>JARHVA010001625.1:2332500-2440000 GCA_037957365.1 Torreya grandis
AAAATTTGAGATGATGTCAAATCAATTTAAAACTTTGTAGATGTCTTTGTTAGCTCATACCTATCAAAAACCACTCTCATATTATTGATTTGATGCATGCAACTTACATAATTCCTTTTCCTTGACTTAAATTGTAATCCACTCTATGAAACCTTGCAAGAGCATACAAAGTTAATGTAGCTATTAAGGTTCTACCTCAATTAGAACCATTTTATTAGACAATTTATAAATTATCACTCATGCAATCAAGTAATAAATTTAGCTCATATGAAGATCATATCCCTTACTAATATGTATGACATACAAATAAGTAGTTGATTCTATATTCTCTTTCACTACCTTTCTTTTGGTACAAGTATACAACTATAACACTTTAATAAATGGTGATTCTATAACAAATAGTGTATATGAATAACTAAAGGTAGTATTGTGATGATGTATAATATGTCCATATGATACTCGATTATTAATGCATTAACATGTTTATGTATATTAGACTTATTGAATCTAACTTAGGACCCCATTAGCACGTAAACTAACATTATATAAGTGTGTAAATAAATAATTAAGGAAATAAACCATGAAAAAAAATTGAAAGGGACCAAAGAAATCTCAACCAACATGACTAGTAATGAACTAGTTCACTAGCATTCAAATTAACATCAAACTAGTTCAACATTTCTCAATGTGACTAAAACCCCTAAAACCAAGATCCAAGGTTTGCAGGACTATCTACAAGTATCATGTAGAAAAATAAATCACTAATTTTAAGGTTTTAAAGTATTCTAGATTGAGTGGTAGCATGACTATTGACCTTAATTCATAAAATTAAAGTTGAAAGAGCAAGGTCAAAGGTTGTACACAACCTAATATAAAGTAAAATGTGCAAATAAAAGTCTAATTGGAACCAATGATCCATAAACACATTTAAAAACTAATAACATAAAAAATAATAGGCCTATATCAAAATTAAAGGACAATTTTGAATAATTTGGACTTATACCTACTAAAGTAGAGTGGAAAAAATTTTCTCCAAAAATAATTTTCTTATATTTCAAATAAATTGGACTATTTCAAATCATTTGGTCATAGATCATTTTGAATGAATTGGACTATTTTGAAAAATTTTGACTTATACCCACTAAAGTGGAATAGAAAAATTTTCTCCAAAAAATAAATTTTCTATATTCCAAATAAATTGGAGTGTTTCAAACTATTTGGGCATAGATCATTTTGAATGAATTAGAGTAATTTGAGTAATTTGGACTTGTACCCACTAAAGTGGAGTGGATAAAATTTTCTCCAAAGAATAAATTTCCTATATTACAAATAAATTTGAGTTTTTCAAACCATTTGGGCATAGATCATTTGGAATAAATTGAGATATTTTAAATAATATGAACTTATACTTACTAAAGTGGAGTGAAGATAATTTTCTCCAAAAATAATTTTTTTATATTCAAAACAAATTGGACTATTTCAAAGCATTTGGGCATAGATCATTTTGAATAAGTAAGGTTATTTTAAATAATTTAGACTTATACCTATAAAATGGATTGAAAAGGATTTTCTCCAAAAATAAATTGTATTTATTCCAAATAAATTAGATTGTTTCAAACTATTTGAGCATAGATCATTTCGATTAAATTGGGTTATTTTTAATAATTTGAAATTATACCCACTAAAGTGGATTGAAGAATATTTCATCCATAAATATGTTTTCTATAATCTAAATAAATTAATTTATTTAAAACCATTTAGAAGCAGATCATTTTAAATAGATTGGACTATTTCGAACTCGTGGCACCCTTTTGGGCCTTCATACCGATCATTGATCCCTTGAAGTACCTTCTGTTAATGGGACATGTGGCACTATTTGACTATCCAAATTATTGATGAAAACATATTAAGCAATCTATTTCATCTATGTAATAAAATATCTTGACAATTTTTTGTTGTTCATTAGGAATATCTTCATGATCAAGTGTCAATTTACTAATGGATCATGTTGGTCAATTTCAAGATAAATCGATGGAGTATCCACTTGCACTGCACTTAACTAGATCAAAGTAATTCTAAATTAGAATTTATTAGTTTGAAATTAATTGAACTATTTATGAGATAATTTAGAATTTATTTGTATGAAATTAATGATAATGTTTATTATGAGAATTATAGTTTATAATCAATAAATACACTTGAAAGAATCATAATATGACCAAGTTACATCTTTCTAAACATTGGTTCACAACTATTGGCATGTTTTTTTTGCTTTTCTCAAGAATGTGATGATAGACGTCATTATGATTCTCCAATCCTTTTCATCTTTTTGAATTTTATTTCTAGTATATCTACTTAACATAACATAACTAATTTTCAATTTTTGAAGAGTTATGGTAGCATTATTCTTGAGTCCATCCATATTCATACATCAATATTATCATCATGGATTTTATAATTAGTGTATTTTTTTTGAATGTTTATTAGATTGGGAGTCAGTCCTTATGCATATTTTGGGATAGTAATCATGGTGTTCATCATGATGCCTACCATCACATGCTATAGCAAAAATTAGCTTCAATAAGGCCCACATTCAATGGAGCTATATAAGTTTCTTCTTGACACCTTGGTCAATTCTCCCATCCCACCCTTGATCAAATCAACCCATTAACCATTCTAGTTGTATCATTGCTAATTAGGATGAACATTTCCTCATTGGTAGGTATAGCTGAATAATTCACACTAATCAATATTATTCATCTATTTCATCACTTTTCACCCACTCATATTTAATCTATATTCTATTTTATATCCTTGAGGTATGCTTTCTAACCATCCCTAACTAGGGCACAATCATCTTTAGCCAATATAGGTCCTCTTAATGATTATAACCGCCTATGGGCAAATCATTATTTTGACTTTTAATCCTGATTATAACCACCTTTAGGCAAATCAATATCCTTTTTACATCAATGCATGCAAGTATTTTCTCATTTATATTAATCTCAACCTTAGGTTAATTCCACCTTTCTTCTTGTTTCTTTTCGAGGGACCATCCATCAACAAATGTGATGGCCACTCCCTCAAGGGGGAATCATCATAGGCTTCCCAAAACCATTTGGAGCTTTATTATTTAACCATAATATTTTTTTTGGCATAGAGGCCATCTCTCATTATTTGAGAAGACATTTCTTTGCCTATGGTTTGTAACATATTCTAAAACAAGGGCAAACTATAAACACCTAAATCTGGCCACCGATGACCTCCAACTAGGCTTTTGACCAATTTCCACCAAAATACACAATTTGGCCTAAAAACTAAAGCACATTAAAATATTTGAATCTAAATAAGTAAAATACTAATTCTAGATAGGGTATCATTAAATGGGTCAATGTAATTTATCGGATAGCTAACTTTGATCAAATCATTTCAAGTTAAAATGCTAATTTTGCACCTAGGTGCTCTGAATTGTTCTTTCCTAAAAAAAATCTTGCACAAGATGTGTGCCTTTGTTATTTTCTATTGATAACATCCTAAATAGGATAATGGATCTAATGCATCTAACATTGACTTTCAATTCCAATCCAATCAAATTTTAGACTAATAATGAGGTATTCTGATCAATTTGTGCAATTTGTGCACAAAGTGCTTAATCATGCTTATGAGATAATTAATCCAAATCAATGCCTAATTAAGAATTCCATGGAAACTTTTTGAATACTTATTTTTGGAAATGAATATTGAATATCTACATCATTAGGTGACCTCATTTCTTGAGAAGACATCCCTAGACCATAAATGCCACAAAAATCAAGATTCATGCCCTCCATGCCTCATCAATGCTTTCCATGATGCCTAATATGCCTCTTAGTTGACCCTTATTACAAGGTCATGATGAGGATAATTATAAATTTGATTCTAAAAATTGAATTAATCTTCAACCACACATCTCAATCTTAGAATGGAAGATTCAGGTTGATTCTAATCAATCTCAAAAATCTATAAATAGGAGGCCTTACCACATCATTTCCAAGCTTAATTTGTGAAAATTTATAATGCATGATTTATTCCAAAAGCTTCATGTAAACTAGTGTTACCATGCAAAATTGATTTTAAATCCAAGCCAAGCCAAGCCAAAAGCCAAAGGTGCCAATGAGAGATGGAGGTAGCCAAACTTCCATTGCCAAGGACTTCATGGGCACAAAACTGAGCAAGCCACTAATACAAAGGTATTTGGAGCATCCAAAGAAGGTTAAGTAATTCTTGTGTTTTTCCTTACTTTTTAGTTGTGTATATCATTTGTTTTTGTTACTAAGCTCACCCTAGTAACTAGGTATGAAGGTGTTAACTTAGTGTGTTTTTTATCAATTTATTTTGTCCATTTTGTCACTAACACCATACTAATCTCATTTTCTTTGTCAAATTCTGAGTTCACAATAGTCAACCCAATAGATTCAACCAAATCCCAAGGTTTTTTAATCAACAACCTTTTCAATTTTCTTAAGCCTAGTAGTCACAAATAACTTTGTTACCTTGTCCTTATCCATTCTGAGGGTTATTATAACTCCGTATCTTCCCAATTCACTAGTTCAAATGAGTAGTATCATGTAGGTGATAATTTTTAGTATCATCATGAGCACCTTCTTCCATCTATCACTCAATACCTTGGTCTTATACCTCAACTTAACCAACTAGTTCTTCCATCCCTTCCCATTTAAACCCTTAATTTTCATCATCATAGTCTAATATGGTTTTGACTCCTTAATTTTTATCCCCCCTCTAAGAAAACCTTTTAGATAATTTAATTCACCAATTCAAATACATGTGAGGGCAAGTCACCTTTCCTGAACTTACAAACTAATATTTGGAAATAAATTCAACCTCAAAATGGTAATTAAAATAAGTGACATAAAATCATACCTAGTAACTAAAAGACCTCTTGGGAAAGGATTTTGTGTGCTTATTTAAATTATGGTTATGTGAGGGCATAAGCAGTCTACCTCAGAACACTTTTAATAAGTCTATCTATAGTATTTATATATATAGACTTTCCATTTATAGATTGTATCTAAATATAGATTTGTATAATTTAGGGAATTTTATTCCAATAAAATAGCAGACTCGTCACAAAAAATTACACTTGATGGTTCTCTTATCATGGGTTTTGAATCACATCTAGGGGATCATCAAAATTAGAAAATGTTCAATAATCCACTACAATACCATAGTAGAATGATAATTATAGAAGTTCAAATATGTAAATAAAAGTAAAATTGTCATCATGGAACTTTAGAACCCATGGTAATGATTTAGAAATAATTAATATTAGGCTCTTACATAATAAGTGTAGTTTCATCTACATTTTTTGAATATGTAACATTATTAATTATTAGGGGAAACAAGTGATGGTGGTATAATATTAGGAATGCACACTAGAATAGATGGTGTCTTTCAAACATATATGTTTACTTCAAATTTTTATCATATTTCTAAACCTGAAATTATTATTGGTTTCTTATAATTTTTTTATCACCATTGTAACAAAATCAATTTCTCCATTGCAATCACCAAGACAAAACTTGATCACCAACATCTGTGCTCCTTATCCACTGAATAGAGATGACCCTGATTAAAAATAGGGGAGTTACAAATTTGACGTGGAGATTGTCCTAATGATTTAGAAATAATAGGCTCTTACATAATAAGTGGAGTTTTACTCAAATTTCTTGAAGATGTAACATAAGCAAATTGTCTAATAGGAATTTGACTCAATTTTTATCCCCCCCAAGAATACCTTTGAGATAATTTAATTCACCAATTCAAAAACCTGTGAGGGTGAGTCGTCTATATTAAACTTACAAACTAATATTTGTAGATGAATTTGACCCTAAAATGGTAATTAAAATAAGTGACACAAAATCATACCCAGTAACTCAAAGACCTCTTGGGAAAATATTTTGTGTGCTTATCTAAAATATGTTTATGTGAGGGCATAAGAAGTCTAGTTCAGAACACTTTAATAAGTTTCTGTATAGTATTTATATATAGAATTTTTATTTATAGATTGTGTGATAATATAAATTAAGGTTATGTAAGGGCATACACAGTCTACCTCAAAACACTTTAATAATTCTATGTATAGTATTTATAAATATAGACTTTCCATTTATAGATTGTATCTAAATGTAGATTTGTATAATTTAGGGAATTTCATTCAAATAATATAGCAACAGACTCATCGTAAAAAATTACACATGATGGGTTTCTTACCATGGGTTTTGTATCAAATTTAGGAGATCATCATATTTAGAAAATGTTCAATAATCTACTACAATACCATAGTACAATGAAAATTATAGAAGTTCAAATATGGAACTAGAAGTAAAATTATCATCATAGAACTTTAGAACTGATGGTAATGATTTATAAATAATTAATATTATTCTTTTGCATAATTTTAAGTGGAGTTTCATCCACATTTTTTAAATATGTAACATTATTAATTATTAAGAGAAACAAGTGGTGGTGGTATAATATTAGGATTGTAAATTGGAATAGATGGTGTCTCTCTAACATATATATACAATTCAAATTTTTATCATATTTCTAAACCCAAAATTCTTCTTGGTTACTTTAAATATTTTTACCGTCATTATAACAAAAGCAATTTATCCATTACAATCACCAAGACAAAACCCGATCACCCACAACTATGTTCTTTATCCAGTGAATATAGATGTCCTTGATTGAAACCAAGGGAGTTGAAATTTTGATGTAGAAATTGTGACAATGATTTGGAAATAATAGGCTCTTGCATAATAAGTGGAGTTTCATCCACATTTTTTAAAAATGTAACATAAGCAAATTGTCTAGTATGTTGACTCCTTAATTTTTAGCCCCCCTAAGGAATACCTTTGAGATAATTTAATTCACCAATTCAAATACCTGTGAGGGTGATTCACCTTTATTGAACTTACAAACTAATATTTGGAGACAAATTCAACCCTAGAATGGTAATTAAAATAAGTGACACAAAATCATACCTAGTAACTCAAAGATCTCTTGGGAAAGGATTTTGTGTGCTTATCTAAATTATGATTATGTGAGGGCATAAGCAGTCAACCTTAGAACACTTTAATAAGTCTATGTATAGTATTTATATATATAGAATTTTTATTTATAGGTTGTATCTAAATGTAGATTTGTATAATTTAAATAATTTCATTCTAATAAAAAACAATAGACTCATCGCAACAAATTAAACTTGATAGGTTTCCTACCATGGGTTTTGGATCACATCTAGGGGATCATCATAAATAGAAAATGTTCAATAATCCACTACAAGACCATAGTACAATGAAAATTATATAAGTTAAAATATGTAAATAAAAGTAAAATTATCATCATGAAACTTTAGAACCGATGGTAATGATTTATAAATAATTAATATTAGGCTCTTGCAGAATAAGTGGAGTTTCATCTACATTTTTTAAAGATGTAACATTATTAATTATTAGGAGAAACAAGTGGTGGTGGTATAATACTAGGCATGCACATTGGAATAGATGGTGTCTTTTGAACATATATGTCCACTTAAAATTTTTATCATATTTCTAAACCTATATTTTTTTGGTTGCTTCTAATTTTTTTAGTGCCATTATAATAGAAGTAATCTCTCCATTACAATCACCAAGAAAAAACCTAATTAAACACAACTAAGCTCCTTATTTAGTGAATATAGATGCCCCCTAATTAAAACCAAAGGAGACACAATTTTGACATAGAGATTATGCTAAGAGGCTATCTCTTTACACAAAGAATACAAGCCATCATAGACTAAATCATTGCATGGTGATTCAGATCCTGATAGGTTTGTGCCCAAAATTATTTTACCTAAACTTATTTTGACATTGTCATGGGTTTAGAGTAACTAAGAAGTTTAATTGTCGATTTACACTCTTTCACTTCACATTACCCCTCTTACGCCCACCCCCCCCCCACACACACACACAAATTATATTAGTTATTAAATAAATAGAATTGACATGTAATATATCATAATATTTTTATATTCAAATACATGCAGTAATTAGGATAGGTTGTGAAAGACACAACACCATCATGAACATAGTCATGAATATTGCCTAAGAAATCTTGTTGAATATTATTTCTTTAGGAATCAACCAAAATAGAAAATATAGGAAATAAATGACAGGTTGGATTCTCAATTAATTATCAAGGACATTAACACACATGATTAAAAAATATTAGAAGTGAATAAAGGTCTCTAGGCCTATATATGTATGCAGTTGGATTGTATGTTAATTTTAAAAACCTATCAATACAGAGAAGGATATTGTGCATTCAAGGAATTTATAGATCTCATGAAGAATGACATGATTTTAATGAGAGGTAAGAGACTTAGTAGAATTAAGATAAGATAAAACTATTTATTATACATTTGATGAAAGATAAAATAAAACTATTTTCAATACTTGTCACATGCCTTCAATTCGATGTGACTACTCATGCGGTGAATTTGAGTTCATAAATAGGTGGATTGAGTTTCTACTTAATTTAATATTATGGGGTCAAAATGTGATCACATGTATAGATTTAAAGCTTTACAGTGCTTCACCATGTATGTAACAGATGAGGTAGATTGCTTTGAAGAGAAAATCTATCAAACATTAATGTTTGGGAGGAATTAAATTAAAAATTGCAATCGTGTATCATGAAGTTAAAATCATGTATCATAAGAATTAAATTTGATGTTGAAAATGACACTTGGCATGGGATAGTTGGCACCAAAGGAGATGGACAATCAATTAATTTCAAGTAATGTGAATGATTAATTTTATAGCCCTTTGAACTTGGTTATAAAAAGTCTACGAACGGTTAAATTACATACAAATTATACAAAGGAATTGAGTCTATTCTAATTTACAAAATGATATCAAATTTTAGTTGACTATCGAGTCTTTTGAGTTGTAATTTAAATTAGTGATATGTAATTCTTATGTTCAATAGATTTAAATTAAGCTAAAGTGCCAATGAATATTTGTCTTGATGAGTTTATTTCTCTAGTTTATTAAGACCCTTAACTTCAATTTTGAAGTCTAACTTTGAGATGTGTTTCTTGGTGTTTCTGACTATAGGTGCCACAAAGTGAGCTAGAGATGTGTTCATTAGTTTTCACAAATAAGACTGGTTGGCATTTTTGACTTGTGTATTTCATGGCCTTATTGGTGGCTTTTTGTAATGCATAGTTACTAAGATGCACATATTCATGCACCTATAACTAACTACAGTTTTTGTAATATAATGTTAGAATCTCTTTATTTCATATAATATGAATTCACTATTTCATATTGTAGTTTTGTATCCAATCATATTTTAAAATAACTTTTTTTAAAGTAAATTACTCTTAATTTATTTGAGTATCGTATATTGCACAAATTTTAAAGGAATGTAGGAATGTAAATTAGGAAAAATAATCCTACAATTTTTTAGTAGCACACCCTAAAAAATAATCAACAATCCCCCAACATGGGACACCTACCTTACTATAGGTGAATTTGATTAAATGGTAACATGTCAAATTGATAGATGAGAATCTTATAGAGAGAGATTTAATTCTTAGAGTATGATAATGTCAAATTGTTAGTGGTTACTTTGAAAGATAAAAAGAAAAAAAGAAAAAAAAATCTCATTATTTAGTAATCCAAAAACTAATGTGCCACTTCTAATGTAATTTAAACATTTCTCAATCCACTACTGCCACCATTCATTGATGAGAAATAATTTTTGGGACTAATGGTAGATGGTTATGATGTCTCAGCTTCTAAAAATAATGAGGTTCCTTCATAATTTTGAGGAAAATTTAATGCAAGTTTAATTTCTTGAATAAAATTATTTATTAATTTTATTATTAATAGTTTTTAGGGCCAATAAAAAGGCTTTCAACAAGATAGGTTGGGTGCATATCATGTGCCTAATCAACCTATGAGAATATCTATCAAATAAAAACTTTAGTTTGAGATAATACCCTCTACAATGATGGATGTTGTAGAGATTTATAGTCTACATGAATTTAACATACTTACTGACACCCTCTTGTAATAAATTGATGCTTATGCGAGTAGATATGGAGATGGTCCAACTAACACTGCTACTTGACCACACTAATGCAGATCCTATGGTTCTCTATGAACTAAAAATTAAATTAGATGAGGAGAAAGATTTGATGTAAACCAATTATGGTGGTGTTTCTAAGGAAGTGGTCCCATAGGAGGGGGCTCCTATATTTTCTTAGAGAGTCTAAGTGCTAAGGGAATTTAGGAGTATGTCCATCAAAAGTGGTCTCATGGAATAAATTTTTTGAGTGTATGATGTTATTTTATAGGAGATAATATTTAAAATTATTATATATATTTTTTTATAATTAAAGTTTCCATAAATTTTTTCCACTCATATATTTATAACTCGTAGAATATCTTCCTAAAAAATAGAAGGACGTATGGAGAACTCCAGACCCACTTTTTTCCACCCACTTAAACTTCCTCCCTAAAAAATAGTAAGCTCCTCACTTTTAGGAAAAGATTATAAAGTTTCCTTATACCATGAATTTCATTTTTTATGGGGACACTTATTAAAAATAGTAGTAGAAACCCCCTCCATAGGACCCTTGCCTAATTAGATAGATAATTTGGTTTTGACCCTTGTTATAAGAAATCCAATGGATAATTGTATGAGGCATGATCAAAGTTGAAAAGTCAAAAGAACTCAAAGAAAGCATGGAAATAACAAGTGTCAAAACCATGGGCCATGCATTAAATCTTGAGCATCTTCTTAGAGATTGATGGTACATGGTTGAGCATATACATTTTGATCAATGGTACACAAAGTAAAGGACATAATCCATTAAATCAAGATCGAATGAAGTGCATTCATTTGGGCAAGGAAGATCCAACTGTGTGAGATGGAGGAATTTTCAACAAAGATAGAATAAATGCGAGGGTGAAAAGTGTCACAATCATGAGGAGTATCACAATAAATCCAATGGCATTTGATCCCCTAGATCGAGATTAATGACTCGTGTTGATCTATTCAAGGAAATATGATGGTGCAAGGCAAAGAGGATTTTTTCAAAGGGCAACTATCACTTTTAAATATTAATAAACTAGATGCCACGAGGATGCCATGATGACACCACATAAGCTAGACAGGAAAAATTTGAAGATTTTGTGGACCCATGAAAGGCAAAGGTATAAATGCTAGATCCAAACAAAATATAAGGCACAAAACTCATAATTTAGACTCATTATCACCATTAGAGCTCTGTATAAACCTTCAAAAAAGAACTAACAAGTATAAGAGCCCTCATTTGACCTTGTGATCATTGTAATCAAGCCAAGGAGAGTAAGATTATTGTTTGTACAAGGATAATTCAATTTGAGAGCCGAATTGTAGTTCACTAGTGGGCAATCTGACAAAATTCACAACCATGGCAGCTCGAAGAGGTGTTTCCAAGGAGGATGTGGAACTTTACTTAACCTTATATTACATTATATAATATATATTTTTAGTATATATTTAAAATAAATATTATATATTTTTATATAATATATATAAATATCATTTTAATATATTAAATCAATCACTTGCCTTCAATTCAACTTCACTACTCTAGAGGTGAATTTATGTTCAAAAATAGGTGGGAGTCCCCAATAAACTTGAAATTCAAATTTACTTTGAAAAATGGCATCTGTATAATTTTACACACATTTGTAAGAGGAACAAAAATTGTTGAACATGCCTAACTAGATATATTCCTATTCCTATATATTCTTAGTTTTTTCTAAACTTACATTGTAGAGCATTGACATATCAAAATAGAGTAAGTTGTAGAGTGTTTAAAGCATTGACCATATTTGTTACTATCATTTTTGTAGATCCTTATTTTCAAGAATTTAATCTTAATAGTGTTCAATATATATTTTTTACTTTATCTAAAATGTGTGATTTATTTGTGTTGACTTGGCCCTTTTATTCATTATTTAGCTCTTTATGTTATGAAATCACTAAGATTTGGATTATTGTAATATTTTTGGCCATACTGGAGTCTGCTCAGTTGTGATGTTAGTGACCCTTCTATTGAAGGAGCGTGCAGATGACTATTATTTGGGAAAATAGGGTTTTCAAATTATAATACTAAAATTTTATAAAAATAATACAATAAATATAATTCCAAATACTCTTCTTGTATATACATTAATCAATTTTTAATAAAAAATAGTTCAATTTTTAAGAATGTGTGTCGAGCTTAAGGAGGCCCTGGGTTAGCCTAGGTAGCAGTGGCCCCTGCTATAAACCCTGATATAAAAAAAAAAGAGGTAAAAGGATTCAAGTGGGTGTATAAGACAAAAATGGGTAGAATCCAAGTCTAGTTGTAATTAAATATGGATAGACTCCTTGTTTGGTTTTAATTCTATGGAAAATAGTCACATAATAATTAATTTTCACCATTTTTATCATCTTCATCATCTGGTGAAAACTAACCAATTGTGTATATTTATCCAATAAACCATGTACTGTTAGGTTGTGGAGCTAAAAGCTTCACTGATGCAGACATGGAGGAGGTCATTGGAGGAGGTTACTAAAGTGTCACAGACACCAGCATCGGTCAGGCCAATGGGCGTCGGTCAGTATTAGACAAGAAGAGAAACTGACGTCGGTCACCTCCAGGCAGACAGGGACTGACATCAGTCACCTGTGTAGTTTAGAACTACGAGTGTTACAAATAGTTTGTTAACAAAATGAGTCTTTGCATGTTAAGAGCTAATTATAGACTAGAAGTTGTGGATCTAATTATTGTAATTAGATGTCTAACTATTGTTTGCATGAGATCTATATAATAGAATCATGGGCTGTATTGTAATTTGTTCTAGTTTGAGTTGAGCAAAGTTAGCTCCTTCTATGTGTGAAGTGAGCAAGGGTGTTCCTCCTAGTTTCACAATAGTGCCAAGTGTGGGTGCTGGTTTTGGAGAATCAGAAGGGTTCTTCAGGTGTGTGGGATCTTGGTCAGTAGGTGTGCAAGGCCACGTTTGGAGATCTACATGGGTAAGTAAGATAATTGATCTACAGGTGTATGTGTGTGCAAGGTCTGTAGGTGTGTAGAACCAGGTTGATCTGTAGGTGGCAGCAGAATCAAGGTGATAGAAACACAATAGGGAGCAAGATCAGGTAAGATCTACTTGGAGTATGGTGTGTACTCAGTTGGAGAGCAAAGAGGAAGGCAAAGTAGTTCCTTCTATAAGTAAGATAATTTGGGTTACAGGTTGTTGTAGTTCTTGGTAGATCTACTCAAAGTACATTGAGTACTTGGAGTTCGTGGAGCACTTGTGGAGTGCGTGGAGCACTTGTGGTAATGGATATTGACTGGTTAGAGGTGGACAACAACTCTGTGTTTGAGTTGTGTGTTGGGACCGTAAGAGAGAGATATTTGAGCAAAGAAGTACTATTCACTTGAGGTGTGGGAAGCCTCTAAGAGGTGTGAAGAAGAAGTGGTATCTTCTTTATTGTATTCTTTTCTGGATGAGTATTAATACAAGTTGTGTATTGTCTCTCATATTCTGTGTTATTTCTGGTTTCTAGTTACTTATTACTTCTGGTTAATTTCACATCTGAAGTTGCTTGTATATGGTAATCAATGGTGCTTCCACGGGTTCCTAACAGTTGGTACCAAAGCAAGGTTGTTGGCTCATAGCTTGATACCACTAACAGTTGGTATCAGAGCTAAGGTTACAGAGAGCAGGTTTTGTATTTGGTTACAGGTCACTCTTAGGAGTTTCTGATTAAGTGGGAGTATAGCAATGGTAGAAGAAAGCAAACTATGAATGGAGAAATTAAATAGAATGAATGGTCACTTACGGTGTTATCAAAAGAAAGAGAAGGTAAATAAAGATTGTTGGTTGGTAGCAGATCAACATGAAGAAGCAGATGTTGTAGGTGTTGTTGCACAAGATGCTCTGGATAAAGTTTAATCTTGGTTAGTAGATTCTCTTGCCTCTTTCCATGTAGTTTGAAATAGAGTATTTTTCCATGTTAAGGTCTTTGGAGACTTTGGAAAGATTTATTTAGGGGCTGGTGTGCCTTGCCAAAGAATTGGCAAAGGGGAAGTGAAGCTAAAATTGCAAGCGGGCAACACATGGGTGTTGAAGGAGGTCATGCAGGTCCCAGGCTTAAAGATGTGGCTAATTTCTTCAGGAAAGTTGGGTGATGAGAGATGTATAGAAACTCTCACAGTAGATGCACTTGAATTAGCTGGTGGTAAGAAAGTAGGTACTCTTTATCTACTTGCTTATATTACTGATTCTTCTTCTATTGCGAAGACGTGGCTTTATAGGCTTGGTCACATGAGCAAGAAGGAGATGCATGTTCTTAAGCAGAAGACAGATGTGTTTGATAGACTTAAGAACTAGAAAGCCTTAGTGTTCTTGGAGGAGATGATGGATAGAGTTCAGTGGATGGGGCTGGATACTTCTGAGCAGGGTGGTTTGTATAGGGTTTTGATCCATGGAGAGCTCACGGGTAAAAAGTCATCACTCATAAGCATACACAGGTGCCGGTGTCAGTCAAAGGTAACCAACATCAAACAAATAGGTGCTGACATTGTCATGTGTAAACAAGAGAAGTCGATGGTGTTAGGTAGGTGGAGATTGACGTCGATAGGATAATCAGTGTCAGTGACCTGGACAGTCGTATGGAACTGACATCACTTGGATGCAAACTATGTAGTGATCGAGGTCAGTCAATGAGACAGATTTTGGGTGGACAACAACATGCCAAGGAGTCTCAAACTCCCATGGGGAGGACTGAAAGTTCAAGTAAGCCTCAAATTCATTGTTCTTCTTCTTTAAACTAGTTGGTGACTGCAGAGTAGGAAGGATCCAGGAAACAGTGGGAGCATGGCATGAACAGGATGTAGGACCAAACAGGAGATTTGGTAGGGTTTCCAGCTGGTATGAAAAGCACTGAGATGAATGAATACCTTGGTTAAAGAATAGAGAGAATGGACACGTGAGATGGAAGGCCGGGTCATATGGTCTTCAAGAAGCTGTAGGACAGTGGTACAGGGCTGACAGGTGGTACCAGGTGGATGACAAAGTAGGGCTTTAATCAATGTCAGTATAACCATTATGTTTGTCTTACCAAGTGGATGATGGTCACAACATTATCTTGTTATTTTATGAGGAGGATGAGCTTGGTGTAGGTTCAGGCATACATGGTTTTGTTGAGCTAAGGGTAAGGTTAGTTCAATGGCATGTCATGAGGAATTTGGAGCAACAAAATTCTTTGGCATGAGAGACATGGAAGATCACAGGTTGATTTTGTCTCCAGTGGGAGCTGATGTGAATCAGGTGTTGGCGAGGTTTAATACATAGGATGCAGAACCAGAGCACACTACGGGCTGGACAATTTAGTGTCTGAAATCACATGAGGTCTGGTATAGACCTGAGTTTGCCCAAGTAGTGGGAGCTATCAGAGAGTTAGGAGCCAATTTAGGGAAGTGGGTTCTCAGGTATCTGAGAGGGACCATAAGTAGGGATTCATGCTATGCAGGGTCAAGTACTTTAGATGTGGTAGGTTACTTGGATGACAGGAGATGCACCACGGGATGTGTGGTGGTTGGTCTTCAGGGTTGAGCTTGAAGAGGGATACAAGCCAGGAAATAGATTAGACAGGGTACAGGTATAGGTATAGTGCAGCTGTTTATCTCTAAGTGGGAGATTGTTAAGTTATGGAGCTAAAAGATTCACTGATGTAGACATGGAGGAGGTCATTGGAGGAGGTTGTTGAAGTGTCACAGACACTAATGTCGATCAGGCCAACTGATGTTAGTTAGTATTAGACAGGAAGAGCAACTGACATCGATCAAGGATTGGTCGGCATCAGTCAGCTCTAGGTAGATAGGGACTGACGTCGGTCACCTGTGCGGTTCAGAACTACAAGTGTTACAGATAGTTTGTTAATGAACTAAGTGTTTGCATGTTAAGAGCCAATTATAGACTAGAAGCTATGGATCTAATTATTGTAATTAGATGTCTAATTATTATTTGCATGAGATCTATATAATAGACTCATGGGCTATATTGTAATTTGTTCTAGTTTGAGTTGAGCAAAGTTAGCTCCTTATGTGTGTAAAGTGAGCAAGGGTGTCCTTCCTAGTTCCACAACAGTGCCAAGTGTGGGTGCTGGTTTTGGAGAATCAGAATGGTTCTTTAGGTGTGTAGGATCTTGGTCAGCATGTGTGCAAGGCCATGTTTGGAGATCTACATGGGTAAGTAAGATCATTGATCTACAAGTGTATGTGTGTGAAAGGTTTGTAGGTGTGAAGAACTAGGCTGATCTATAGGTGGCAGCAGAATCAAGGTGACAGCAACACAATAAGGAGCAGGATCAGGCAGGATCTACTTGGAGTACGGTGTGTACTCAGTTGGAAAGCAAAGAGGAAGGCAAGGTAGTTCCTTCCATAAGTAAGATCATTTAGGTTGTATGTTGTTGCAATTCTTGGGAGATCTACTTGAAGTACATTGAGTACTTGGAGTGCGTGGAGCACTTGTGGTACTGGCAGTAGTGGATACTGATTGGTTGGAGGTGAACACCAACTCTGTGTTTGAGTTGTGCGTTGGGTCCGTAAGAGAGAGAGATTTGAGGAAAGAATTACTGTACACTTAAGGTGTGGCAAGCCTCTGAGAGGTGTGAAGAACAAGTGGCATCTTTTCTATTGTATTCTTTTCGAGATGAGTATTAATACAAGTTGTGTATTGTCTCTCATATTCTGTGTTATTTCTGGTTTCTAGTTACTTATTACGTCTTGTTAATTCTGCATCTTAAGTTTCTTGTACATGGTAATCAATGGTGCTTCCATGGGTTCCTAACAATTGGTATCAGAGCAAGGTTGTTGGCTCATAGCTTGATACCACTAACAGTTGGTATCAGAGCTAAGGTTGCAGGGAGTAAGTTTTATGTTTGGTTACAGGTCACTCTCAGGAGTTTTTGATTGAGTGGGAGTATAGCAATGGCAGAAGAAAGTAAGCTATGAATGGAGAAATTTAATAGCATGAATGGTCACTTACGGTGTTATGGAAAGAAAGAGCAGGTAAATAAAGATTGTTGGTTGGTATCAGATCAACATGAAGAAGCAGATGTTGTAGGTGTTGTTACACAGGATGCTCTGGATAAAGTTAAATCTTGGTTAATAGATTTTGTTGCCTCTTTCCATGTAGTCTAAAATAGAGTATTTTTCCATGTTAAGGTCTTTGGAGACTTTAGAAATATTTATTTAAGGGCTGGTGTGCCTTGCCGAAGAATTGGCAAAGGGGAAGTGAAGCTGAAATTGCAGGCGGCCAACACATGGGTGTTGAAGGAGGTCATGCAGGTCCCAGGCTTGAAGATGTGGCTAATTTATTTAGGAAAGTTGGGTGATGAGAGATGCATAAAAACTCTCATAGTGGATGCACTTGAATTAGCTGGTGGCAAGAAAGCAGGTGCTCTTTATCTACTTGCTTATATTATTGATTCTTCTACTGTTGCGAAGATGTGGCTTTGTAGGCTTGGTCACATGAGTAAGAAGGAGATGCATGTTCTTAAGTGGAAGATAGATGTGTTTGATAGACTTAAGAACTGGAAAGCCTTGGTGTTATTGGAGGAGATGATGGACAGAGTTCAGTGGATGGGGCTGAATACTTCTGAGCAGGGCAGTTTGGACAGGGTTTTGATCCATGGAGAGCTCGCGGGTAAAAAGTCATCACTCACAGACATACACAGGTACTGGCCTCATTTAAAGGTAACCAACATTGGTAGGATAACCAATGTCGGTGACCTGGATAGTCGCATGGAACTAACGGCAGTTTGATGTAGACTGTGTAGTGATCAAGGTCAGTCACTGAGACAGATTTTGGGTGGACAACAAGCTGTCAAGGAGTCTCAAACACCCATGGGGAGGAATGAAAGTACAAGTAAGCCTCAAATTTTTTGTTCCTCTTCTTTATACTATTTTTTGACTGTAGAGTAAGAAGGATCTAGGAAATAATGGGAGCATGGCATGAAAAGGATGCAGGACCAAATAGTAGATTTGGTAGGGTTGCAAGCTGGTATGAAAAGCACTGGGAAGAATGGATACCTTGGTTAAAGAATAGAGATAATGGACACGTGAGACGTAAGGCTAGGTCATATGGTCTTGAGGAAGCTGTAGGACAGTGGTACAGGGCTGACAGGTGGTACCAGGTGGATGATAAAGCAGGGCTTTAGTCAATGACAGTATAATCATTGTGTTTGTCTTACTAGGTGGATGATGGTTGCAACATTATCTTGTTACTGGATGTGGAGGATGAGCTTGGTGCAGGTTCAGACATACAGGGTTTTGTTGAGCTAAGGGTAAGGTTAGTTCAGTGGCATGTCATGAGGAATTTGGAGCAGCAAAATTCTTTGGCATGAGAGACATGGAAGATCAAAGGTTGATTTTGTCTCTAGTGGGAGCTGATGTGAATCAAGTGTTGGTGAGGTTTAATACGTAGGATGTAGAACCAGAGCACACAAAGGGTTGGATAGTTCAGTGTTTGAAATCATATGAGGTCTAGTATAGACCTAATTTTTCCTAAGCAGTGGGAGCTGTCAGAGTGTTAGGAGCCAATTCGAGGAAGTGGGTTCTCAGGTATCTGAGAGGGACCAGTAGCAAGGATTCATGCTATGCAGGGTCAAGTACTTTAGATGTGGCAGGTTACTTGGATGACAGGAGGTGCACCATGGGATGTGTGGTGGTTGGTCTTCAGGGTTGAGCTTAAAGAGGGATACAAGCCAAAAAATAGATTAGATAGGGTACTGGTACAGGTAGAGTGTAGCTATTTATCTCTGAGTGGGAGATTTTTAGGTTGTGGAGCTAAAAGCTTCATTGATGTAGACATGGAGGAGGTCATTAGAGGAGGTTGTTGAAGTATCACAGACAATGGCATCGGTCAAGCCAACTGACGTCGATCAGTATTAGATAGGAAGAACAACCGACATCAGTCAGGGATTGACCAGCGTTGGTCACCTCCAGGCAGACAGGGACCGACATCGGTCGCCTGTATGATTTGAAAATGCAAGTGTTACAAAATGTTTGTTAACGAATCGAGTGTTTTCATGTTAAGAGCCAATTATAGACTAGAAGCTGTGGATCTAATTATTTTAAATAGATGTCTAATTATTGTTTGCATGAGATCTATATAATAGACTCATGGGCTGTATTGTAATTTGTTCTAGTTTGAGTTGAGCAAAGTTAGCTCCTTCTGTGTGTGAAGTGAGCAAGGGTGTTCCTCCTAGTTCCACAATAGTGCAAAGTGTGGGTGCTAGTTTTGGAGAATCAGAAGGGTTATTCAGGTGTGTAGGATCTTGGTCAGCAGGTGTGCAAGGCCACATTTACAGATCTATATGGGTAAGTAGGATCATTTATCTGTAGGTGTATGTGTGTGCAAGGTTTTTAGGTGTCCAAAACCAGGTTGATCTGCAGGTGGTAGCAGAATCAAGGTGACAACAACACAATAGGGAGCAGGATCATGCAGGATCTACTTGGAGTATGGTGTGTACTCAGTTAGAGAGCAAAGAGGAAGGCAAGGTAGTTCCTTCCATAAGTAAGATCATTTGGGTTGTAGGTTGTTGCAATTCTTGGTAGATTTACTTAAAGTACATTGAGTACTTGCAGTGCGTGGATCACTTGTGTAGTGTGTGGAGCACTTGTGGTACTGGCAGTAGTGGATACTGACTGGTTGGAGGTGAACACCAACTCTATGTTTGAGTTGTGTGTTGGGACTGTAAGAGAGAGAGCTTTGAGGAAAGAAGTATTGTACACTTGAGGTGTGGGAAGCCTTTGAGAGGTGTGAAGAAGAAGTGGCATCTTCTTTATTGTATTCTTTTTTGGATGAGTATTAATACAAGTTGTGTATTGTCTCTTATATTCTGTGTTGTTTCTGGTTTATAGTTACTTATTACTTCTGGTTAATTACACATCTTAAGTTGCTTGTATATGTTAATCAATGGTGCTTCCATGGGTTCCTAACATGCAATTCAAATGTCCTTCCTTGTAAATGAATGAGCATGAAGAGTTACTCAAAATTCAACTCAATTGTGAATAAAGTGGTGAGCCATTACAATCCAAAAAAATGTTAGCCCCATCCATGATAATAGAAAACATAAGATAATATAAAATGATGGTTGAAATAATGAAACGATGGAGATTATTAGGGTTGTTTAGTGCTTGCTACTATTGATTATTATTTATTTATTACTTATTATGTGTGGAAAATAAATAGGGACCCAAATGATGAATGTTAGGATGATTCAAGTGACATTTTTTTAATAATTATAATCAAATAATCTTAATACCTAATATATTTAATAGTTTCAAATTTAAAAAGTTACAGATAATCACCCAAACGAACCAAAAGACCAACTTATAACCTAACAAGGACCCATTAATGTATAAATGCTCTTTCTACTTGGAATATGGTAAGATTAATTACTAAATAATTTAAACAGAGTAATTATAGCATTGATTAGTAATTAAATATATATGTTTAATATTTGAGATTAAATTAGATATGGTGAGATTCACTTGACATGATTTACATGTTCATATAAATTAATAATTTAGGATAATTAATATATTTTATGTTCCTATTGGATGTCAAAATCTTATTTGAGTGGCCTCATTAGTGTAAAAATCTCTAACAGTCGCATCATAAGAAATAAATCCTTGTTTATGTACTCTCTGAGCATGTGAAATTAATGTGAGATTAAGATGGTGTTATTTGTGCAATTAATCTTGTACTTAGTTCAATGTCAAGATCATGTTAAATTAATGTGATAGAGATTATAGTGGTGAAATTCTAATGATTCATATTGTGTCATGGTGTCAATGATGACATGTTTTAGAAACTAATAAAGGGTTCATTCTTGACTGGAATGCCATCATGTAGGAATGACCTATTTTTTAACATATAAATAGACTGTAGACTATTTAACATGTTTCAACATTAGTTTCATTATCTAATTATAAACACCAAAACATCAAATAAAATGACAGTCAAGTTTGAACTAAATTTGGCTTATTTGGGAATTGATGTCAAAATACATGTGAAGATCACCCTACCATAATGGTAGGATTATTTTGGATGCAATGAAACTTCACTCCATGGGATTAATGGTGAGTTTATTCTTTCGAGGGATTGTATTTTGTATTAAATAATTCCTCTTTTTGGAAGTATATTTTTTCACATATGAAAGAGTCTTAATTTTAAGGAAATTGTCATAACAGTCATGACATCATTGTGGAGCTAGGGATTCTTCTATTGTAAATTTGGATGCTAAAATTTTTGATGATGAAAATAGAATTTTGAAGCTTAGCATGGAAAATTTGAAGCCTAGCATATAAAATTTGAAGCACATGAAAAATGGAAATTTTGCTATTGTGAGTCTTATGAATAGTTGTAGCTATACAAGTTTGCTAGTGTGAGTCTTTTGAATAGCTGTAGTTGTACAATTTTATGAATTGTAAACAAGTTGTAATAGTATTTTAGGTGAATTTAATATATAAAAATTATATGTTTTATTGATATAACTCTATGCTCCCCTATTTCATCTCTTCTTTCATGTTTATTTAGAGCATTTCCAACACTGTTATTTAGTTTGGGTTATCCCTATAGTGTCAATATTTTATTTTACGTAGTCTTGTTGGTTGATGCCCACCTGGGCCTACATATTTTATTTTTTATGCCATAGAGTGAAATTAGACTTGGGATTTAGTTGAAATTCAAAAAGGAAAAGAGGTCAAAGGAGTCAAGTGGGTGCATAAGATAAAAAATGGGTAGACTCCACTAGTTGTAATTCAATATGGGTAGACTCCTTATTTGGTTTAAGTTCTATGGAAAATAGTCACATAATAATTAATTTGTACATTTTTTGATCATCTTAATCATCCGGTGAAAATTAACCAATATCATAGATTTAGACAATAAACCATTCAATTCAAATGTCATTCTTTCTAAATAAATGAGCATGAATAGTTACTCAAAATTCATCTCCATTGTGCATAATGTGTTGAGCCATTACAATCCAAAAAATATGTTATACCCATTCATGATAATAGAAAACATAAGATAATATAATAGACAGTCTCCCATATCTTTATACTATGAGATTTACTAGAACAAATGACTATACCCCCACTTGTAAGTAATATTTGAAATTTTACAGCTGGGTAAATGAAATAGTCCAATTGAGTAGCTGACTTACTTTTGATGAATTTTTGTGAACTCCTAGAGTAAATAAATATATTTGACTTCTATTTCTTGAGGAAAATGACCACCTTAATATTTTGAGTACTAATACATAAAAGTGCACGATAGGAAATAGTAGGTTGAGAATATTCAGATTCATCCTTAGGTCCTTCCAGAGTATTGATGTGTGTCTGTGTCAAGGATGTAATATAAATAATAAAATAACATTTCTCAGATTATAAGGACAACAGTAATATGGTAGTGACACCTTGGGGCTTCCCTCAATGTTTTTGGAAATATTATGTGGTTAGAACTTACCACCTTTTAGTTTATAAGCAGACCCTATTGTAGGGACAACAGGGATATGGTAGTGATATAATCTACCTAAATTTTTAATGATGTAAATTACCTTCTATTTACAAATATAATCCCAAAATATTGAACAAACAAATGGATATACATAATGATAATTAATCTAAAGTGATTCATGTTAAAAAATTTCAAACAGAGGGAGTAAGGTACAACATAAAATAAAGTTCCCTTGCAATAACAAAGACCAACATATCTCTTTTGATTTATGTTAGCAACCTAGATAACACCCAATCAAAATTAGACTGCTCAGATCTAATTCATATATGGACTAACATTGGAATAATTTAAGGCTATGGGATGTCTGTAGATATTGATTTTACCATTCAATTTCATTAGAATTCAAATTTAATGTTGATTTCCCTTTGATTCACCATCAATTTTAGCTTTAAAGCTAAAGTTTGTTGCCTTTTGACATGTGGCACATTCTATTTACTCTAAATGGTTCTTGAAATGCATATTAGTGTGATGAGTTTTTTGTATTGTGAAATGTGTCATCTTTATATCTATGTCAAGCTCTTGGGTGGGGCCTTCTAATTTTGGTTGGTTGCAAAAGTACCATGCATTATTCTTGTAGGTAATCAAAGCTAGCATCAGGGTTCTTACAAAATAAAATGGTGCCATAGTTATATCAAATCCATTACAAAGAAATTTACAATCAACATGGAAGGTATTTATCTCCTAGGAGATACCTTGAAATAAAATTCCAATCATGTGCATGTTCAAAGTATATCTTAGGAAATAAATTTCCAAGTGTGCATCAGTGTTCTTGCCAAAAAAAAAGTTATCATGGTTATATTTAATCCCTTTTAGGGAGATTTGAAATAAACATGGATGTTATTATAAGTCACTTTGAGGTACTCTTAGGACATACCTTGAAATAAAATTTAAATTATGTGCATGTTCAAGGTATCTCCTAGGAGATATCTCAAAAGAAAATTTCAATAGTGTGCATGAGTGTGCTTGCTAGATAAAAAGTTATCATGATGTAGTCCCTTGAAATAACATTTAAAATAAACATGGAATATATTCGAAGGCCATTCAATTTGTATCCTAGGAGATTCCTTGAAAAAAATTCCAATCATGTGCATGTTCAATGTATCTCCTAGGAGATATCTCGAAAGAAAATTCCAATAGTGTGCATGAGTGTTCTTGCCAAATAAAAAGTTCTCATGGTTATATCTAATCCTTTGAAATGAAATTTTCAATAAACATGAAAGGTATTCTAAGGTCCTTATATTTATCTCCTAGGATATACTTTTAAATAAAATTCTAAGTGTGTGCACGTTCAAGGTATTTCTTAGGAGATATCTCGAAAGAAAATTCCATAAGTGTGCATCAGTGTTCTTGCCAAATAAAAAGTTGTCATAGTTATATCTAATCCCTTGAAAGGACATTTTCAATCAACATGTAATGTATTATAAGGCCCTTTGAGGTATATTCTAGGAGATACCTTGAAAAAAATTCCAATCATGTGCATGTTCAAGGTATCTCATAGGAGATATCTCGAAAGAAAATTCCAGTAGTGTGCATCAATGTTCTTACCAAATAAAAAATTGTCATGGTTATATCTAATCCCTTGAAAGGACATTTTTAATAAACATGGAAGGTATTACAAGGCCCTTCGAGGTATCTCCTAGGATATTCCTTTAAATAAAATTTCAATCATGTCCATGTTCAAGGTATCTCATAGGAGATATCTCGAAAGAAAATTCCAATAGGGTGCATCAGTGTTCTTTCCAAATAAAAAATTATCATGGTTATATCTAATCCTTTGTAAGGATATTTGAAATAAACATGGAAGTTATTCCAATGGCCTTATATGTATCTCTTAGGAGATACCTTGAAATAATATTCTAATTGTGTGCATATTTAAGGTATATCCTAGGAGATATCACGAATGAAAATTCCAATAGTGTGCATCAGTGTTCTTACCAAATAAAAAGATGTCGTGATTATATCTAATCCCTTACAAGGAACCTTGTAATCAAAATGGAATAGATTCCAATTCAATTTGATTTATCTCTTAGGATATACCTTTAAATAAAAATTTAATCATGTGCATGTTCAAGGTATCTACTAGGAGATATCTTGAAAGAAAATTCCAATAGTGTACATCAGTGTTCTTGCCAAATAAAAAATTGTCATGGTTATATCTAATACCTCATAAGGATATTTGAAATCAACATGGAATTTATTATAAGTCCATTTTAGTTATCTCTTATGAGATTCCTTTAAATAAAATTCCAATCGTGTGCATATTCAGGGTATCTCTTAGGAGATATTATATTGAAAGAAAATTCCAATAGCATGCATCAGTGTTCCTGTCAAATAAAAACTTGTCATGTTTATATCTAATCCCTTGCAAGTAAATTTTAAATCAACATGGAATTTATTCTAATTCCCTTCGAGGTATCTCCAAGGAGATAACTTGAAATGAAATTCCAATTGTTTGCATGTTCAAGGCATCTCCTAGGAGATATTATCTTGAAAGAAAATTCCAATAGCGTGCATCAGTGTTCTTGCTAAATAAAAAGTTGTCATGGTTATAGATAATCCCTTGAAAGAACCATTGAAATCAATATGGAAGGTATTCTGAGGCCCTTTGAGTTATCTCTTAGGAGATACCTTGAATGAAAATTCTAATCATGTGCATGTTCAAGGTATCTCCTAGGAAATAAAATTCCAATAGTGTGCATCAGTGTTCTTGCCAAATAGAAATTTGTCATGGTTATGTCTAATCCATTTCAAGGACATTTTCAATCAACATTAAATTTATTCCAAATCCCTTTGAGGTATCTCTTAGGATATACCTTGAAATAAAATTCTAATAATGTGCATGTTCAAGGTATGTCCTACAAGATATCTCGAAAGAAAATTCCAATAATGTTCATGAGTGTTCTTATGCAATCAACTACTTCTAGAAATTATGCTCATTTAGAACATGACTAAGATATTCAAACTTCAATGGTCATTTATCATGGCTTGAATTTGATGTTCACATACTTTTCAATTAATGTACACAACCATCAATCTATGGATCACAAATTCCGTGGGCTATTTCTTTTGGACATTTATTTGTAGGCTTTGTGTCTTGGATACTTTATCCAAAGGAGTTTATTTGCATCTCTTTTGTATTATACAAAATATCTAGTGAAATTGTCACAATATAATTTCAAAAAATAATTAAGTCTTCTCTTTACCTTGGAGAATTTATTATGGACAAAATATTCAAAAAAAATTATGTCTTTAGGCTTTTTCTTTCAAATGACATTTTTGACCCTTCAGGACTTTTGTTTTGGACCACTTTTTTGAATAATTATCCCTTCAAGAAAATTGTATTGGGCCCTTTATTTAAGAAATGACCATTTGGTACTTTGTCTTGAGATAATTTATCAAAAATGTACCCTTCAATAAAATTGTATAGGACACTTTGTTTGAAAAATACTCTTTGGACTTTTTTTTGGTCCACTTTGTTAAAGAATGATCATTATAAAAAAGTGTTTTGGACTTGTATCCAACTGAAATGACCTTTAGCCTTTTTGATCTCTTATTGTATGTTCTTTTTGACCCCTCTACCTTTATCATCCACCTCATCCTCCATCATGGTGTAATTTCCATTCACCCTATCCCATGACCTCTCACATTTCTATCGTTCCACCCTTATTCTCCATTCACTTTACTCTATGGGGATAGCGTCCACCAATTTATGGTAGCATGTAACCATCCCATTCATGTTTTCATAGGGAATCCCCTTCAGAAGAGATATTATTCAAGCACTAGATAAATACCATCAACAAATAGACTCAACAAAGAAGAACCATGAGACCTGAATGAAGAAGAAAAGGGGAAAGCAAGTCAGGTAGACTGCATAGACCCACATGAGGTCATTCTAAGACAATGCATTTCAATCCCTTATGATTTCTCATTTGAACCTTTGAGTAGTTAAGCCCTAAGGATAGTTTTAACTGATGGACTATGACATATAAGTTGTCAACCTCAATCTTAGCCAGGCCAAACCCACTAACAAGGTCAAATTGATAGAGGAAACATAGAAGTTTATAACCATGAACTACATCAAGGTGACCCAAAAAATAGAAAAGACCAAGCTATAACTCACCAAGGTGAAGGCTATGATCAACTGCCTCAATGTTGAATCTAACGTTAACGACATGAAGCTCAATAAAACAAGGTCTAACCTTCATATCTGCATCTTTAATGAGAGCTTCTAGGTGAAAGCCAACCTGTGAGTGGTTATACAAACCAAGTTGGAGGAAAAAAATATTGAACTAACATAGACCCATCAATAGCTCTTAGATTCCAATCGAGCTTTTTGAAACTTTTAGTAGTAGGTATAACAAGTATCCTTGATCAAGGACTAGGAAATTGATAAATTGAAGATTGACTTTGTCACCCATCCACAGGTCATGGAGATCCTCCCTATGGCCCAGTAACTATACAAATATTATTAAGAGAGGATTAAGTTTATAGTCATAGACCTGAAGTTAGCCATCACCATTATCATGGAATCATAGAATCAGAGCTCACAGGTGATCATGTACATTGATCAGGTCATCACCTTCATGGCTCTTAAGGTCCCAAATTCATAACTCCTCATCTAAAATATTTACAGTGCTTCAAATAAAACACTACAAGTAGTGTGGTTGGCTACTGAAGGCAAGTGATGACAAAAGTCCACAAGTTTTTAGGCTACAATAAGGTAGAAAAACATTGGAAGGCATTCCTAAATGCCTTAGAGTAGGTGGGGGCACATTGAACAACTAGTCTAACTGGGACTCCCCTCCCCTTTCTTGGTAGATAAAAACATCCTCCCTAAGGACTAGATTAAAGATCTGCTAAAAAAAATTTAAAATGACAAGACCATTTTTATGGTTCTTGGTCAGTCACCTAATGTCTTTGATGTGGAGAAGATATTTCAGTCACTCACCTAGCTTGAATTCCTAACACTGGTAGTTGTTCAAGGTTTGGGAAACATCTCCTTCAAAGAGATTATTGATCTAGATAGTGCCTTTGAGGCTCTTAGAAAAAACAACTAGCCTAAGGAGGAAGGTTGGATGCCTTCACAAATGGCATGTCAAAAATTCTAGGTTCTTAAGCCTTCCTCCTATTTTGAAATTTTACTTCAACTATTTGTGTGCCAGAGTTTTGGTTATCTCATCCACAGGTGGATGCCCCCATGAGTCACTAAAAAATATGGATTCAAATCCATGTTTTATTATTTTGAACTAGTTTATCTTTTGTTTTAGACTTGATTAATGTAGATAGGAGCTCCTTCACACCTTATGGTGGTTTTCCTTTCAACCTCCCCATTTTTTGGGGCCCCTTTTGGAATGCTTGCCTGAGGATTGGCCTACGTCAACTTCTTCCACATGGTAGCCTAACACTCATATGGCTCAAATAATCTCTCTTTTCACTCTAGTAGAGTTCTCACCTGATATGTGGCAACCCCATGCTCATAAAAACCATTTATTTTTGGGTTAGACCTCCAAGTAGCGTTATTGGCCATTCGGTAAATAAATGGGGCCCACTGAGCAATTTACTTGGTGAATGTGGTTTCAACATGTGGTGGCCTTATGCTCAGCCTTGCCAAAATAAGTACCCAAATTCTCTATGGAAGAACTTTATTGACATGTGTCACCCCCATGCTTATCCAGTAGCAATTTTAGTTTGTTAGGATTCAGAGCAGTGTCATTATTATTTTCCCAATCAACTGTCCTAGAACCCATAAAAGCAATAACATTATCTGAAATAATAGTAGGATTTCCAAACCTTCTTATGATTCTCTCATATAAATTAACATGGAATATATTTCAAGGCCCTTCAAGGTATCTCCTAGGAGATACCTTTAAATAAAATTACAATCATGTGCATGTTCAAGGTATCTCTTAGAAGAAAATTCTAATAGTGTGCATCAAGGTTCTTACCAAATAAAAATTTGTCATGGTTATATAAAATATTTTTCAAGGACATTTGAAATCAACATGGAAGGTATTCCAAGGCCCTTTTCAATTATAGAATGTAGTTTCTTGACAAGGTTTTTTGGATGGAGGTGTGGTTCTAATAGGGGTATTGAATCTCTACGTGAGTTGGTTGGGTGGTTGGTCGTTAATGTAAAGTGAGTAGATATTTTATAAAAAAATAAAAAAATGAGGGTAGGGTAAGGAATAAAATAAACCTTATGTGGTTTTTAGGAACTACTCCCTTTGCTATTTTATAAAAGTACAAGTGCTTTCAAAACCTATGATTATCGCTAGCAAAAATTACACACACACAATCAAACATGACTAAGAAGTCTAAGGAGAGAGATGAAAGAAATTAAAAATCATTAGACAAAGATTAATTCCTTTAGGGAAGCTATTTCACACCCTTAATCAATAGTTTATGGCTTAGGCTAATGAATTATTTGAGGTAGTTGTTGCACACACATAAAAAACTACATCCACAAAAACACTCATGCATAATCAAAATTATGAATCAATTTGAACTTGACTATTTTAAACAATATATTTACCAATCTTTGAGTAGTTTTTGCACACCTATAGATTAGTATATCAGTCAAAACAATCAAGAATCCATTCACAAATTTTACATACTAAATATTATTGAAACATACAACCAAAGGAAATAACAACTAATTACACAAAAATTGGAAAGAAAATACGCAAACACATTCACTGATGATCAAAATTGATACTGCTGCTATATTAAAAATTCTTTGACAAAAAAAGCTAAGTTAGGTTACAACTGTATATATAGATTTTGGGAAGGGGTTGCCTCATCCTCCAAGTCCATGAAAAGTGATTACAAGTGGTAGTTTGAACATGTAGTTCTAATTGCAGTCTAAAACCATATAAAATAAAAATTATAACTATTAATTAAATAAGTTGACCTTTCCAAAACCATGCAAAATGTGTACAAGTACAAAATATAAATATTCAAACTTTCCAATAAAAGGATTAAACTATAAAGAATTTTTAAATATGTTTTCCATTAAAAAATTGTACATGCATAAAATCTTAGCCTATCAAGGCTTAGTTGTATGAAGTCTTACATGCACCTTGGTCTATGTGGCTATTGATTTGGAAGCCCTAAAAGTCAATACACTACTAGAGGTTTGGTTTTTCCTTGCTTTGTTCTCCTTGTAAAATTTATGTGCCACGTCATGCTACTACTATATAATATTCAAATTTAGTGGTGGTGGTTGATGAATTATTTTAACTGTCCCAAGGATCTTTGCATGTTCATCTTTGGTTATATGAAATTTATTCTTGAAAATTTTGACCTTAGTTACTTTCTTCTAGGCTTTGCTCAATTCTGAATCTATCTCTTCAAGTGTTAGGCCTTGTAAACTTTATTTGAAGTCATCTACTACTTTTGGAATAAGTTTGTCAAAATTGATCCTACTAATGAGATTAATGATGGCATCCTTCACTTTAGATAATTTCAATTCATGTAAAATTTTGAGGACTTTGGCCTCATACACTTGATACTTGGGGACTAAAGCCCCAACTGATTGTAGCCATTATTTTTCCACTTCTTTCCTAACGATGATCAAATTCAAGGCATTAGATGTTTTTAGTGTTATCATGAGGTTGAGATGATTATACAAAGAGTTACCCATGTATACAACTAACATATTTAATTTAGTAATGTCATCTCTTAAAGAATTGAACAACTGATTAGCATTGCTCACATGAGGGATGATTTCAGCATTCATGAAATCCATAGCCTCCAAGGAGTTATAACATCTAGAAACGGCCTTCTGTACCTCAACTTTTATACCTATAAGAATGTGTACTATCTTTGTTTTCTCCTTTAGTTTCTCTACCTCAGCCTCTAGTGTCTACACTTCAGCCTCAAGCTCACGTTGAGTCAATTATGTGCCTTTGTGGATAACAACTATTGTATCCTTTTTTGCTTGTGTTAGGTCTACAAGATTTTTAACATATGGATACTACCTCATATACCAATTCTACCTATTTTTGAGGGAGAACACTTATTGTATTTCCTCAAGGATGATTTTAGTTCCTTTTTCATCTTCTAGATTCCTCTTCCTCACTCTCTAAATCCTACCAAATGGGTGATCAAATAGAGTAGACACTAAGGGAAGCTTGGTGATTTTGAAGCTAGGAATTTGGGAAGCCTTGGTTCTTAAGTTAACTACCCATAGAGGGATGTCCAATTAAGATGAATTAGAAGTTTTGAGAATAACCTCTTCCTTAGCCTCTTCTTGAAACTATTGTTTCCTTAAGGTCCTGACAAGGACATCAGGTAGGGAAGGCCATATAATTTTAGACTAGTCCACTCCTCCAAATTAAGGGAGTGGGTGGACCATGATCACTTGGGGATTAGATTTCATCACCCTACGAGTACTTACCACTATGGTTTCTTATATGGAAGAGGTGGATGGAAATGGAATGGAAATTTGGGAGCAATAAACATGAAGTTGTGGGGTGGCTAAAGTAGTCTGCACCTTCCTAGTCACCTTTCTTCTTTTTGAGGGATCTTATAGTAGAAGTGCTAGTCAGGATAGAGGAGGTAGGTAGTGGGAGTGTGATGGAATTGAAAATAGAAGGGTCAATGGTAGTGGTGGTAATGGAGGGGTTAATGGAGGTAGAAGTAAGGAATTCTACCTGAGGTGATATTAGCATAGAAAAAATTGAAACTTGTCCAAAAATTGTTACAAAAGATAAAGGAAAACTCACAAGAGGTTGGGTACCTAGATAAGTTGGTGTTATGGGTCCTACTTGAAGGCTCATGGCCTTTACTACCTCTAGTTCTGATTCTTCATCAGAATCCTCATCAATGTCTTTGATTGTTACAACCTCCCCATCTTGAGATGTAGGAGGCAAACCTTGTGATGCTTCAACTCTAGGACTATCTAAAGGTGTCTTAGCCTTCCTTTTATAAAATAGAGAAGCCTTCAATTGTGTGGTGGAGTATTGGGGTATTGATGTCATTGATTTTTATATTGCTATCCCAATAGATGTAGACATATGTATTGAAGGCCTAGTAGTAGATACTTGAGTGGTGATCACAGTTAACTATTCTTGTGCTCTTCCTTCCTCATCAGAATCTAAGCTAATGGGATCCCCTGCTTGTGCTTCTCTATTAGAACTAGGCTCAGGTAGGTTAGGCTCTTTATTCACAATCCTTATCTTTAATGGGAGGGATTAGGATGAGGGACTTGTTGGGTCCTTGATTTCTCCCTGGAATTTCCTCTCTAAAAATTAGAGTGCTCCCATCCCTTGTATAGAGCCTTCCTACTATCTAATTCTCTAGCAATGATTGAGGGGTCATCTTGGATTATCTACAAATGATCTTCTTTCAGCCTAATGATCCTAGTTCTCTCTAAAACATCCTAATCATATTTTTATTTAATAAATAAAAAATCATATAGATATGGGGCATGTTTTAAAGGGATGTTGAATCCCTGTATGTGCTTTTGAATCTATCCATGAGGATCCCAATCTCTATGTGTAAGGATGGGGAATCGGTAACTTTTACACTTGCCACCTACTTCCATGAAATGCTTCCTCATTATATAAACCAATCTTATAATTGTCACATGGTGGCCAAAGAATAAGTTTTTTTTTTTGTCTGGATAAATCCTCTTCAACACTCCACCATAGTTGGAAAGTAATTTATTGCTCTTATAACTTGTCTAGGATGTACTTGGGAAGACACAAAGGATTTACCTTGTTCTCTCAAATCATGATTACTTTGAAGTTCAGGTAGAGGAAATAATCCACTTTATCATCCAAGTTATTTATGATATTATTATCAATTCTAGGCATAGGCAAGCCATGAATGGCTTGCCATACCTACAGATAGACATCCTCTAATATCCTAACCATGTTTTGGTATATGAATATATGTGCATGAATTAATGATGATTACAAATCCTTTTATTTTTTAAATCCATGGTCAGAGTCCACAATTCACTAAAATATCTATAATAGGTACCTATGACTACATCCAACAAATAAGACATCATGTAGAAATCACCCAAAGGCATGGGATGCTTGTCCTTATAGATTATATGCTCTCTCAAACAAAATATGATTATTTCTCTTGGGGCATAAGTAGCATCATGGGTGAGCATCATATATATTAATGGTACCCAGTGTAAATTGACAAAATGAATACTTGATATATCATACAACTGATTAAGGAGAGTCATGCCAATGCAAATCCCCATTATGAATTTGTTGATCAAAATAGCTCCTTTCAGCTTCTTCCCCTTCCATGTAATGATCTTGTATGGGAGTAGCCATGAAGATAGTGCCTTCTCAATTGAACTCTCTTCACTAAATTGCACCATTGTGTGTTTGTCAAAATAAGAATCAAGTATGATAAAAGATAAATACCTTTGGAAGTCAGCTCCTGATATGCATGCAACTACTATGTTATTGCTCTAATGAAGTAGGAAAAAATCCTATGATATCGTTCCTGAGAAAAATTAATCTCATATAAAGTCAATAAATGACATTACTTCTGGCTTGGCAGTAACAAAATATAATCTTTGACATTTGAATTTGAATAGTTCTTTTATGAACAATCTATCTGCAAGTGTTATCTCATCCTCTACTGAAAACACATCCATAGAATCAATAATGTCCCATATTTCTGAATAGTTATGGTACCTATATCCAAATATTGTAGCATCAAAGACTATATCTGTAAATTCCATGGAGTCCTTGATTGAATATGGGGATGATAGATTTTCACTTTGAAACACTGTAGATGAAGATGCCATTTTACGTATATATGCATTGTGATGCTTGAAGTCTTCTTCTTTGTGTTATGTATGCTGTAAAAAAAATTTATCTCTAGATTAGTTATGGTTTTATTCATAGTATTTACCTTTTTGTCACTATAAGAAAGAAGGAGACTTCAAAATTTACCAATTTCAAGGGAAAGATGTCATCCACAATGGAAATTATTATGTCCAACGTTAGTTTGAAAGCATTGATAGCTTCAATAGTTGTAAATCACCTATTAAATAATAGTTTGTGTGACATAAATATTCAACATTCACTTTGTTTATATATATATTTATAATTCACACTTTGTTAGCTCAAGTTGGTGGGGGTATTTTAATAGATTGATGGGAAATATTTTCACTTTTGTTTTGGCTAAGTCAAACTTTACCAATTTTAAGGGGAAAACATCAACCATAATGCAACTGATTGTGTTTGATTTTAGTCTGAAAGCACTGAAGGCTTCAATAGCTATAAATCACCTATATAGGATTCTACATTGAGGAGTAATTCATGTGACATAAATGTACAATGTTCACTTTATTTTTATATATATTTATAATTCAAACTTTGTTAGCTCAAGTTGGCAAGGGTATTTTAATAGATTGATGGGAAATATTTTCACTTTTATTTTGGATAAGTAGGGTGAGGCCAGTAGTGCTCTTGGTAATAGGGCACTGGGGTGTATATAAAAAAAAAGTTCTTTGGCAAGGTATTCACTGACTAAATCCTTCAGGGGAATTATTTTAGATAAAATGTTTGAAATAATTTCATTGAAGGGATAATTCATAGATCAAAAGTTTCAAGATAATATCTTGAAGGGCACTTTCAATTTCATGATGGGCACTTTTGCATGACTAAGGGTCACTCCAAAAATCTTGTTACATAAAGTTCGAAGAGTATGTGCCTTTAGATCTGAAGGGTCTACTTCATGGAAAAGTATCTAAAGGGTCAACTCCATAGGGTATTTTTGGTGGGGGCAAGGGCTATGATAATTATCCCAAAGGGTAAGTAGTCATTTCAAAAGGGGTCAAAGGCTTGGGAAGAGAAAATCCTAAAGGATATGTCCATGGTAAAGGGTTCATTATGAAGAGGCCGAAGGGAACTTTTTGTAAGGCAAAGAGATTGGGATAAATATCCTGAAGGGTAGGGGTAGATTTATAAGGGATAGGTCCCATAGGGTAAAGGGTCTAAGACAAGAGTCTTGAAGGGTAAGAGGCCACTTCAAAATGTTTGAAAGGTCACTTTTAAAATTCCCAAAGGGTAAGTTCAGGGAGTCTGAAGGGAATGTGTCAGTTGGGGAAATTGTTTTAGGAGAATTATTTTTAGATAAAATATCTGTAAAAAATCTCCTGAAGGGTCACTCCTCTTGGACAAAATGTACAAAAAAATTACCTAAAGGGCATTGACAAAAGTGATCATTTTAGAAAGGCCAAAGGGTAGGTTCATAAGGCAAAGAAATTTTGTTGGGGGATTCATGTTGAAATGTTGTGGGTTCGCAGGTGTATGCCAAATGTCTTTGAATATTGAGAAATGAAGTCTTATTATGTTATAGGTGTTGGGTGAATATTTTGTCATCAACTAACTGATGACAAAATGGGTATATCAACCACATCATAGGGAGATTTACACCATGAAAAGTGTGGGTTTACCAGATCTGGATGAGGTAAATCTCTCCTCTCATCAAGGGGAGGTTCCCTATGAATATTTATATGCTATATGTATATATATATAGGTAAGCAAAAAATAATTCTTTGGGTGGTATAATAACATCCACCTCTCTTTTTTCAGAGGTGATGTCCAAGGAACAAGAGAGAGAAATGTTGGTCATTGGCCAACAACATTCCTCTTCTTTCAAGAATGGTATTTAGCCAAGAGTAGAAAATCCCCTGAAGTGTAACAAAGTTAACAAAGAAACTTACACAAGCACAAAGTCTTCCATTGTCTCCTTCACCGATCCGAAATATGAGTAACCATAGAGTGAAACAAAGCACAAAGTCTTTGCCTGAAACTACAAAGGATAATAGGATCACCAAGATGAAAGTAGCTCAAAGTCTCTCTTCTATCTTTTAGAAACGCCCTTAGATAATGTCAACACACACACTTTGCTTATTAATTCAAATAAATAAGAGATTATCAGGAAAGAGGACATAAGAACTATTTCCTAAATAACACAGATTACTTTAACACATAGTCTGAAATAAACCTATTTCTCATTCATTAAACAAAATATGATTTACAAGTTGAGCACAAAGTCTCAAAAAGTGTTTCAATTTTAGCAGAGTTTTTGCTCTCAATTATCAAAGATATATTTACAAAAGAGGTCTCCACTATATATAGGGAGAAACCTTCAAAATTAAACAGATTATAATATAAAAATATCTCAGTCAAAGATGAGTCACCTTTGAATTTTGAGATATTTTTTTGGATTTTTTACATGTAATTACACATTACAAAATTGCATGCACTTTTGCATGAGAAAAGTGCGTGATAAGAGAGGAAGAAGATAGAAGGGGGAAAAGGTTCAGCTCTTGCTGCCAAACTTTTTCAAATGAGCATCATACATAGCAATGGATGCTTGAATTCCTATATTGTCTAGCACAATGGTATTCTTGAAGATGACCTTGGCTCTGATTATAACATCCTTCAATGTTGTGATTGCCTTAGCATGACTAGTTAACCTGGATCTCAGATTATCCAGAGTTAACTAAGTATCTAAAATATTGTCCACAAAAGTCATTGAGAAGGCTTTCTCTTCAAAATCTCTCTAAATCATACCCTTGAATCCTTGGATCATCTCTTCAGCTGAGAGAAATTGATTATCCCTGGTGAGGTCACAAGTTAGTTCTTCCAGTCTATTTAATAGGCCTGTGTCACTTTTCTCGCTAGCATCCTTGGAAGACTTGAGATCTTCAATCAGCTCCTTGAGTACCTGAATCTTGTATATCAGTGATTCCTTAATCTCAACATAGGAATATTTGTTAGAAACAACACTGATGGAAATCAAGGTGCTTTTCTTCAAATCTTTCATTTCCCTCCACTTGCTAAGATATTTCTCCGCACTGTCAATGTCCTGAGAGATAAGAGAGACAAGGTCTTCTAAATCTATTCTTAGCGTCTTTATCTTGTTTGTCTTCTTAGAAACCTCAGTAAGTAAGGAAATTCCCTGAGTGTGCATCTTCACAATGTAATCCTCTAGCACTTTCCCTTTCATATAGGTTCTCTCTACTTTTTGGATGACAGGGTCATCTATAGAGAAGGCTTCTAGAGTTGCCACTTCAGAGGGAAGGGTGAATTCCCTCATTATTATTGTCAACTATTCTATCTTGGCCTTAAAGTAGTCCTTCATCTCCTTTTCTCTATCAAACTTCTGGACCATGATGTCCATTACAGACTGTAGATCACTTTTCACACCCTCGTGAGTAACTTTTCCAAGTTCAACATGAGAGATGGAATAGCTGCTCATGTCAAAACCCTCAAGGGTTACATCCTACAGTGGTTTAGCTATTTCCAAAATTTTATGCCCCAATTTTGAGAGGATCCTTGGTCTCTTAGGGGCCTTAGCTTTCACCAGCACTATCTTGCCAAAATTGAAGTCATCTGAAGAGACGTCTAGCTTCTTTCTTTTAGGTGTAAAAGCTGACATCCAAGGAGGGAGAGAAGAAGTACCTAATGTGGCAACGGTTCCTATAGCTAGTGTTACAGTGGTAACATCTACACTGCTAGTGGTAATGGTGGTTGTAGTAGGATTAACAAGGGAAACCATACTGGCCGTTGATTGATCAAGGGCAAAGCTTTCTCCTAGATTGAAGGAAGGAGATGCCAGACTAGGAATAGAGCCTGAGGAGCGAAGACTATCTCCAGAAGCATCTTGAGGATCACCAATCATTACTCTAAAAGGAGAAGCAACTCCAAAAGAAGTAACACTGATAGGAGATAGAGGTGAAGGAGATTCCATAGGAGACTGAGGTGGAGAAGGAGAGACGTCTGTAAGTGGTTGTGCCCCTTCTTGGGAAGGTAGAGGGTTAGTCCTCTGCTGCTCTAAGGGCCTATCATCTGTCTCCATTTGTTGAGCTGCCTGTTCTTAGGATCTTTGTTCTCCAACTCCCTTAATTGTTGATCTTCGATCTTCAACAACCTTTGATTTCTTGGAAACAAAGATGATTCTAGGCTTGTGAGGCCTAGATGGAGAAGGAACATCACCTTTGTTCTTGGTCCTATTTTTTGCCTTCTTCCTCATTTCTTCTTGGAACTTAGCCTCTAATCCTATAATAAACTCTTTTAGTGTGATCCCTTTGGCTGCTAACCAATCATTGATGTTAGCCAATATTGGTTCGAATCATTTCCTCAAAGAAGTTAATTCTTTTTGAGACCACTGAATTGGAGGAAGAGGGGAGTCAGCAACCTTCTTAGCCAGGTACCTGCTGTTGATAATATTCTTGTCATTAACCAAGTTGGGGGGAATCTCTACAAGCCCCAAATATTTGATTTGCTCTAGGGTCAGCCTATTGTAGCCCATTTTCCTAATTTCTTCGACTGTCCGCAGGTCCACCCAGATGTCTTCGATCATAGGCTCATGAAATTGAGTCTTTCTTTTGATCATGTCTTTGACACTCCTATAGTCAAAGTTGTCCCTTCTTTTGAATTGTTTCATAGTAACCAGTTGCATCTCCATCTCCATGACCTTGGCTTTAGCTGTAGTTAGAATCGATTCTCTATAAATTTTGACTAGAAACCCAAAACTTGGCTTTTTCAGTTCCATCTACCTAGTGTGTACGACAACCATTTGTCTAGACAGCTCCATCAAAACTAACTTATCAGAAGGAAACCTAGGGAGCATATAGGGATAGCCTTGAAAAAATCCAACCCAAAGATAGCAGAAGGAGGGAAATTGTAGGAACATATAGCCATAGTCATTGACAATCATCCAGGCCTCATCAAATACTCTCTTCTGCTCAAGCTGAGGATTGAAGAGGCATAAAAATATGGCAAAGAAGGTGTCATTTACCATTCTAAAATGGCATATTGATCCTTGCAGCATTAGCTGGGGGTAATATGAGTAGACTAGGGTGGTATTTCTATCCCCTTTAGTTGTAAAACCTAGAAAAGTTTGCATTGAGGTAGTTATGTACACCAAGTACGAAGTCATATAAAACTTTGAAGTAGTTCGTACCTTGGTCAGTTGCTCATGAATAGCATTACTAATCTGCTTATCGCAAAAGATGACATGCTTACCTTGGAGAATGATTTTGATTAAAGGATACATCCACTCGTGGAACTGTGAGAAAGATGAGAGGCCTCACACTCTGCTGAGAAGGGTGATCAAGTCACCAACTTCTTCAATGAAATCACTCCTTGGAAAGTTCTGCGGCCATTTGGATAAATTGGTTTTGGGGGTCTTTAGCCACCTATTATTCATTACTTTTTTTTCCCTCTCAGGATCCTTATCATACTCCTTCTGTGCTTCTATGAAGTCAATTCTCAACACTTCAGTAGCAGGAGGGCACATGAAGACTTTGTCAATGAATTCAGGGTCTAGCTAAATTATTACATTGCCACTGTCATCTGAGACTAATCTCATCTCTTTGTTGTAGAATTAGGTGCACTAGAGGATGAACTCTATATGATGTGCTGCTATTAGGAAAGTGGCAACCAGATGAATGTTGCTTTTGATGATTCTTTTCATTTTAGACCCCAAGTTCATTGCCTTGGTTTTGGTCATGAACTCAGCAATATCTATGTGGCCAATCTTTGCATCTCTAATGTCTTTAACATTAGAGTTGACCGAGGTGATCAAAAGAACGCCCTGGTATCGGTACTTCATGGCTTTTGATTTCTTTGGAGAAGCCTCAGTCATTGGAACTAGTCTCAGCTGAGCGGATGCTGACAAGCAAGAATCTTTAGAGGTTACTACAGTCATGATCATGCAATTAGGGAATAGTGGGCAAATTGGGAAATTCACACATTGGGTGATCATGACCAAGGAAGGGCACTTAATAGGGTTGGGTCAGAAAATGAGGGAAAAAGGGGAGAAAGGAGAAAAATGGAAAAGATTAAAATCTTTCTAGAGTTGGAGAAAATTGGAGGAAAAATATAAGGGCAACAAAATTTGCCGCCCAAGCATGTGGAATGAAATGCATGCACTGCCGGTGAATTTTTCCACCCTTGCATGCAAGAGCGAGAAGGAAAGGGTACGAGCAGTGAATTTCACTGCTGTGTATGAATAATAGCCAAGGAAGTGTAGGGGTGGTGAAATTCGCTACCCTTGCATGTTTGGGTTGTGTCAGCAGTAATTTTTGCTGCCTGCATAGGTTCGATCCTAATGTCTAGGGGCAGCGAAATTCACCACTCCTATAGATTTGACCTGCATCGGTGATGAATTTTTCCACCCCTGTAGGTTAATGTTATGAGCATGTATTAGAAAAAATTACCACTAATGCACACAAATGGAGTAGCAAGGGCAACACGAGTGGTGAATTTCACCACCCATGCAGGTTAAAACATGAAACACGCGGGCAAGAAGGTAGGGCGACGAATTTCGCTACCCCAGTATGTAGAGAAAGCATAGAAGGTTGATGGGGAAGGGGGGAAAAAAGATTAAAAGCAAACTTAAAGAGAAGAAGAAATAAATGCCAAAATATAAAACCTACTTGGGAAAATACGTGCACCACGAGCTCAAATCTGCCAAAATGTACTTTTACCCGTTCGCTGGATTGTCTAGAGGTAGAGGGTAGGAGGAGGAGAGGAGGAATGAAGTAAAATGAGGTTAAAATCAGATTTAATAGGGTGAAAATTGACCCAAACAACCTGGTACATGTGGCAATAAATGTAGCGCATGAAAATTGAGGTAGTGCAGGGGCAGCAAAAATCACTGCCCTTACATTGGGAATTAGAAAGGACATGTAGGGGTGGAAAATTTTGCCACTCCTACATGTGAGAGAATAAATTCAGGGGTGGAAAAATTTGCTGCCCTTACAGGTCCAGATGTAGGGGTGGCAAATTTTTCCACTCCTACATATGAGAGGTAAAAATGCACTGGCGGTGAAATTCACCGTCCATGCACAAAAAATGGAAGAAAAACACTAGCACTGAAAAAGGCAGATTTTGGTCCATTGGTCGTATGGAGACCGTAACAACCTTCAAATTTTGGGTAAAATGTAATGAAAAGATGTTACAAATTTTGAACAGTGCAGTTGGGCCAAGATGAGAATGAGAAAAACCCGTCTTGAAAACAGACTTAGAGAGACAAAAGGTGAAACAGACAAGTTTCATAGGGGGTTGATTCCAAAAATGAGCTATGTTGATTTTGGAAACAACAATGGCTACCCTTAAAGGTATTATAAGGCCCTTCAAACCTTCAAGCGTACCCATACACATGTTTGAAAGGTATCTCTTAATATATACCTTCAAAATTTTGGGTCCACAATAGAGGTTCAAATCAAATACAAGATCCCAAAATATAATAAGCTAATCATCTTCCATAATTTTACTCAAAACCCCCATTGCTCATTATCATTTTGTATTGTAATAAAATACATGGTTTAATATTGACTTAATTAGCTATTTTTCTCTACGTGGCTATTCCACTCTGATGCATGTTTGAAATGTATCTCCTAGGAGATACCTTGAAATAAGGATGATGCAAGAATTGAAGTATAAAATATATGATATTAAAATCTATTAATTTTTTGGATTGACATAAAATGTGTTGTTTAAAAAAATGTTGTAGATTACCTTTTTAACATTTTTAGGTTTTAACATATCTCCATGCTTATGTTCTGATATAAATATGACTTTATCTCTTACATACAGGTATAAATTGGATTGATTTTATAAATAACCTAATTACCAACTCTTCTCATGTCTTTTGTGAATATCTAGGCTGAAAAATCATACATTAATGGCTTTCTATTATGGGGACTATGTTTCTCTCATAAATAATGGTAAGGTCATTGGTGAAGGAAGAATACACAAAGTGGTAGGTCTAGATGTTGAATTATGGAACCCATAAATCTCACTTCCACATGCCACAATGAGGAAATATCTATTGAATGTGTAAGTGTTAATGTGACTAAAGCTTTTAATCTGAGTCTATTGCTTCCATTTCATATAACTTTTATGGATAATTTGGGGAATGTAATTGATAATTTTACTATATGGAGAACAAAAATGATGTAACATATCATAGACAAGATTTATATAGATAATGACATGGAAAAAATACAAAATAATTTGAGTTTAGTTCTACATAAACAACCATTGCTGATGTCTCCAAGAATTGGATGAAATAATAGAGAAATTACATTGTAAAGTAAATATTTGACACAAAATATAAAATTGTATTATTTTGGATTACATTTACAAGCAGAGTAAAAGCTTTATAAAAGATTTTACGAGTGGTTACGAGAGAAATCTAACTTTTACTATGAACTACCAATTTATTTAATAAAGAAAACTAATAAATGAAAAAAATTAAAATACTTTGGATCATTAAAATAATCTAACAAACCCCCCTTGATCCAAAGGGGTATAGAAAGATTGGAGCAAATAATTGTGAGTCATCCAAGTAGACTCTATCACAACTACAACTAGTACACTGTGCATCCTAGACTAATCATGTCTTGATCATCCCTACACTATAGTATAACATGATCACACACTATCTAACTACATCGATCCTCACATAGAATCTATCCCACAAATTACTACCCTCTATACTATGTATGACACATCTCAAAATGATGACCAACAATCACCAACATCTCACATAGGCCTTTGCTTAGAACTAACAATGCTAGTAACACAATGTTGACTCATATCGCACATTGTCGATGACTAATTGAAAAAAAAATATGAAATATATTTTCCCTAATCAGGTGAAAGGTGAGAAGTCATGCAAAAAATAAACCAAGTACAAATCATTAAAATGTTCCACATCAAAGATCATATCATCACTACATCTATGAAATTAAAGTACACAAGCCAAAAAAAATTATCCCAATAGTGAACCCATACTCCATGTGAATACAAAACTGGAGAAGGTAATGTATCCTCCAACCTTTGTGGATCCTTCAACCTCTAGTTTGCTCTGTTTAACCTGTTAAATCATCAGGAACCTATAAACACTAGAATGCAATACCATAATCACTGAAAACACAAGCGGTGGGACTCATCATTACAATATTTTTTTGATGTATACAACACACCTTTACTATTTTATAAAAACTTTGGGTGTCAGATTCCACCAAAAATGCACCCGATTTCATTACAATGTGTAAATTGTATAAAGTATGTAAAAATTATATTTACACCTATAAAAATCAAAACATTCTTCCACTGATGCTCTTAAATGTCCATTTCCATGAAAAACAAGTGGTCATATGAATATTTTGGCCACCATATGCATAAGATATGACAATTTCAAATTTCGCTTCTCTATCAAGCTAGTAAGACCCCCCTTCAATGCTAATTCAGGAAATTTGACTAGTTTATGGAGATTAAAATTACATATCAAGACATAATGGACCCAACCTTGATTACACTCATTGAAAATATATCTGAGTCTATTTTATAAAAAGGGAACTTTGAAAAAATAATATGATATTTTGTTCAAGATATGGTAGAGATGGTCACAGTTGGTACTAATTTTCCTAGTTTTTAGAATTAATTCAAATCATCCTTTTTCAAAAAAATATTTTTGGCACTTTTGAGGGTTGAAACCTTGACCTCTATGGAGAGTGCCTTATAAAAAATACTTTTACAATTACTCTAAGAGGATTCATAAGCCATACAAATAGAAATTTATAAATGACACTGATTTTCTATTTTATGAAAATTAAAAAAATTACTTAGGCATGGTAATTAATTCATCAAGGAAGATTTTTGCCTCGTAAAATCTAATGATTTACTTTAATAGGACCCACAAACCCTATGTTTTTCAAAAATCTATGATGGAATCCCTAGAAAAAAAAAAATCTCAAATTTTCCAACGTCATGCTGGAGCTTCCAATACCATGGCTGATCTAGGCAAAATTTTGAAACTTGTTTGCAACTCCCTTTGGCCATACAAATCTTAACTATCTCATTATTTGGCTTAGATAGAGACAGTTAGAAGAAATTTTGAATGAGAAAATATGATGTAGAGGATATGGGATGGCTTGAGAGGCCGTATTTCTGTTATTTTTAGTTGTACAAGTCAAATTTGAAGCTTGAAATTTTTTTGAGGTTCTTTGAGAATGAAAATTTGATCTCTGAAAATCAATTACTGATCAAGAAACTTAGGAGATTAAGGTTAATAAAAATTGAAAACCATTTTATCCAATCATAGGTATATTCAACATGAAAAAGCTATACATATGCATATATGGGTCGTAAAACTACATAAATAGCTTGAAAAAAATCCCTCAGATGCTTTTGGTGTTGAAAATTGATCTTTAGAATTATTTTTCAAATCAAACATTGATCAGATTGATTGAATGAAAGTTTCATCTACTTTTCACATTTCACAGAGGTTTTTAGATTCAAATAAGCCGTACAAATGGCTTATTTGACAAATTTGGGTAGAAATTTATGCAGAAAGCTTCTACATTGATTTAAATGGAAACCCCTTATTACTATTTTTTGCTACTCCAAGTAATGATAGTACAAACCAATTCTTAGGCTTATTACACCAAATATATTTATAGACTTCAATAAATATAATGTAAAATATTGATTTTACATTAAATATTGACCAAAGAGCATACCTTATTAATTTTATTGAATTTGATTTCACGTCAACTTTTCACCTTGCTTTCTCCATGTTTCCAAAAACCTTGCTCTGATACCACTGGTAGCTCCTGGAATAGGAAGAGATAATAAATAAATTTCATTGTAAAGTAAATACTTGGCATAAAACATAAAATTGTATTGTTTTAGATTACATTTACAAGTAGGGTATAAGCTTTATAAAAGATTTTATGGGTGGTTACGAGAGGAAACTAACTTTTCCATGAATTACCAATTTATCCAATAAAGCAAACTAATAAATTCAAAACATTAAAATACTTTAGATCATTAAAAATAATCCAGCAATTGCAATAAGAAAACCCTTGCTTGGATTCATTTATTTGATATATTGATGATCCTACCACATTTCAAAGCCTAAGAAAAAAAATTCTTGGGAAAAGGGTAAATTTTTTGCACAAATGTATAGCTCCTAAAAATGATGAAAAAATTACGTATGGCTATGTTGAATTTGGACAACCAGTGGAGATTTTTGGCTGCATTCCTATACCAATGTTATAAAATGAATTGGGAATTTACATAAGGCAAGTTATACAACATTTTGAGACTTATAGGATAGATGTAACTAAAAGATATATCATTAGATGCCATTCCAACAAAATAGTGGACACTGAGACTTGTAGAGCAATCAATTTACCATACATGACACCAAAGGAGAAATAAATTGGAAACATTTAGGACGTAGTGGATAATAAAGTCACTCCTTACCTAACATTCTTAGCATAAAGGCATTTCAAAAAATTAAATCATTCTTACAAATACTTGGGTTGAAAAAGAAATCAGCTAAACACTTTAATCAGCCAAGTGGAGTTTGAAGAAAGAATAGATAGTGAAATTTCAACAATGTATGTAGATAAATGTTGCACCAAACAATGTTTTTAGTCAAGATTGTCATTTGAGATTATAAAATATGAAAATATGAAGTTACTTGATTCCATCATAATAGATAGGAGGCAACATGTATTGGATTCCCTTTCTACCAATTTGTTTAACAAAAATAAAAACAAAACTAGCATTGATTTTCAGGGTACAGAGATCTATTTGGAAGCTTGGCTTAAAATATATGGATTTAATAGAAGTAGCTTTTTTGACATTCAAAATTGTCATAGAAATGGAAAATGAAATGCATTCCATGTAGGGAGATTTTGACAAAAGCTACAACAGAAGAAAATGGTAGCTAAAGATTTGTTGGATCAATTGGTGGATAATTTTGCAGATGTTTCTCCATGACTAACATGCCAGGTAGATATAGATAGCTCATGAGAATTTTTTTGACATCTTTTATCATGTTTCACTCAATAATTTATGAGGTATCACATCAATGCACAACTATAATATATGCAATATGAACCAATATACCAGCCAAAATTCAATAACATGTGGAGAACTAATTTTCATGATGTGACCATTACCACATTTGATCAATTCACTATGTGTAAAACATGCATCTTGTTGACTCAACATAAACATTCTGTACCCCTCTCTATAGATATGGAAGAGAGTATAGATCAAGAATTGATGATGCACTCAAATAAAATACTTTCTACAAGATAAATGTATTACACACATAAATGAATGTTAGAGCAATACCCTGAAGAATGTCTCAGTGTCATTCATAGCAAGGTGGAATGTCAAAAAACATGTGTGCCAAGGACAATGATAAAAAGTAAAGAATTTATTGATAGAATATTAGAGTTTTGAATGGTAGGGAATATAACACATGGTCATAGTGTAGGTGGATATGGACATTTTATTTTTCCATATGTTCTTGGAGGGTCTAACTTTACTATCACCTCATTGATTAAGTGCTTCAAGGATATGGAAACAATAATTCTAGATACTTATAGATCTTTACTATATAAACTTGGATATTCAAAATATCCATTATATGATGCACTTTTGTCTAAAAAATGTTACCTTGAATGCAATAAATACAGAGAAGAAGCACAATCAATTGGTTCCTTCAAGAAACTTCATTCCAAGCTATACCTTCAACTAGACAACTATTGTGGGGACAATAAGCATAGGCACTTTCATCCATAATTATATTTAAAAAATGTTAAACCTTATATGGAACTAATGTTACACTTATATCATTCTTTTTTGTATAGGTATGTGTTGTAATATTTATCTCTCCTCATCTATAAAGGTGTTTTCCTTGATGTTAAGGTCAGATTTCTCTCTAAAGGACATACCCATGAGGATATCGATGACACATTTAGAAACTTGTCTGAATGTATAAAGAGGAAAGATGTATGGAGTGTGGCAGAGATGAGGGAAACTTATAGGACATGTGAAAATACAAGAAAATTCATGCCATATTTGATTGAAGAGGTAGTGGATTTAAAAGAGTATGTTAATAGTTACCAGCTAAAGGGAAGAAATGAAATAGTAGGCTTGAAAAAAGGTCAATACTTTCTTCTACGCATGGAGCAAGGTCATCCCATTATGTATTGCAAAAAATATATAAGGGATATAAATTGATCACCCTCAATTACATTATGGGGAACAAAAAAATGGTGAGCCAAATGTTCTAGAAGGTAACCCAACAAAAATATATTTCAAAGACTTGAAAAATAGAGAAATGTCTCAAGATTCCATTGTTGCAAGAGACTCAAATAGAAGTATAAAAAAGAGTGAAAAAGAAATTAAATATAACTTGAATAAGTATTTATATAAATTTAATGAATTTGGTTTGACTAGAAATAGTAAGTGGAAGGATCTAGAATTTTACTTCCAAAACATCTAAGACATAATGAAAGAAGACATGTTCCCTTCTGAAAATGAGTGCATAGGATATTTTTAGCCTAGAACTCATCACTACATACCCCTTCATAGAGATCCACATAAAATGGTTCATAATAGGACCCTTGATTTTGGAGTGGCATTTATAGATACATATGTTGGTCCAAGAAACAACAGAACAAAAAATGCATTTAATCTAACTCAAGATGTGCAAATCGAAGATATGTTATTTGTCAACCCTGATGATTTTATAGGAGTAGACTAAAAAATATGGGTTTCTAGAGATAAAATCAATATTGAGATACTAAAAGAAAAATGGAGATATAGAATGAAGGATCAATGTAGCTTGGTTCATCCTAGTTCATGTAGGGCAAAAAGATACAAAAGAAGCAAAAATTTATTTAGGCTGCTTGGACAAGAAATGGAAGCCAAACCCAACTGACACATATTTACCATCCATACTCATAGATAGTATCAACTACGCTTGGAAACCAAATAAAAATTGGAGAGGTTATACACTTGTTCTCACTAAATTTTGAAAGACATTGTAGCCAACTATTTGAATACATCGCCCCACTAGGCACTAACAAAAATAATGATAAAAGGATTGGGAAATTTGAAATGGTGTTTCCTTAATTTTGGAATGAGAAATATGAATGCTTTTTTTCAAAATTTAGTCCATTTTTTGATAATGTATAATTTTTATTATTTTATTTATTTATATTTATTTCTAATGGCACTTTGCATTTTGGGTTTTAGAAAACACATTTTAGCATTTGAGATTTATATTTTCTACTACAACAATTTAGTATTTTAGTAACTATGCATCTATTTAATAGAATTTGAATGTTGGAATGTCCACTTCACATTTTTGTTATTCAAAATGGTCTTCAATTTTTATGTATTCCAAATAGCCAGATCACATTTACGAATCACAAAAACGTCTTCAGTTTTTTAGTTTTTCAAATTAAACTTCACATTTTGCATCCCTCAAAATGGTCTTTGGTAAATGGTCTTCGTAATTTTCACATCTGACAATTTACCCTTTAGATTTTGTGTTTTTATAAATGCACTTCGGCATTCTCATGTATGTAAAAAGATCTTCGAGGTTTATGCCTCAGAATGTCCCACTTGTGCATCAAGATTTATTCTTATACAATTTTCCATATTGACAAAATTTATTATTTGGGTTTTTAATTTTTCATATTACACTTTGTGCAAGCACCCAATATTGTGTCACATGGCAAAATTTTGGTGACTTAGTTGTACTGAGGAATGACTAGTCCAAACAAAAGTTCCAAATAATGTGAGTACCTGAGATTGTAATACACATCATAATCTTGATAACTTGACTATGTGGGAGATTATATTAATAATATAATAATATAACACCCTTGATCGACACATGACATTTACACAAATATGAGATAAATTTTGATGATTACAAGGATGTCGCCCGAATTAGATTAAATAGATATTTTATGATCCAATCAATTGATGACATGTGGCATCCCAATCATCCCAAGTGTTTTAAATCACATCTCTCCTAAGCACCTAATTTATATATGGATTGTTTTTCCTTAAGAAATAAATTGCCAAGTCTTATTATCTATAAATACATGGTCTATGAACTAGTTTGAATGACTGCATAATTTGGACTTATTACAAATATATAATATAGATGTCATTTATTTGTGATAAGTCCAAGTAATTCTTGATGAAGTCCAATTTGTTTATGATAGTTTTCAACTAATAATTATTTATGATCATTTTAAATGATTTGGAATTATCATAAATACATTAGATGGATGTGTTTTATTTGTAATAAATCCAACTTAATATCGATATAGTCCAATTTAATGTTGACAAAATTTAGTTTATTTATGATAGTTTCCAAAAAATTAGACTATTGATAAGTCCATATTATCTAAAATAGTCCTTATTAGGTGTCTACATAATTTCATGTGCATGTGTCTGTGCATATACATCAAAGTAAAAAAATATGTGCATGTAGGAGTAATTGATGAAGAAATTATAGTTGAAAATTGTAATTTATACTTGAAGTTTATGCAAGATATGATAATGATCCTAAATTCAAAATGAGGTGGAGATAAGTTACCTTATCTTAGAATCCAAGAACTATAATGTGTGGAAAAAACTTGTTTCCTCACTAATTTGCATGAATTTATTTATTTCCATTGATGGTACATGAATGAGAATAAATGCTCCTTTGTTTCGCATATGAATCTATGGTATACCTACAACAATTTTTTTTAACAATTAGATTAATATCTATATATATCCAATATGTTTTTTTTGAAATTTAATTGTTGGCAAAATAACCAGTGTATACTAACTGTAAATTGAAGCTCATAATCATGAATAAATGATACATTATCAAAGTAATATCATGGGCCCTTAATGGTAATGATAAAAGATAATAAATCATATTCTAACATAAAAAATCAAGGCACATAACCACTAGGAAAAGTATGAAGCAAATCCAATGCATAATCTATCAATATTCTTGGAAAGATATTAAATAATAATGTGTCATGATGACCATAATCACCAATAAAATAATAGAAAACATTGAGGTATATATAAATATATTCAAATATATTGAATATAGTAATATTAGTTAGGGTAAAATTTAGAGTAGGCCACAATCGATGATCTACTAGATCAAGTTGAATGTATGAATAAATTAACTGTATGTAGCAGTGAAATCAAACATGAGCCAGGAAGAAGTAATTGGTCAACAATTGAAAGATGAAATATTAGCTTTAACATCATTAGCCATAAAATCTTTAAGAAGGTAAATTATATAAGTTAAAGATAAATAATTCCTCACTTCCTCATGAATGTGGGATTATCTTTCATAATGACTTAAAAAGACCTAAGAAAGCTAAACTAAACATGTGTAGGAAAAAACCATTAAATGCAATAAAAACCTACATTAAAACCCCCTTAAGCGTAGATTAGGTGGGTAGTAGATTTGGGTTTTTAATCAAAGGCCTGATGAAGTACCCAAATACAATAAAATGCCCCCTAGAGGAGGATTTTGAAGCTACCCAAATCATAAGAAGAGATTTTAAATGAAGATACTTGCTTTCAATCAAGGTTTTGGTGAATATATCAATAATTTGTTCCATTGTCTAGATGTATCAAAGATCAATGACTTGTTCATGGATAAGCTCTTGAATGAATGCATATGAATCTTGATATGCTTGATTTGTTGATAGAGGACCATAAAAATATAAATTTAGATTATGATTTGGTTGTAATAGAATATGATTGTTGGTCATCTAAACTGGATGACAAACTTAGTGAGAATTACTTGAAGATAAATAGCCTTAGTGGAAGCATTAATGGCTCCTTTGTATTATACCTATGTAGAATATAAATTAATAGCATTTTTCTTCTTTTTTAACCAATTAATCAGACCTAAACTGAGGGATTGTATCCTAAAGTAGACTTATGATTATGAATGTCACTATTAAAATATGAATCTATATAACTGATTGATTCAATGTCAATGCCCATCTCATAGTGAATCCAAAAACTCTAAGTACCCTAAATGTAGTGAAGGATTTCATTATCTAATTTCTAGTGTAGATCATGTTATTCTTGCATGAATCTAGAGACCATGCCCACTACGTATGAAATGTTAGGTCTAGTGTGCATAAGGTAGATGAGACTACCAACAAATTATTGATACAAGGTAACATCAACCAAAAGAGTTGGATAACTAGCCTCAAGCTTTACACCAAATAGGAAAAGAGTTAGAGTTGGCTTACATTCAGCTATGCTAAATCATGCAAGCAAATCAAGAGCATACTTGGATTATGAAATAGCGATCCTAGAGTCACACATGTAAATTTAAATCCTAAGAAATTAATGCAATAAGCTCAAGTCAGTCCTTGAGAAACTATCATATAAAGTAGTTTTCGCTACTATGATTGTGGATGAAGAACTCCCTGTGATCAATAGGTCATCCACATAGAGAACAATAATCAATAGTGAATCATCCTACCCTAAGATTTAGACATTCATATCATAATGACATCTAGTGAACCCAACTAAAATAATAAATGAGTCCATCTTGCATACCAAGCTCAAGAAGCTTGTTTGAGGCCATAGATAGCTTTTCAAAGTTTTCAAACTAATGAATAATATTCCATAAATCCTTGTGGTTGCTCCATGTATATTTCATCTTTGAGGTCACCATGAAGAAATACATGCTTCACATCTATCTAATGAACATCCCAATGATGTGATATGGTAATAGTGAGAGTGAGTTAGATTGAGTTCATTTTGGCAACTAAGGTGAATGTCTCATTATAGTTAATGCCATGTACTTGATAAAAACCCTTTTCTACCAAACATGCTTTGATCTTGTCTATTGACCCACCTACTGTAAATTTTGTTTAGTAGATACACCTATATTGAATAAGTTTTATCCCTTTAGGAAGTGGGACTAGATCCCAAGCATTGTTATTTTATAAGGAACTATACTCCTCTTCCATAGTAGTATCCTAATCAAGAATGATTGATGCCTTATGGAATTATTATAGATTAGATTTATATGTAATGAAAGCATGTGGGGCATCCTAAAATTGTGAATGGGTTCACCTATTATCTAATAGATCTCCAACCCATTACTTAGTAATTTATAGTGTTTGTCTATCCCAAAGAGGATTAGTGGTTGAAGATATTTACTCATAAACTGGATATAATTTGGGATGAGGAGGGGAATCCTCATTGAAATAATATCATTTTAAAAACTAGAAAAATAATATGGATCATTAGGAAGTTGATCAAGCATATCTAAATCGTTGAGAACAATCATCAAAGCATAGTGTATCTTAGAAAGTGTGATAGGTGTTGAGTGTGGATTCCTAAGGACCCTCTATAAAAAAAACACTCCTCTTAATGAATAAATCATGAGTGTTGGGATGGAGAATCCTAATCCCTTAACACCCTTAGGATATCTAATGAAGATGTAATGTTGACTCTAAGGTTCTATTAACTTATATTTATTCTTTAGAATTTGAGCCATAGAAGGTGAACCAAACACTAGGAAGTTATCTACTGTGGGTTTATAACCATGCGAAGCTTCAGAAGGAGTGACTCCCTTTAATTATTTGTGAGGAAATTAGTTTTATATGTAACAAGAATAGTTGATGGCCTCGACCAAAGACTAAGATGCAAGAGATTTGGAGTGTAGCATATAGTTGGACATTTCCTTTAAGGACCTATTCTTGCACTATGCAACACCATTCTATTGAGGAATATATGGAGCTATACTTTATAATCCAATCCTATGTGATGTATATAATTTCTTAAAATGATTACTAACATACTCAACACCATTATCAGTGCACAAAATATTTATGGATTTACTTGACTATTTCTCCACAAGCATATTGAAGTCCTCAAAATGATCAAATATCTATAATTTTTGCTTAATAAAATACACCTAAGTATACCTCAAGAAGCCATTGATGAAATTAAGCATATACTTTTTCTTATTGAATGAAGGTTTTGGAAATGGACTAGTAATATTACTGTGAAAAATATATAATATTTTTTCAGCTCTCTATGATTTGACTTTGTCATACTTATCCTCTAGATACTTACCAAGAATGCAACCATATAAAACTCTATCAAAAATCTTAACTCATGGAAACCCTAAAACCATGTCTTGATGACTGATTTGCTCCAGGTAGTTATAGTTGAGATGGCTGAATCGATCATGCCATAATTTTCTCACTTCATCTGAATGAGTGAGCAATACAGTAGAGGGTTAATCAAGAGAAAAAGGTGAGAAAGTATACAAATTGGATTTGTTATCTACTTTCTAAAATTTATTAATGGAGTCACTGTAAGCTTCCCTAATAACCATAGAATTGGGTCTGAACCCAACTCTCCTTCCCAAATCGATGTGAGTGAATTGGTAAATAAATAGGAGATTGGTGGATAACAAGGGAACACATATAACATCATGAAATATCCCATCATTCACTTCAATTGATATAATACCACTAAAATCTATATAAGTATTGTCACCCAATAAAATGGAAGGCATAAAACAAGGCTCCAAAAATGAGAACATGTCATGTGGTGAATTTATGTGGTGTGATGCACCATAATCAATAACCAATATTGAAGGATGGGACACAAATACAATAAGTGATTTGCCCTTCTCTTTTCCCTTTACCCTCTATGGACTTAGAAGAGTCCTATGTTGATGAAATCTTATTGGAAGAATTAGAGACACTGATGTTGTGCTTCTCAATAATTTTTATCAGTTGGTCAATCTACTTCTTCATGCATTTAGATTCATCATGTCTAGGTTTCTTATAGTATCCGCATGTGAGCCACTCTTTCTTGGATTTTTTTGTCTAAAGAGGAGGGCTCTTTTTATGTTCTTGGATTAGCATAAAAAATTTAACCCTTTTTTTTTCTCTGGGTCATTCTTATTTTATTTCTTCTCCTTGTTTATAGAAGCCTTCTATTTGTCATGACTCACAATCATGGCATGTGATTTATATGACTTCAGTGTACCCATTTGAATGATATTGTCTTGATATCAAGTCAAGTAAATAGTAAAATCATCCAAAGATGGCATGTTCCATGTAATTCTAATGGCCTTTTTTATTACGTGGAATGTAGAAATGAATATAAAATAGTCGAAACCTAATTTGGCAAGTTTGGAAAGAATCAATTAATCATCCTTTTTTTTAATGTTGCATACTTTCAACTATAACTTGAGTGATTTAAAAATGGTGAAAAGGTCTTTTATTGTATCAAAGTCACCTCGGCTCAAACTAATGATTCCAAATCATGACCCCTCATTTCTTCCCTCTTTGCAAAGAGTTTATCCAATGTGGACCATACTTGATTTAGATATATTAAAGATTTGATATGAAAGAGTAAGTTGGGAGACATAGATAGGCACTATAGACCACAAGATTCATCACTTTGGTCATAGATTTTAGTTATATTTTTATAATGTTGGGTATTTTCTATCACTTTTTCCTTAGGGCACTAAAGTGTCTAGTCGCAACAAGCTTATGCATTAGATTTTCATACAAGAGTAATCTTTTATGACTTCACCCAAATAACACAATAAGAAACCAATTCCCATGGGTTATGTTGTGTAGTATCACACTTTTCATATACTTGAGTTTGATCACATATCTGATTAGTGATTAAATATAAGAGGACACACATGACTATGATCCTTATCTGATCAATGCAAATAAACAAGAACAAAAAGATAACTACCATGAGGTTTAATACTTTGATTAAAAAAGATCATACAAAGCATATATATATATATATATATATATATATATATATATATATATATATATATATATATATATATATCATAGTCAATTATAAGCCACATATTACTAAATGCAAACCCATTTTTACTGATAGTAACTTTCATAATTTTGTTATTACCATAATGATTCATTACATAATACCAATGTTCAATCACCACTTACACATCTGTATATAGGGGTATTTATTCTTGTTTTTATCTTACCAAGCAGTTACATTATTAATGATAATTAGGTGATTGGCCAATAATATCTAGTGGATTGAGAGTCATTGTAGTCATTTAATTGTTTTCTCTCAAGGACGAAGGCATTTATGCCCCCTATATTCTTGTCTGGTGCTATATCCTTTTTTCCAAATGTCCTTCTATGTGTGGGATGATGTTAACTTATGTGATGATTAAAGTCTAGTTTATCCTTGAGAATTGCTCCTCAACCATTTCTCACTTCCCTCACACTCCTTGAGTCTTTCACTATTGTATCAAGTCCTATGCTCTCATGTTATCCATTAGTTATGTTTCATCTTTGACTGGGTCTTCTCATGTTGTTATCTTCCATGTCATTGTCATCTTGCACTATGTTGGTTATGTGCCATGGTCTTCCTATGTCATGCACCTTTCACATTGTGTTGGTTCCATGCCAAAATCCAGAATATTTAGTCAAAATTTGGTGTCCAACATTACCCCACACTATGATCTTAGTCCATCCTAGACTAAGTTCCGGTCTCAGCCTTAGCCAAAAATTCAAGCCTAATTTGTTCAATCCACTTTCTAACACCATCCCAATGTGACAAGGTGTCAAGCAGTTTAGATGTTATTTCTTTGATCATTTCCTTCAAATTTTTAATCTCTTTAGGTTAATCAATAGACTCATTTACCTTATTAACCAATTGGTCAAGGGATGTAGTAGCATCATTTTTGACCTCTTCAAGTTAAGTGACTTTATTTACAACATATCCTCAAAGATCTAAAAATTGAAATTTATTTGTTGTCAATGCAAGTTTATTATTTCCTCCATAGTCTCGACATCCTTAAATGCCTTAGTGTGCTCAGTGTGATATTTTATTAAAAGAGTGGCATCCATTAATTAATTATATTGAGACTCTGCTACCTTGATTCAGGCCTCCAAAATTTTATTTGTCCATGCCAATTTCTCAAAAATCCCATCCAAGATGGAGATCACTTCCCCAACCCTTTTGAGGGTGTGTCTAGAGACTTCCACTACTTATGTAAATTAATTAGCCACCCAAAATGCTTCATTTTAGGCACATGTTATTCTTTACACTTATTTAATAGAATATTTATAATATTTTCTAACTTATTAATGGATTCTCCCTCTAAAGGGATCCCATATGCAAATACCAATTCTTAGCCCAAAATAGTTTTACATAAATTTAAAGTTTTCACTTTGGCTATTGTGGCTTCTTTTATATGTTCCTTTAATGAAACCACTTCTTCTTTAGGTGCCTTCTAACTGGTAACTTCCTTATTATACATTACCACCAATTGACCATGTTTCTTCTCTGCTTTCCACACATTGGATTTTGAATATATATTCTACTGCATGACTTCATAGTTCATTTTCAAAAATGTGGTGCTAGTTTATAGGGGAGAGATCTACTAGGGATAAATCTAAATTGGAGTGGGTAGTGTCATTTCTTGAGAATATAAAATTAGGCTATATAGAGGTATTTCAAAATGGCATTCGTCATTGTACATGTCCAAGAAAAAGGACACCTAATGCTTGGTATAAATAGTTTCATCTGATGGATGGAAATTGGAATACAAATATAACATCCTATCTAAAATGCATGTTTGGTATTGAGTACACAAATTGGTGGTTGGATCAAAAAAATGTGGTTACACTTTGGAGTCAAATAACTTCATCCCTTTGAGGGGATCTAGCTCAAAGATCTTGACATCCACATCTAGGGATAATGAAGTGTTGCTGATGTCGATGACACTCATATGTTCTATGTCAAAACCATCCCTCTCTTTTCCAATTAGATTTTCTATGTCCAAATATGCCTCTTCAATGGTGGTCTCCTCCTCTTGAATCAAGGATGGTGTGTTTTCTAAGTTGAACTCCTCCAATTCTTTCTTGTGACACATAAGCTCTTCCCCTTCCAATAGATTAGTTGGGGGTAATGGCATTGAGACCTCAGGTTATATTTTTAGTGTATTTCATCTAGGTGAAACCCTTGGTGGGGAATCCCTTGGTGGGGAGGCCTTTGGTGGTGGTTCCTAGGTGGTCCATTTACATTTTGGTGGTTCTAGATATGAACTTGTGCTAGCATTATGCCCAACCTGCTTTTTCTTATCAAGAGGTGGTACAGGTGGAAGCTTTTCTCTTGCATGTTCTATCTTCTATGGTAAAGGTGAAAATCTATTATGAATAGTTTCTCCAACCATGGTCTATTTAACCATGATATTAGTTTTCTTAGTCCCATGATTTTCCCTATAAATATTCTTTCTAGGATAACCATACATCTTTCAGAGAGTATAAATCTCCAAATCAATTTAGTCTAATTCTAGGATGAGGGGTTGTGCATCATATATGTGATTCACCAAATTGATGAATTACCATGTTTTGAAGGCATAGGGTAGCTTCAACCAAGCTGAAAGTTCTCCAAAGGGGGTCATTTTGATATAGGATAAAGAAAAATGTTGTTTCATAGTAAATTAGGCATGCTCAGCAACTTAGATAGGCAAGTCCTTAGGAATGCACCATTCATTTCTAAAGGCATCCTTTACTCCACCATACCATGAATTAATCTTAATTTTGAACATCAAAGTGATATAAATGGGGCATATGAATGCCTTATAGCACTCTGTTGGGGACTTTTGCTCTAATGGGTATGCCCATTTCATCTTGCTAGAGGTTTAATCAAGTACACCAATTTCATCGAATACTATTAATTAAATAAATACTACCAATGGGAACCTATGTCCCAATATATAATGAGTCCTATCTATATGTAGTTTGATTTTGTCAGAAAAATACATTTCTCAATTATAATTTATCGTGTTGATTACATGGTGGGTGATGAATAGGTGAACCATGTCCACCTCTTTCCATTGAGAAGTACTGTTGACCTTGGTCATAATGACATTTTCTACTACTTGGAGGGTGGGTATTACAAGTTATTAATGTACATGACATGGCCTTGATTTTGGTACTCTAGAACTGTTACGATCTTCTCTATCTCCTTTGAGTCCTTCAAGTCAAATTCAACATCTATGCTAGAGAATTGTAACCATGACACCTTACTTATTATTTTACATGTAATCTTCATGCAGTGCCTAAAAAAATGAATATAGTCCTCATGAATGTGCAAAAGCATAAATTTTATTACTTCTACCAGTTTTCCAAAATATGGAAGGTTAAATAATTGGAAAAGACTTGCAGAGTCTAATGCATTGAAGATTTTAAGGTCATACACCAATTCACTCGAGGTGTTTTGCCACTCAACCCAATAGTCATTCTATAGTTCAACCTCATTTCTTGGTTTGTGGTGGTTATAGTCAAAAATGGTATAGGTGGGTAATTTTGATACCTAATTTTTTGAATGAATCATCATTTCTAGGTGTTGCATCTTTTCTATCATCAACAACAGAGGTGAATGTATTTGTGCCTTCTTCTTTATCTATTTTTCTATTCTAGATCATTTGCCTTCCATGTGCTTCTTTTGTTACTCAAGTGTTTCTTCTCTGATCCATACTACTTCCCCCAAACACATGGCTCTTCCTCATCTAGAATGGCTAGTAATGGATCATTTATTTGGGCCTTCTTCTTATGTCACATCACCCTCTATAGAGATCAACAATAGAGGTGAAGGTATTTGTGCCTTCTTCTTTATCTGTTGTGTTATTCTAGATCCTTTTCCTTCCATGTGCTTCCTTTGTTACTCAAGTGTTTCTTCTCTAATCAATACTACTTCCCTCGAACACATGGCTCTTCCTCATCTAGAATGGCTAGTAATGGATCATTTATTTGGGCCTTCTTCTTAGGTCACATCACCCTCTATAGTCATCTAATGTTCCCAAATGATTATGTGTTTACGATGGAAGTAACTCGATTTTCTTGCTTTGATGCCCATTAATGGCATACGCCTGCCTACCTTTGCAACTTGAAAATAAAAAATTTATTCTTCATACTTCAAGGTTAGCTAATTTATGCTTGATTACTCAGTCAAGATCCTTCTTAATAGACAAAAAATGAGAATTTGATGCTCTGCACTTGTTCTAGAAATTTCTAGACTTGGTTCATTCTTCAGTTCTATAAAAACTCAAATGAAATCAAAGTTAAATTTTAAAATAAGCCTTTAAATCATTTTTATATGATTGAAGTGGTAACTTGCATTTACTACCCCCTTCTCTTCAACCATCACTTCTTCCAATCAATGTGTTTTAACGGTCTCCTTTCTTTGACTATCGCTTCTCATCATAAATGATTTTAATGGCATCATCATGACATGATGTTGGCATGATTATTGAAACCACTTATCCCTTTATATTAATGGTAAATCTTGTCCCACACTTTTCTTTAGAGTGTATGATAGTTGTTAAACCTTTTAAATATTCATACCATTGGCAAGAATCTTTATCGTAAGACTTTTAAACTTGTGTGTGTATCCTTATGGACCATTTCCCAGTATATGTAACACCCCTTACCCCACATTAAATTTGTGTCATGGTCCTCCATAAAATCAAAAGTACAAAAATTAAAAAAATGATAACATAATAAAGTTGTATGCAACTAAGGCAATGCTTTTATTGAAAATGGTAAATCCTAAACTAATGGCATACATCTTATTAATACAAATGAAAATAAATGTTAGGTAGAGAAATAAATCCTTAGTTGGCTACCATTGTAGTGTCCAAGAAGAAATTGGCCATCCAATATTTGAAAATGATAAGCACCGGTAGAGTGAATGCTAGGAATAATAAAAGGATCATCCTAGTAAACATGGATCTTTCTATAATGGCACATGAACTTGGATTCATAGAGCAAGAATTTCATTCTAGGGTTAAATGTCTTGTACTTATGGTTTCAATCATGCCATGTATTTTCTCTATGTTTCTCCATATTTTGACATCAACGAATAAGGAAATGGGCTTCCTCTAACCATAATAAAGCATCCAAATGTTCTTTCAATGATGCTTCCTTGTCTAATTATCTAATGAAATCAATGGAAAAAGATGCTACAAAGAATTCAATTGGAATAACTACTTATATTCTGCACACTAGATTGAAGGGTGTACTCTTATTGAGGCACTTATATGTTCTTTAGTAATCCCAAAGTATCGTAGACCCCTGATCATCCTAGTTGATGTAGATGATATTACAAATATTTTTAAGTGTTGTTCTTAAGAATTTTTTATATGACTCAATGGTGTCATTGGCCTAGTGATGATATGGTGTTGTTTTGTGATGGGAAATCATGAACTCAATGAGTAATACATAGATAGTCTCATTGAGGAAATGTGTACTATGATCACTATTAAAACTTAATGGACAACCAAAATTGGTTATGATATGTTCCCATATGAAGTAAACAGTGGTAGATATAGTAAAATCCATTGTCAATACAACCTCAACCTTGCCCATGAGATAATCAATCGCTATAATGATATAACAGGAACCTGTACATCATCTGATAGGGCTGAAAAAATAAATGGCCCATTTATCAAATGGTTCTTGTGATAGAATAGGTTAAAATGCCATGGCATCTCAATGATTTGGGTTTCCCATGTGATGGAAAATATCAAACTATTTAACATATAGCTTGGCATCATGAAAAAGGGTAGGCAACCATAGTATGGCTAGAATTACTTTACACATAGTAGCCTCACCACCATAGTGTCTATTAATAATTCATTCATGAACCTCATGAATTAATTCAAGATGCTCATGTTTCATGGCATGATGATGAATAATTCCATCTCATCCAAGCTTGTAGATGTCTCCTCCAATGAGATGAAATGGTGTGGTGCAGATGGCTAGTTTATTTTTAGACCGTGGACTGAAAAAATTTGGTGCTACACTAGTAGTTAATAAAGTTGCTATATCTTATAAATCTTTAAGTACATGTGAAGAAAAAAATAGGTATACATCAGGTAGGTCATCCTCAATAGCATGTGTTTGTTGTCCAAAATCAATTTGAGATAAATGGTCAAGATTGTAATTAGTCTTTCTTGGCTTCACCATGACCAAGAATTGCAATTCTTGGAATAATACAATCTACTGATAGATGTGGTCATGTAACATAGGTTTATTAACTAGATATTTAAAAGTTTTGTTGTCTGTATAGAATACAAAAATATTTTCCAATAGGTACTATTGAAACTTTTATAAAGCATAAACCATGGAAAGTGCTTTGCACTCTATGGTGGTGTAATTCCTCTTAGTCAGAGTAAGTTTTCTAGTTGCAAAATAGATGGGTGATCAAGGTGACCTTCACTAGGTTGTATAAGGATCACAATGATGGCCATTCTAAAGCATCAACATTGACATGGAATGGTTTTATCCAATCAAGGAACTGGAGAATTAGTGTAGTAATAATTTTGTCCTTTAAATCCTCAAAGGCTTCTTGGCAAGAGCAAGTCCAAATAAAATGTTTATTGTGTTTCAAAAGTTCCTCCAAGGGTGCAACAATATTTGCATAACCTAAGATGAATTTTTGATAGTGCCCTATATGTCTTAGAAAGGTGTGAACCACACATTGGGATGCCAGTGTTAGTAGATGAAGAATGACAACTACTTTAGTGGGGTCTACCATAAGTCCATCTTTATAGATAATATGACCTAGAAAAACACCAAATGGTCTAGGAAAAATACATTTATTTATATTAAGTGAATTTTGAAGAAATCAACAACGCTCAAGAATAAGCCTTAGATTAGAACAATGGTCCTTCATTAGGCCATAGATTATTTGATCATTCTAATAAAATTGAATAAATTAATGGATGAAGTCTTTAAAAGACTCAATAGTTATACGAGAGACTACAAAAGATGCATTTTTCAACCCAAATGACATGACGGTATATGCGAAAGATCCCAATTCAGTAGTAAATGTAGTCTTAAGTCGATCTTCCTCGACAATCTAGACCTGATGGTACACATAAAATCCATCTATGAAAGTGTAAATTTCACACTCGATAACACCTTCAAGTATTTTTTCTATGAATGGAGTTGGAAAAGGATTAGTAATGCAATATGCATTAAGTATGCAATAGTCAATGAAAATTCTAATGTGCCTATCTTTCTTTATACTTATGACCATGGGGTTAATCTACTTAGGCTCATCAATTTGGGTTACCATGTCAATGTGCATCATGTTGTCAATTTCCTCTTTCACCTGTGCATTTAAAATTGGATTCATCTCATACAAACATTTTTTGACTAGTCAAGTGCCTTCAACTAGTTTGATATACATTTTGCCTAAGGACAGATGATCACCTTTCATCTCACTATAACTCCTTCAAAAGACATCTTGGTATCCTTGTAGAAACTCAAATATTTTATAAACCTCTGTATCAGACCAGTAGTTACCCATAATAGCTATATTTGGTTCTTCCTCCATGCCAATGTTGCGTTGGATAGTTTGAAGAGGTTCTGAGTATGGGTGGTATTCATCAAGACAAGTGTTGTGAACAATTTGAGTGCCATAGTCTATAGGGATAAACAAATAAGTTTTTAATGGGTTAATTGGGTTGGACCCTTCACCTTTATCAACATGAAGCACTAGTTTTTTCTTCCTTTTGTGAATCTCTTTATGGAGTGCCTGATTAAGGATAGGTTCTAGTATGAGGATGGACTGATCAGATGGATCATTAAAGAGAACCAATCCTTCTCTTGGTACATCATGTATATTTCATAGTCAAACTTTAATAGACTACGATCACCAATACTTGCTTCACACATGGAATGAACAGTGATGTGCAAATCCATCCTTGGAGATGAGTAAGATAACATCAAGATCATGTTATTTTTCAATAGATCCAAAAAATAGGTACCCAAATGTCATTATTCATAAACATAACATGCTCTATCCCAATTACATAAGGTGCAATAAAAGGATGTGCCCATAGATACTCTAGAAAAAAGGATTCTTTAGCCCTACATAGGGTTTCACAAGTTTCTGTGTGGTTCATGTGCTTAGACTCCACTATAGTTGATTATACCTTAAACATGATTATCATGATGAAAATGGTGATATAAAGTAGAGAGTACTTTATCCAGATGAATAATTTCCTCATTATGGGTTTACCAGCACCTTGCATCTATGACATTAAAAAGGTGATCTAGTGAATCCATACGATCAGGATCAAAGTCATAAAAGGCTTTGAGTTGTTGGATAAAGTTGAGGACTTCCATTTTCCTGTAAAACTAAGGAGATTTATCATATCTCTCTAATGGTGTATCCATAATTGGTCCTCACATGACTTATACATTCATAATGTGGATAAATCTATAGTGTTTATCATACTAGTGTGGAATGCTCTCACAACTACCAATGGCATTTTACACTCTTCTAGAGAGGTCATAATCATCATGGACCCAATAAATTACAAACATTAATTATAGTATCAAAAAGGGACTGAGTGTCTATCCATCAGAGGATGTCATTAAGAGTAGGATCCTGATGTTCACCATCCCTGGTTGTGACATTGTAGATGTGGTTAATATATTCATTCGTGCTAATAGGTTCTATGTATGGGTACCATGTGCTTAGTTCAATGAGATGATGATGTGTTGATCAATGTTTTCAAAACTAATGTAGCACTTTTTAAAACTTAAGTCCACATTATTTTCATAGAACCAAGCTCAACCCAATAAAGCTAGGAAATCATCAGCTTTAGCTAACTCAATAACTTTAAAATTATCTTGGAAAGGTAACCTAAGGATATTGATATTTGTATTCTTAAGAATCCTAATTGGTAGAGCACATGTTTTATTAGCTGTAAATAATATATGAGGTGATGGTTGTAACATTGGGCTAGCCATTTTTCACCATGTATCCTTTATGAAGACATTGACCTCAGTGCTAGTGTCGACGAAAATATCTTGAATCATCTAACTATCGATAACAACATTTAGCAAGATTTTCTTGTCCTCTTGAGGGGTAGGAAGAACAAGAGTATCTTGATACCAATAATGATTCAATTGCTGATGTTTAATTAACCTAATTAATTGAGGTCAATCATTAGTTGGTTTTGGTACCTAATTTTTAAGATAATTACTCAATTGGCGAACAATATCTTTATCTAACATACGCTTGTAAAGTTTTTGAAAATCATCTCACACCATGCTTTGAGGTTCCATGGCCTTTTGTAGATCAACATTTTGGGTGGCTTCTTGGTTCTTAAGAAATTTAATTTCCTCTTGTAGTTCCTGTACCAAGGTCATAATATCCTATAACATGTCTTTTTTTGCTGGGCACTAGGATACTTCATTGTACAAGGCTCTTTACATTGTATGTTCTCATTAGATAGAATAAATGTAGACTTAGACTATCCTACACTACATGTGGTGATATTAACTTGTTTGGATATTGGAGTGATAAAGCATGGTCTGTAGTGAGGTTTATTAATGCAAATCATACTAACACCTTTTTCATTTCTTTCCTTAGTGATGGTTGTGTACAAATTAGGGCATTTTTCCAACCAATGCTCCTTTTTTAAAAAGGGACATGTTGGATAGATTGGAAAATCTCATTGATAGTGATCCATATATCTACACTTATAACATGTTCATGGTGGAAAATGGCCACATCCTCATCCTCATCCTTGGCCTTGTCCATGGTATCCACCATTATCTTGATTGTTTGAGATAGAGCTTTAACACATTCATCATGTTTGTGCCTTATGTATGTCACTGATTAGTTAGAAATAATTTATGTCATGGGTATAAGCATCACATATATTATAATATTCAAATACTTTATAATGTGTATCATGTTATAAGAGAGGATAAGAGCATACATCATGCTCTTCATGGAAAATTTCACATGACTATTTTAGTTTAATGTGGATGTTCTTGTGAGGCTAGTTACTTCTATTATGACCTTTAGACTCATAATTGTTACACTAAAGATAGTTACAAGTGTCTTGCACATTATTTGTGGATAGATTCTCTAATTATGATGCAATGGAAGCTATTTGATCTTCTATAAAAGGACTAATCCTAGTTTCACTATTGCTAATAGCTTCAGTGCAGACAACAGCTTTCAAGGCCTTACATGGGTTGGTAAAGGCCTTTTGAGAGATAATTAATCTAAAGGGAAGCAAAAAACCTCCAAAAAACCATTTATCATGTTGGGCAACATTAATCTCAAATGAGAGCTTAGACAAGAGTGTTTTAAATGATGCATCATACTCATACACACTTTCAATGAGCTCTTGTTTTATATCTTTTATTGTAACAATAATTTATTACTCAAATTTAAGAATATGAAATTCTTGAATAAATGTCATCTTAAGATAATCATAGTAAATTACCTCATGACGATGGTCAAACTTCTTATACTAATTGTGTGCTCTTTCTAGGAGTGTGGTTGTAAATTATGTGTCCTTTCACTCAGAAGAAGTTATACCATGTGCCATCCAAATGAGTTCACACTTATGAGCATGCTCTATAACATTCTCCACAACTTGATATTCAAGTAAATGAAGCATCATTTCATAATACACCATTGACAGTTGAAGTACTTATGATAATATCTATTGATAACCCTTAATTCCTATTCCTAAAGGTGAAAATCCATGACTTCCTCCTATTATACCTCTTAGTGCTCCTCCTTCACCTCTAACGAAAAACCTTTAGATGTTGAGCATAGTAGGAGGTTGATTTATAATAACTGGGCTAGTACTTTTCTCACTATGAATGTTGGGTCCACTAAGCATACCAAGTTGGGCCATGAAATTTCCTTGAAAAAGAATAGAAAGTATTAACTCACTATGAGTTAAAGTTGGTTCAACTATTATTTCTCTCATAAGATTAGTTTTTGAGTCTACACTATTTGTATCCCAATTATGTATGATTAAATTATCCATCTTAAAAGCATGATCATGCACTATGGTTGGGGAACTGGGTTGGTTCAAATGTAGTTCTTCAATCTCTTTTGTTCATCTAGTTTCTCCCTCATATGATAAAACTAACATTGGTCATGGTTTGAAAGTTGGTGAGTCCTCCTTGTACCTTTATGCTTCCTTATGGGTCCTAACAACACTTTTTAAATCCTCTCATTCCCTTCCTAATCTACCACCAATAATTACCCTCTATCAAGCTTCATCATATTGACACTTTCATAGTGCCTACTGATTAGTTACCATTCTAAATCAAAAATTCTTTACCAACAACTATGCATTCCCCTCGCAACTATGTGGCTCAGGCAATGATGGATTTATCCCTCCATAGGAAAATTTTTGAGTCTTGAATCAATAAAAAACTTCTTTACTTCTAGTGGGAAGTGTCTAATATACCAACCTCATGGTTCTTAGAGAGACTAGAACTTGGCTTCTTCAGGACAAGAGTAAGTGGTTACAACATATTCAAGATATAGCTATTCAACACCCCTTTCCCCCATATATTATTAGCCTATGTCCATGGTCTTCCAAAATGTGCTAAATTCCTTTGACATTCTATCATCCAAGCTTTCCCTCTTCCAAAATTTCATGACTAATTTTGAGCATAGGCAGAGAGCCAAGCATGCGAATGGATAGGGAATTTGACAAAGAAGGTTTCATATAATGAGTGATAGATATGTTATTCAACCCATGCACGAGCATAAACTCCTAGTTTAAGATAGGTAATTCCAAAATTATCCTTTGACCTTGTTAATCCATTATTCAATACTTTCAAGGGATAAACATTTAAGAGTTTTCCATTACTATACAACAAGCACTACAGGGCCCATAAATAGAACCAAAATGTTGGGTATTATCTATCACATTTTTTTTAAGGCACTGAAGTGTCTAGTCTCAATAAACTTATACATTGGCTTTTCATGCAAGACTAAGATCTTGTGTACTCACCTAAAACAAGTAGCAAGAAACCAGTTCCTGTGGGTTATGTTGCATAGTAACACTCTTATCATATACATGAGTATGTTCATATATATAATTAGTGATTACATAGGAGAGACAACACATGACTATGGTCCTTGTCTCATTAATACAAATAAACAAGAACATGAAGATAATTACCTTGAGTTTTAATACTTGATTATGAAAGCTCATACAAAGTATATTCTATATATATCATAATCAAGTATAAGCCACATATTACTAAATGCAAACCCATTTTTACTCACTAATAGTAACTTTTGTAGTTATTCTATTACCATAAGGATTTGTTACATAATACAAATTTTCAATTATCCCTTACATATCGCTACATAGGGGTATTTATACTTCTTTTTTTGTTACCAAGTATTTACATTATTAATGATAATTAGGTGACTGGACAAAAATCTCTAGTAGACTAAGATTCATGGAATTCATTTACTTGTTTTCTCCTAAGGACCCAAGCTTTCACACCCCCTATATTCTTGTTCAATGCTAGATGGTTGCTACCAAATGTCCTTCTATGTGTGGTCTGGTGCAAAATTTATGTGATGATTAAAGTCTAGTTTGTCCTTGAGAATTACTTCTCAACCATTTCTTGCTTCCTTCATGCTCCCCAAGTCTTTCACTTTTGTAATGAGTCCTATGTTCTCAATTTATTTATTAGTTATGTTTTATCTTTGATTGGGTCTTATCACATTTTTGTCTTCCATGTAATTGTCCTTTCATGCCATTTTGGTTCCATACTATGGTCTTCCTATGCCATTCTCCTCTCATGTCGTGTTGGTTCCACAACAAAATCCAAAATACTTGGTTAAAATTTAGGGTCCAACATGTACCCATCATGATTCAGTTTAATCCTTTGCTCCTCTAGATGATTTTCACTTGGATTTTCCACTCATGATAGGTGAATGGTGTGAGAATTAGAATGAAACTAAGATCTATGATGTAGAAACAAAGTATGTGTTGAACTATGTGTGCTATAGACTAGGAATGTAACACCCCATTGAATCTATAGAGGTTAAAATTTACAAGGCATAAGAATAATACCAATGTGTAGATATTAAAAAAGAATGCACTTTAAAAAAATGGCACCCCAAAAGGAACAACTGGGTAAATATTATGCATGATTAAATTTCTAAATGGTAAGGTGAAACTCCTCTTTACAAAATTTGAAAAATGTTGAGTATACAAAAGTTTGATTTGGGTACTAAAGTTAAGCGCCCACTAGTAGGAATCCAAAATTAATACCCTTTCATGTGACCACACCATATTATTAGGGGGCTAAGGGGTAGGATGAGGGTAACACATAGGTATGAAAATCTAGATTTTCTCAAAATCATCAGATTTACTCCACCTATTGAAAATTGACCAAAGACACACTAAGGATTTCCAAAAAACTAGAAAAACATAGAAAATAATTTTCCTTTAAGAATGAAAATTGTATGAATTTGTGTGAAATTACTAGAAAGGATCTGAAACCCTAAAAAAAGGCAAAAATTGACTATCACAAAACTAAGTCATGTTTAGAGTCGATCCTAGGGTTTTGACACCTTCTAAATCAGGTGGCATAAGATGTTTTGTATGAAAACCCACCAAATGATATGTGACCATAAAAAGACACCTTATCCCTTATTCTCTTTCTAAATCTAAATCTATTGAGGATCCCAGAAGAAGAGCAAAATATGGGAGATGGTGAATATAAAATATGTTAGGTCAACGAATGTCAGATTTTTGACATACAAGCTGAAATTTAATATTTCACAAAAGGAGAAAAGGCATTCACCTACCAAGAAAACTATGATACCATGCCAAATAGGGCCATGATCTAATATCTATTAGATAGAGTTGAATGCATGAAGAAAAAACCTACATGTACTAACAAAATCAAACATGAGCTAGGAAGAAGTAATTTATCAACAATCAAAAGATTATAATATTAGAATTAACATCATCAGCCATTAAAGTTTTAGGAATGTACATTATATAGGTGAAATATAAATAAATCTTCTGTTCCTCATAAATGTGGGATTATCTTTCACAATGATCTAAAAAGACACCTGAACAAGATAAATTTAACATGTGTCAAGAAAAACCATTAAATAGAATAAAAACCTACACTAATAGTAAAACCATGTGGAATAAGAGAGTTATAACCTTAAAAATTATTAGATTTGGTAATATATCATGAGAATCAACCCTACCATTAGGCACATTAGATACAAGAGACTAAAGTTATTCTTCTCATTATAATTTAGTTGTTTCACCCATCGTACTAAATATTTTGGAAATAAATATACCTATATAATAAATTGGACCACTTAATGGAAATGGGTCATCATTATTTACAATAGGAACCATAGTAGGCATAGATGAGGGAGTGGGAATTTTTTGCTAAATAGGAAACATATGGGAAGACACACAATCATTAAGAACATTTGGAATCATAGAATGAGAAGAAGAGAAAATACTAGAAACAATAGGAACATAAGTTGGATTTTCACTAGTTATTTCTTTCACCTTGTTTATAATCTCATAAATATGGGAAAGATTTTCCATACCATATGTTATAATAGTGTAAATATATTTCATCCCTATAATGTGCATCCATTTCAACTTCAAAATTTTAATCATTATCATGTATAGTCAACTAATCATCTTGATAAGAATGAGTATTTATAGCATTATTAGCATTGGCATGCAAAAGAGTAGAAGACAATAAGTATCATTCATATTATGTTGTATAAAAGAATCAAAATTTTCTTTTCCACATCTAGATTTATATCCATATTGTTTTAGGTTAATTTTCTTGAAATTAAAACATCATTCGTTGGTAATTTATTTTTTCATATCAAAATTTGACATTCCATAACCATGAGGGATCATATAAATAAAACCAATACAGAAGACAAATATAAATACAACCAACAACCCAGACATTCATGTCATTTTAATTTTTCTTTGTTTTTATGGGGTTAAAATCTAGCATCCCCAATTCCACATATTTATCATCCTCACTATAATAATCATTAGATACTTTACAATAATAATCATAATTACTATCTCATATGTAATTATGAAAATCCATGGACTTCATATATGCATTTGGAACACCATAAATCAACACATCTAAAAGATGAGTCCTTGATAGCATACTAAGGTTTGAATAAAGAATTCATAAATTAGGGCTAAATATATTTAATAAGCAAAATAAATATTAGGAATATAAAAAATACACTAATATGAGGGCATAACATAATGGATACGTATAAAGATATGTATATGTATTTTTGAATAATGTTTCAAAAGAGTTATATATCTAAGGTCTTGTCATAAGAATAATAAAATCGAGAATTATTGATATATATAAGTGACTCTTCATCGATTCCCCACCATAATTGACCCATAAAATATGTCTAGGCCAACCTAATGGAGATTTCTCAATTTTAAAAATAGTTGTTGAGGGGACCTAGACACTACTTACAAAGGGAGACACATTTGGTAACTGGTAGTATCTACGTTTACTAGTAATGTGCTCAAAGTAAAAATAAGGATAAAAATTATGGAGAATGTATATCTAGGAAATTGAAGATGTTCCCGTCTAGACCAAGCCAACCCTGAATAAATATGTGTGGATAGAGGTGGCTAAGAATATGGATGGGTAGAATAATAGAATGAAATTATGCTCAAGAGTAATATATGCATGCATTGTCCAAGTATGCCAATTTATGTCCAAATTGATGTTACCTAAGTGTCAAATAAAAAATTCAGTTGTCTACAAATGCTTATTTTAATATAGTATTAAAAATTCTAAATTTAGTTCTTATGATAATCACGCTTGGTGTTAACATGTATAGTCAAAATGTACCATTTTCTCCATGTGAAATCTGTAAGAAAACATATGTAGATTAATGTGCTATCATGATAAGTTATCCAAAATGATATGAATCATTGAAAGTGTTAAAAATAAAAAATCTAAGGAATGAATACCCTTGATGGTATGTGACCCAAGATACCACTTTTTGAGATTGATCAAAGAGTATCCTGGGGTGAGCATGCCCCCAAGGAGATGCAATTTCTTAAAATATTAGTTGAAGAGTGAACTAACTACCACTGGAGAAGGCAATGGTATAAATCGAGTGATACATTAACCTCAAACAAACTACACTAAGTGTCTAAATAACACTTATTGAAATGGATAAAATTTGATCTAGCCTTATTCTCTACTTGGAAAAAGATTAAAATAAGGGTGTTGTGATAAAAAAATTATTCTTTTGAAACCCAAAAATAAAGTTCATTTATAAAAAAGATCATCCATTATAGATAGATATATATCCAAGATGCTCACATAGTGCCATCATTCACCACTTCTCCTTAATATAGACAATAGAAAAGTCTTTGCATGAATAAAATCCATGCCTATAAGATCAATCTATCCATCAATGTGATATCAAATGTTTACATTTGTCTATATAAATGTTATACAATGACCCAATCATTCCTCATAAACATGTTAAAATGTTTCAATATGTTCGATCTAACCCATTTGAATCATATATTCTATCTCACAATGTGAGAAGCATTGCTTGACATGGCGCTAATTTTTAAAACAAGCCCATTGTATTCCCCCTTTTGATACGAGGGATGAAACTTATGAATCACTTATCTCAAAAGAAAGAGTTATGTGCATTACATGTTATATATAAAAAGTACGGTCATCTAAAATATGTATAAAAACATATTGAGACATGTCCTCATATAATTGGCAAAGTGGTCATTGAGGTGAACTCGGCATCGTGAGCCCAATAAGTCATTTTTGGCAAGGTATAAAGACATATGAGATTATGAAAGACTATGAGAAAATGGAGAGTGTTGAAGTAGAATATTTTACTAAGTATATACATGAATTTGTAAGCAAGATGTCTTGGTACTACAATTGGATTTAAATGGATTTTCATGTATTTTTGTGTACATGGGAGTTAAGAAGTAAAATTGAGATAGAGAATGAAAAGAGATAATAAGTTGGGATTTTGAAAAATTCACCCAAATTCCCTAGATAAATGTTTATGACTTATAATTGCAATTCAAAAATCACAATCTGCATTGGTCTAAATGAAGCTATACTGGTTTTATAGTTGGACAAGTTGTTTTTTTTGCCTTGGCATTTTCTTATGACATCATGGAAGCATTGGTTGCATAATGATTTTTGGTTCATTCAATCTTGTCTATTATTATTAAAACAAATCTGAGCCATCTAAATTGAACCAAAATACTTGTGAAGTGTTACAAAATTATTGCAAAATTTTGTATGGTGACAAAATTTGGTATAAATAAAATTTGAATGTATTTTCAAAGGCCATTTCAAAGGTAAGATTTGATGTTAAATCATCAATTGTAGTGCTCAGATTTATTAAGGACCGTATATCATTTCACATAAGGATTCTAAAGTGAAGGTTTGTAGATCTTTTAAAGAATATGGATAAATGTTTGTTTGTTTCATTCAAGTAAGAAAATAGAAAGTGTGGGTTACTTAATAAATACGAGATAAGTTTGAACTAGATAATATCTTCTCACATAAGGAATTGGTCCACAAAGAATACCTTAGTCAAATAAAGGATAGTCTCATTGATCTTATCAAGACCAATAGGGTTAAAGGAGGATAAACCTAAAGGTATACTTGTAGAGTATGATCAATTAAATATACTTCAAAACAATTATGAAATATTTAATTATATATTGGTTATTTAGGAATTAATATAAATGCTATCAATAACTAAAGTAGAATGAGAACAAACTGAAGTGAGTAATAAGGTGAATAAATATGGAAAAAGAAATAAATTTAGAGAATGCTATCAATTCCTTTTATAAATATTTATTTTTTCAAGTGTACAAAGACCGAGTCTGCCAACTAGTATTCCACTTACTTTCTCTTGACATTTATGCATTATGTGTACTACACATTGCTTATTTCTAACTGCCCATACACTTTTTGATGTAATTTACGTACATACACTCTCCATTTTCTCATATATACTTGAATGAGAGAATATTAGTGAAAGATAAACCATCAAACTTTCCCCAAAGCGTCTTGTACATTACCACAACCGTGATAGCCTAACTGGTTAACTTTGACGGTCTACCCTTTTATCTGTATGAAGGTAATTTATTTTATTTATTTATTTATGTATGTATGTATGGGGGACAGTCCGCCCAAATTCCCGCCCACTTGTGTCTTCATAAAATTTCCACCGTATTTTACGGCCGTAAATTTCAAATATGTGAAAGACAGAAAAAACTTTTTAACTTTTTCGCTTCAGAAAGATATGACGATCGTGCACACCATTAATTTATATTATTTTGCCGTAAAACGCGCTGGGACTACTGGTGGTTTACAGCATTGTCTGCCGTTGTCGGATATTAAATAGCACATTGCCTGCATATTATTCACGTTGTATCAGTCTCTTTGTGGCGTTGGATATTAAAAGGATGCAAATCTTCTTGGTATGCAAGAGTTATGATGAAGTTGAATATTGGTATTGAAAAAAAAAAAAAAATTATGTTTTTTATTAATGTTTTTCAACTCACCAAATATGATGTTAATAAGGGTATTTTATATGATTTGTTCTAAAAGAGTTTTTGAAATCGAAATTTCTTTCACTATTTTCAATTTTATTTGTTTTTTTTTGAAGATCAAAATAAAATTTCTGAATACATGAAGAAGAAGTTGCCTTCATGCCTAAGTATCTCTTTAACTCAGTTTCGCATTTGCTCTCACCCTTTACGGATGGACTCTGATCATAACTTCCTACAACATGAGCATATATATCAGTTGTATTTTCTAGAGCCGGAATGTGAAGAGCATTTTATATTCAAGTGTCCCATCTACTATAAAATTAGTGGTAGATTCCATTGTCTTTTCAGACATTCCAATAAATCTTTAAGGAGCCTCATTCAATATGAAGATCAGAAATGTTTAGCTTTGTTTATTCATGAGACACTTCAACTCTGGAAAAGAATAATCAAATTGAAATCCTCTAATATATATATAATTACATGGATATCAGTTCTTCCAAATAACTGATTTCAGTTGTCTTAAGAGATCTCATGCACAAACAACCTGGTTGAAATCTGTCAAAAAACATACATTCTATTAGTTTCAAGTTCTTCAACCTTCCGGTAGTTGATTTGTTGTTTCTAATTTCTGTTTTTGGAGATGCTTTTGGCACTCCCTTTATGTACTAGTTAATGTATTGTCATTTTTGTCCCATACACCATTCTTGACCTTTTATGGACGTTAATATCTTTAAAAAATTCAATTAAAAGCTTAAAAGTCAAAGTATGCTCACTTACTTTCCTAACATAAATGAGTTCATATTTGGCCCCAAAGTCATCATGCGCTAAAGTTTCTGGAAAATTGGCGCACGAAAAGAGAATTGTCACCTTAAGGTTCTAAAAATATTTTAGTGGATGTCAATGTATTTGTTTTTAGATAAGGGTAAACCTTTTTGAAATTAGAGTTATGAATTGAAAGTGAGGGTTTGGATTATGGAGGTCTATCAACTTGTTACAAAATTTCAAAAGATATGTAATGAAACTTAGCAATATCCAACACAACAAGTATGCCCAACCAATGAAACAACTAGCTCTCAACAAATTGTTAGTGAAACAACACTAAAAGATATACAACTAAGCATGCCTAAAACCAAACATGGCAAACAAACATGTACAACAAACATAAGATATTCAAGGAAGCTCAACAACATACAATAGGGCTTGCAACCTTGAATTGGAGTGACAATGAACAATCAACAAAACTAGAGATATGAATTACAATGCAAAGTCAATACCAACTACACATGGGGTTTTAAATGGATCCTAAAATTGGAAAATGATTTTAACATGAACCCTCAACCTACAATAGGGTACCAAAAGATTTACAACAAATCTCAACTACAATCAAAACAAAGCATACAATCCCAGATAGAGAAGTGTCAACTAAACACCATTTAACATAATTTAGACTAAAGTTCACTCAACTTCTATCTACTTTCATTTTTCAACTAAACCGCAAAAGTTAAGACAAAAGTTAAAATCTTGAGTCATGCATCCTTCAACCTTGATGAGAACTACTATTATGACCCCACAACTGAGTCAACAAACTAGCAACACACCCATGAAACTAGCAACACACCCATGAAACAGGTCCACTCAATAGTGGGTTGATTTGGAATAGAGCAAATCATAGCGAAACATCAATATGCCATCCAAAAACATGAAATCATTCTTTCCACAAGAAGGCCCACCCTGAATCCAAAGGTCAGCCGAAAGAGATAGGGGTATCATCTCAAACAATCAAGTCTTTGGAAGATCTTGCCCTCATAAACAATCAATCATAAAAAACCATCTTGAAATAGTTCCTTTGAAATATATGGATCTACAACACCCTGAGCTTCAGAAAAGAGAACCACCAACAACACAAGGTGAAACCAACCATTTCACTATGGAACAATAACCATCCTTTCGAAAAAAATCAACGAGCACTAAAAATAGCGCAAACAAGCCTGAACAACCGATCGGTAGCTCAACCTCAACCGAGATTACTAAACTAGAAGCTACTAACTTAAAACAAGCTCAGAAAAAGATAGATGTTTAAGTGCTGTGAGTTTTGCTAAAAACAAATGGCCAAACCCTAAGAACAACCAAGATCTAGACTTAGGCTTCCAAGACCCAATCAAAAATAACAAAAATGTTCAACAGGGTATCGTCAGGGGTATAAAGTCCATAGACCAAAGATGTTGAGATTTCCACTAAGCAAAAAAAGATCATGGAGGAAGAAACCCACCCTCCAAAAAAGCCATCTAAACAAAACCCAACAATAAACATGGAGCAAATTCTCCAAAAGAAAAACTTGGACAAACTGAGAGCTTCAAAGAGAAGTGACATAGACAAGAATGATGATATCTGAGATAACTAATAGATTCACCTAATGAAGTAGCCAATCTACAACCAAAATACCATAAAATTGTCACTCTAATTCACAAAACCATCATTCAACGAAACAAACCTCCAAGGGCCATAAAACCACTGCTAGTGGATGTGATTCTTCTATCCTAAAAATGCAAATCTTTCGCTCTAATTGATCTTACCCAAAAGATAGTCCAAAAAACCATCAACATTTCTCCCTCCTTCAAAAGAAAGAGCTTATATAATTATTAGAGACAATGTCACTGTATTTGTTAGTACTTGATGTACAGAGATTATTAGAATCATTTACATTTATTTTTTCAATAATACATTAATTTTGAAATATTTATAATATTAAAAATACAAAAAATAATAATTTATTGGTTTTCTATTCTCTAAACTTAGATGATTGATGTGACTAAGTACTAAGTACGAAAATAATGGTGTGAAAGTCTACGTTTGTGCCTACGTGCTCAAATGAGATCCCCAACAAGAAGGAAGAGGAAGCAGGAGCAACACAGGTCATTGTAAGCATGGTACCCTCCATTTCCATCGACGCTTAGGAATTTAGGTCTTAATGCACTATTAAGGACGAGTTTAATCTACTTTTGAAGCTTCCCACAACTCTCCCACACTCCGAGCAGCTTCAGTCCCTCACCACAATGGTACTTCTTTGTGCATTTAATATATATTTATGTTTGCAATTGTGTTGCATGGATGTTTGGATTTTTATTTTATCTCGAGGTTAAATTTATTAACAAGAAGAACAAAGATACAAATGCATAAAAACCTATTAAAAAACTCAATCCAACTTTTAAACTCTAATATTTGCTTAATATAAAATATGAAGAACAAGACAATGAACACGGAGTCTAAAAAATCTTCTCAGAAGGCATGTAAAAGGTAGATCAATTCTCTCCATAGTTCAAAGTTACACTATTTTTCAATTTTAACAAAAAATACTTTTGAGCCATGCAAAAAGTAAATAAATTATCTATAGCCCATAGTTCTATTGTTTTCATTTTTAAGAAATAAGGCAACATAGTGATGTTTTGTGATTAATTATTCACTCGCCAATCATGATCGCAAGGGGTTGTGGTGTGATGATAATGCAGATGAGGAAAGTGACTTACCAACAAATTCTCTTATTGTTTAGTTGACAAGGATGATACAAGAAGTAGCAACTCTCTTATCTGTGGACCCTTTGTACTGCTTAGATCTGTCATTTATATGTTGCTTTTGAATAATTTGATGCTCAACACCTTCTACCATGTGGAAGAGAGTGGTATAAGCATCCAGGGGAAGAGACTCAGCTCAATTCCTATGTTTGTATTTCGGTTGGATGGGAGTGGGAATGGAGAAGTGATTATGTTGAGAAATTCTACTTTGTTTATAGATCTTCTTTGTTTATAGAACAGAACAATAGTGAATGTTCACAATAGCATATTGGGCAGAGATCAAAAGTTTGAATACAGTAGTCGTTGTTCATAGAAGGTAGTTGTAAATCACACACACACACACACACACACACACACACACACAGATATATATATATATATATATATATATATATATATATATATATATATATATATATATATATATATATATATATATATATATATATATATATAAGACTTACGTTACTTAGGAATCTTCCTCTAACTCCTGTGTTTTCTTTTTAATCATGTTATTTTGTTTGTTTACTATCTTAGTCTTTGGGTCCAGGATATAGCAGTAGCTACCTTAGCTACATTCTTTCTATCTTTCCTAATAACCGTATAAAAGCTAGAGCTCTAATTTTTTTATTGGGTTTTAAGAGTTAGCCCTAATCTATAACAAAAGTTGGTATCACCCACCAACATTTGATGAACAAAATTATGATGTTTGGGTTAAGAATATGAAGACCATAATGGTTGTCAATGACTTGTAGGATTTACTAGTAAGTAGATTCATTAACATGACTGAACATGTTGCCTACAAAGCATTGACAAATGCCCAAAAGACTCAGTTGAAGGAGATTAGGAGGAATGATGCAAAATCCCTAAATTTGATTGAGCCAACAATGGCTAAAGCCATATACCCCAGAAAAGTAGTAGTTAACTAATCAAAGGAGGCATAGAAAATTATTCAAAACTATTACAAAGCTACAAACAAGGCAAGGTTATTCAAACTCCAATTGTTCAAAAGAGAGTTTTAAACCCTTCAAATGAAGGATGGTGACTCTATTTCAAATTTCAATACAAGAGTTTCTACCTTAACAAACCAGTTAAGGATTAATGGAGAAGCTATGAAAGATCAAAACATTTTTAAGAAGATCTTTAGGAGTTTGCCTTTAAGATTCAACACAATTATGATTGCAATTGAAGAGGATAAATACCTTTTAAATATGATAGTGGATGATTTTATGGGTTCACTACAAACCAATGAGTAGTGGATGAATAGATCTACGCCTTCTTCCCTAGAGTAAACTTTCAAATCTCAGACCAATATGAGATGCAGGGGAGAGGAAGAGACAATAAAGGCATAAATTATAGATGTAGAGGAATAAAAATATGTTACTCTGGAAGAGTAAGCTTAAACAACCAAGAAGGAGCAAGCAACTCACAGTCAGATTCCCAAGACAAGAAGAGGAGCAGTACCTTAAACCAAAGGCATGATAAAATAAATGTTAAATGCTACTACTATCTCAAGTGTTGGTGTGACCAGTTAAGGCAAAGTTAAATTGTGGCTAATGAGAAGGTGAGTGAATCTAAACATTTACCAAACATGTTCATTGTGTGTAACATTGCTAAGTAGAACAACATTGAGGTTTGATATTTGGATAGTACTTACGGGTAACTTCACAAAACTGGGGGATAATTCTATAGACATTTTAGGTAACATAATTGTGTTAATAAATAATGTGATCATGTTATTTAATTAGTATGATCACTTTATTTTAAAATGACTCGATAATTACCGAGCCATAATGCGGTTGCATTAATAGATAATGTGATCACATTATTGTAAAAATAATAATGCAATCAGGTTACTATTGCTTTCCATATTAAAGAAACAAACATGTAGATGGAGTGAATGTTGGTTAATAGGTAAGGTAATCATGCTATCGATAATGCGATCATGTTCCTGTTATTTTTCACATAAAATCATGTGGGAGCTGCACATGAAAGAAACTTTGGCTAGAAGCTTCCTTTTTACTACTCTAAAAATTAATTATAAATTCACATTTATATTGTTACATTTAATTTCTTATACTATAAATTTATTTTAGTAAATATAAGAAATTAGGACCTCGGGTCACTCAACATCTGATAGAGTTGGTCTCATAATTGCATGCCTTATGATGTGGAAAATATTTTTTCAAAATCCAATCTAGTTAATGCTTAGGCATTTTCAGGGTCTAAATATTAAATACATGGATTTTAAGACATAATTTTTGCAATTGATGTCCATTTTTGGTAAACATATAGCCATTTTTTAGGTTTTTGTGCCTTCCAGATTGATTCTTGACATTTTTAGGAGTCTTAGTTTTGTCAAAATTGATGTTTGGAAACCACTCACTTTGAAATTGATGCAAAGTGGTGTGATTTGGGTAATATATGTCACATTGATGATTTTCACACATCAAACGACCACTTTATGTTAATTTCACTTATTCATCATCCCTCGCTCATCCCTGATCACTTCTTACTCATGCCTCATCACCCATAATCACTCTCTCATCATTATTTATTATCCTTAATCACTCCCTTATTGACCCTCATTGTTCCTAATTATCTCTAATCACTCCCTCATCATTCATGATTACACCCTGATTGACCCTCACCATCCTTCATCATCTTTAATCACTCCCTCATCATTCCTAATCACTCCCTAATTGGATCTCACCATCCCTCATCATCCATAATCACTCTTTCATTGGCTCTCACCATCCCTAATCACCACTTCATCATCCCTAATCACTCCCTTATTAACCCTCACCATTCCTCATCATTTATAATAACTCCCTTATCATCTCTAATCATTCCCTCATTGACCCTCACCATCCCTTATCATCCCCAATCACTACTTCATCATACCTCATCATCTCTAATCATTCATTTCTCATCCCTCATCACCTCTAATCACTCCCTCATTAATCCTCACCATCCCTCATCATCCCTAATCACTCCCTCGTTGAACCTCACCATCCCTCATCATCCATATTGACTCCTTCATTATCTTTACTCAATTCTTTCTCATCCCTCCTCATCTTTAATCACTCCATCAAATACCTTAATGGTGGTATTTTGTTGGGGTTTAAAAAATTTAGGATCTACAAGTGGAGAGTTGATTGATAGCATAAAATATTAGACATGGTGATCAAAATGATGTGGAGGCAAATTTGAAATTTAAATATTTAACACCTATGAAAAAATATGGGCCTATTATAAATGATGTAATTCACAATTGAAAATCCACCAAAAAAAGATAAGCAAGTAAAACCACCATAACACCAAAAATGGGTAGTAAATACATGAAGATCACCAAGTTATGTGATTTCCTAAAACCAATCAAGTGCTTTCCATATGAGAACATTTAATGATCTGAATAATTACATTGAAGACCTTCTATTTGTATGCTTATTTATTGAGTCATCATACTAGAGAGTGAAAAACAATTTTCAAATGATTAGAACAAGTAGTCCTAGATTGGAAAGTGGTGCTTAATTCATAACTTGAATATTCAATCTAATGAAGTCACACTATGATTTCTCCACTTGCATATCTTGAGAAGTGGGTACAAGTTATCTAGCACTATAAAAAGGTAAGTAGATAATAGATTATGAACCCAATGATATGGTCAGTATTAAAAATATCTCTACTTCCCCCAACAAGAAATTATATGAATTAAAATTATTGTTTCATTAACAAATGTAGATCAATGGTGAGCCAATACACTTCATCATTTTCAATAGAAGTCTGAATAATTTAATTTATCCTAAAGCATATTTTCAAAAATTAAACTTGAAATTTATACATCATCCATAACCATATGATAGTGTGTGGTCTAGTGTAGGCCTTGCGAAATGGATCACCTATTAGTGTCATTTGGTGTACAAAATCAAACTTTTTAAACATGAAATCCTTTGTGACATCTTACCATTAGAGGTATTTGATGTTTTACATATGGTCAACCATATATTCACCATTGACATGTAGTCTATGAAGTAAATCCTTGAAATGTTATGATAGATTGTCATGATCTGAAACACCATATATCATAGTTAGTTCATAAGCTTTCCAGTCATTAGTGTTAGAAAGTGAAAGAATCTTGTCAGTTCTAGTAAGAAGTATACTCTTGATGGTAAGAAGTAAATGTAATAACATCCTTATGTCACCATATCAGAGTGTGGTTTATCCAACAATAACAAAGACAAAATAATTGAACCATAAACTAGATGAATACAAGGATATCTTTCAGTCACCTAAATAAGTTCTTACATATTGTACATTAAAAAATACTATTAATTTGATCCCTTAAATACCTCTACCTCAAACATCTTTATACAACATATCATTTCTATAGAATGAATAGATCAAGTGGTAGATCCATGAAATCATGGATAATGGACACATCATGCCCAAATCATTGTCTTTTAGAAGCCTAATTATGTTTGTGCCAAAGTTGTGAATCAATTAAAAAAATATTAAAAATATTAAAGTGAATAAATCTTATCCTCATTTAAATATTAAGGGATTTTATGCCATATCCATGGTGTATAAGTATTTTAAAAAATTGATCTTAAGTTTGGGTATCATCGTATTCATGTCAAACATCTAGACATTTCGAATATAGTCTTAAAAACAAATGATTGATTGACTAGTTGGTTATGCCTTTTAGGTTAACTCGTTTAATGGATTCATTCATTTCAAGATGTTAAACAACATCCTCAGGCCCTCTACATATGTCATTTTAAAATTCTACCTTGATGACATCTTAATCTTTAGAAAACATGGGATGAACATCTACACCATGTTGAACTAGTGTTTCACATTTTGGAGAAACATATTTTTATGATAACATGAAAAAATGTTCATTTTTAATGATAGAGATAAAATATTTGGGAGACATATTACACACAAAGACTGCATGTGTGAACCTAACCAACATTTAAGTCATATAAGAATGGGAAACACTAAATAACTTTGCATCTGATTCAAATCTTCTCATAATGAGAAAATTATACAAGAGATTTGTGTTTAATTTTTATCTTTTGAACCAAACTACCAAAGGTAGAACCAAAAAAAGTTTCATCTAGTTAGTTGTACAACAAAGATAAGACAATCAACTAAAATTCAAACTCTATATTATGTTATTATTTATGTTACTTGACTATAAATTTGGAAGATCATCTAATTCATTCAGTAATAAAATTGACTATCACAAATGGATATTCTCAAGTCCTAGAAAAGAGTTAATTTATATTATAATATATTAAATAACATATGATTAAAATCAAAAATATCTTTAGCTTAAATACTTATATCAAATGATGAGGGAGTGACTAGGGATGCAAGAGTTAATGATGGAGTGATGAGGGATGGTGAGGGTCAATGAGGGAGTGATTGGTGATGATGAGGGATGAAGAAAGTTTGATTAGGGATTGTGAGGGATAAGGAGGGAGTGATTAGGGATGGTGATAATCAATGAAGGAGTGATTAGGAATGATAAGCTTGAGCAAATAGAGATAATAAATGTCAATTCAGGAGTGATTAGGGATGAGGATGGATGAGGAGGGAGTGAATAGGGATTAGGAAGTGATTAGGGATGATGAATGAGTGATTAGAGATGATGAGGGATATTGAGGTTCAATGGAAGAGTGATTATGGATGATAAGGGAGTGATTAGAGATAACTAGGAATAGTGAGGGTCAATAGGGGAGTGATTAGGGATAATGAGGAATGATGAGAGAGTGATTAGGGGTAATGAGGGATGAGTAGGAAGTTATAAAGGATGAGGGAGGGATGACGAACAAGTGAAATTAATATAAATTGGTTGTTTGATCCATGTAGGTCATTAATATGACCTATACTACCTCAACCACAACACTTTGGATCAAGTTCAAAGTGAGTAGTTTTCAAACTTCAATTTTGACAAACCTAGGGCTCCTATAAATTCTAGGAATCAATTTAGAATGAAAAAAACCTAATAGATGACTATATGTTTACCAAAAATGGATATCAATTGTAAAATTTATGTACTTAAATCCCTATGTTTAATACCTAGAGCTTGAAAATGCCTAAGAATTAACCAAATTGAATTTTGAAAACTATTTTACATCTCGTAAGGCATGCAGCTATGAGACTAAGTCTATTAAATTATAAGTGACCCTAAGTTTTTATATTTACTAAAATAAATATAAAGTAAACTAATACTTATCATTTAGATTAGTAAATATAAGTTTTTGATCAAAGTTGCTTTCATATACAAATCCCACATGCTTTTATGTGTAAAATAAAAAGAATGTGATTGCATTACCTATTAACCAACATTCACTCCATCTACATGTTCATTTATTTAATGTGGAAAACAATAGTAATGTGATCGCATTATTATTTTTATAATAACATAATCATGTTATCTATTAATGTGATCACGTTATTTATTAACAAGATTGCATTATACATTAACTCGATCACACTATTTGAATTTGAATTCAATTCCTGTACATTTTGGCTTAGGAATGGCTTGGATTCCTGAGCTAAAGGCTTGAATTGTCAATGTACAGTTGAGTTTTGAGATTTATGATAAAAAAAAAACAACAAAATTTAACTTTGATTGCCAAATACACTAAGAATTTCAACGTGAAAATTAAAAAAATTAATACCATCATGATGAGCATGCTCTCCTCTTTCCATAAATATGATTTTTATAATTTTTGGACTAATTTAAGGTTTCAAACTATGTTGATTTCTAATTATATATTTTTTATGTAATTTGTCTTTAGTTGATCCAAGTGAAAAAAAAATTATATGGTTCCAAATTAGGTCTAATTATACACATTCAAAAAAAGGTTTTTTTTCTTTTTTTCAAGGTAGTTAGGTGCACTGCACGGACAACTATCCATTTTTTAGTCAATTTTCAGGATCTATTTACTTGTAAAATTCATAAAAAAGATATTCTTTGAAAAAATATAAAAAACATATAGGTCACAAAATATATGATATTATCTAAATTTTCCCCAAATGGTTTCAAATAATATTAAACACTCCTCAAAAAATGGTGCACCACATGACCGTCTATCTACTATGTGTTTTGAAAAAAATATGAGTTCCTCCTCAAATTCTAGATGTTTGACCTAGTTATACATAACCGTTTTAATTTTTTTTTAGTTTTTTGGAAACTTGACTTGAAATTATACATTTAATATTCATACACTATCTTCAAATTTAGAGTGTAGATATCTCAAATTATCTATAAAATTTTAGATTTTTGAAATTTTAGAAAAATCATGTTTTTGGGTAGGCCACTTTTTGTCCCCCAACTTTGGGCAATTACCCTTGTAGTAACCATATGAATGGTAATGAAAAATTGTTTTCCTCAATTCATAGGAACATTTAGTTTGAAACTTAGATGCAGAACAATGAAAAATTTCTAGTTATGAGCAAAGGAACTATCATTATATACACCAAGCAAGGTGAAATAAGCACAATCTAGGATGTCTCTTATGCACCAAATTTAAAACATAATCTTTTGAGCATTGGTCAACTAGTCCAAATAGGATATAGAATCCTAATGAATAATGAATATTTTAAGATATTTGATAAGGATGGGAACAAGAAAAAGATAGATGCAGTTTAAATGACAAAGAACCACATGTTTCTTTTTAAGATGCAAACTCATTTGTATACACAGTTCATAGTTTGTCCTCCTAAACACATGAAGAGTACAACAATACTACAACATACAACCTTCAATATAGTCATAAAATACCCATATAGACTCTGGCATTTATGGTATGGGCACTTGAATTATTTTGGATTAAATCTCTTATCAAAGAAAGATATGGTTAGGGGTTTACCAAAAATAATAAAACTTGATACAAAATGTGATGCATGCATCTTAGGAAAACAATATAGGCATCCCTTTCAATCAAGAATGTATAGGATGGAAATATCACCGTTCGATTTGCTGCACTCAATCTAAGTGACCCAATGAATACTCCCACCCATTCCAAGAATGAATACTTCTTGACCTTCGTAGATGATTACAAAAACAAGACTTTGATTTATTTATTAAAAAATAAATATGAAACTTTAGAGAAATTAAAGTGGTTCAATGCATTGGTTGATAAATAAATTGGACACTTCATCAAGGTCCTGAGGATAGATAGAGGGGGAGAGTATGTCTCTAAAGAATTTATAATTTTTATCAAGAATGAAGGCATTAAAAAATAAATTCACTACCAAGTATACTCTAAAATAAAATATAGTGGATGAAAGGAAGAATAGAACCATATATGAGATGGATGCAAGCTTTTTGTATTCACCTAAAAGTGACACTTGAGTGATAAGAGTGCTACTTGAGACCACCTATCCCTAGCTTATTCCTAGACCTATCGTATGGCCTATATTCACACTTATCCAACATTTTTATGGGCAATAGGCATCCCTATTCATATGTCTAGCAGTCTCAAACCCTCATTTTTGGATCTTGGTCCTTTGTGACTTAGGTTATACTTCTTGAAAACTAGTGCCATAATTGGGACAATAACATCATATGGTGTTAGTGTCCCAATATTGGTACTACTATCCTTTCCCACCTTTTTCCAAAAATGGATATATTTTCAAGTATTAGACCTTCTCTAGTCGACCTTGACCTTTTTTAGAATTTATAAAAGTACTACATATATATATATATATATACACACACACACACACACTTCAATTTTAGCCCTCTAATCAGTATATGGAAATCATTGCACATTACCTATTTAAACTCAGAACAAGTTGTGCATAGTTAACATTATCAATCCTTATTCTTCCCTAATTCTACATATTACCATGTACAACATTACTAAGCTCAGATTACTCAAATTTCTAGTCTCAATCACATTCAAAGCACTCAAGTTAATCAACATACTAGATTCAACTGCACTTGCATTAACACTTGGGTAGGGAGAAATACATTTGGCTTGATCACTTTTTAGAGTATTGGTATGTCTATATATATATATATATATATATATATATATATATATATATATATATATATATATATATATATATATATATATATATATATATATATATATATATATATATATATATATATATATATATATATATATACACACACACACACACACACTTCAATTTTAGCCCTCTAATCAATATATGGAAATCATTGCACATTACCTATTTAAACTCAGAACAAGTTGTGCATAGTTAACATTATCAATCTTTATTCTTCCCTACTTCTACATATTACCATGTACAACATTACTAAGTTCAGATTACTCAAATTTATAGTCTCAATCACATTCAAAGCACTCAAGTTAATCAACATACTAGATTCAACTGCACTTGCACTAACACTTGGGTAGGGAGAAATACATTCGGATTGATCACTTTTTAGAGTATTGGTATGTAGACAACTCTCATCACACTGGGGTTTCGAGGATGTCCAACTTACCCCACTAATAAACACACTTTTTTTCTTAAATCAACTAGATTCCCGGGAAACACGGAAGATTAAGGTTTGAAATTAAAATGGTTCAAAATTGTCCATCAACAGGGTTTCAAAACTTGTGCACGTAGGAATAGGCCTTACCTATCTAAACACATGTGCACCTACCACCAAAATAAGGACACTATCACCATATGGTGCTACTACCCAATTAGGGAGCTATTATCTAGGAGGGGTTTTGAGACTTGGATCTTGTTTGTGATACTTAGCCTAGCCTATGCCTCAATTTTCAATCTCTAGATCATCTATCTCAGTTATTTTCTAGCTAAGTTATTATTTGTATTATTTATTTCTATATTTAGAAAAGGTCAATTTTGATAAATTTTGTAACAAATTATTGGCTATATTTATTGCATATTTCTACCCTAATATACTATACTCATGTATTTAACAACATAGGATATACATTTACTAAAATTTAAAAGGATAAAACATTTGGTGACCTTGACTTACTTTGAATACTATTCAAACCCTAACCCTAGACAAACCTTAGGTTTATGTTTCTAGACTTCTAAGACCCACAACTAAATTTATATTTCATATAATCATGATAATAGTGATAGATGAAGTTAATTAATTTTTGATGCAAAGTTTTTTAGCTTCTCTTGTAGGATTATTTCCTTTTATTTAGAATGAATTCAAATAAGACATATACACATATTTACATGATGCTTTAAATTAGTTCAAATGTATGTCATATTTTATATCATGTTATCTCTCTTATATGGAATTCCATTAAGAAGAAAACCCTTACACAAAAAGGCTTTAGTACATAAGCTAACAACTATATTTCAAGCTTCAATATCATATCTTATGCACATGAAATAATAGCCTTCTCCTCTTCATTTCCATGAAGGTGATAGATACTTTACCTCTAACTAGGTCCATGCTATCAATCTTTCACAAGATGAAGTAGCATATACTATTGCTACTCATGTCCGTACTCAGCCTATCCAAACCTCTCCCCTATAGGGTGTGTGCCTATATGTTCAAACAAAAGTAACAAGGGTTTCCACTTGTGAAACTCTAATCCAAGCTAATTTTTGATTCATAGAATCAAAATCAGTTATTAAGTTAAAATATCAAATTTTTGAAAATTCACATAACATGTACAAAGTCTTCATAATATGCTAGTGCTCATCATGTGTATACATTTACACCAAATAAAGTTGTGTCCAACACTCTTTCATATCCAAATCATAAAGTATAACACAATCAATGAGTGATTTAAAAAGCTTACAAGGGTCTAATAAGAGTTTAAGTGAGATACTAAGGGAAATTATTAAATCTAAGTTGACCAACCTACCTCCACTACACCTAGTGAGGAGATCCAAATATTATTGTGCATATCATAAAATGCATGGGTACTACACCAATTCATGCTTAAAATTAAAAAGGAAAATATAATAGATAATGGATATAGATGACTCAAATAGTGACACATCATCCAAAAAACATACAATGGAACATGTACAAATTCAAAAAGGATTAAATTCATAAATAGAATAAAAATAACTACCAAAGCATAACTCAAAACAACAAAAGACTCAAAAAGAACAATCAGAGCAAGAAAAAATACAACAAGCACATGTAAATCAAGAATAAGATACAAATCTACCTCTATAAAATGAAGCTCAACTTTCAAATTAGTATGGGTTTGGTTAAAAATATAAAAAATAGTTTGATTATGACGGTCAAGGTTTAGGCAAGTAGGCCCAAGGCATTGCTTCTATTATTCTATAAGATGATAATGTTGGCTGTCAAGGTTTGGGATTTATTGAACATCATAATGCACATCATTCACAAATATAACTTATCAAGGAAAACTATCTAGATACATAGGAAATGTTATAGAAAGAGCAAGAGCTTAAGTTATAGAGTCAAAATCATGCTAAGTCAATAAGCATTCTAAAAAATGGCTTTCTAGCAAAAGAGTCTACATAACACCATATGCCTACAATAAGCATATTTTAAAAGGGAAATATCACAATCAATATTCCAAATCATAATTCAAAAAGGTCAACTCATATAGTATAAGGCAATTCCCTCTAGAATTCTAGGTAAGAGCACAAGGTAAAAAAAAAACATATGCAAGGTGGCAAAGCTTTTTTTACAGCCATGCACAACCCCCGTCAAGATGTCATGATTGAGTTTGACATTAAAAAATGTAATTTTCATTTGTTAGAATCTCGGTGGATGTACTGAATTAAAAACAACTCTCTTACATCTTTGATTTGGGGGTAAGTGCATTATTTAATTAACCCTAATTCCAAATTAATAATAATGAAACCTTTAATTATTCTATTGACAATGATAAATGTTGAAGCTATAATTATGATATTTGCTTTCATAAAAAATTATTTAATTATCAAGAATAAGGAGATAAAAAAATTATTAGAATATTTTTCTATAAAGAACTTATTCTAAGTTCCCTATGTAATAAATATATTATGGTGGCATTGTTTACTATATGGATAATATTTACATTAAAATTAAATTTGAAATTTTATTAAAATTTTTGACGTAATTAAGTAGAAATAAATGTAAAATTTAAATTGATTTTAAATAATAAATTTGAAATATATTAGAAAAAGGGTTGATCCAATACTTTTATATTGGCACCTCACAGTTACAATTTTTACACATCATAATATTGAATTTTACGTATAATAATATATTAAATACTATGACAATTATTATATATTGTATAATCATATATTGTATCTCCTATAAAATTCAAATTAAGCTAACTAGAAACCAAAATGTCTCTTTGGTTAAAATTAATTCTATGATGCCCAATGTTATTCAATTAAATTTCTAGATGACATAAGTTATAATATTTTGTAGTAAAATATAACTACATAATTTATACATGATAAATGATGACATGCTATGATATGAGAAATGGTATTGTATACCATGTCTTTATTAATTTATTACACATGTACAATTAATTTTGATAGTTAATACACCATGCAAGCCACATTACATATTTAAAAATTGTTTTGAAAAGTTCTCAATGACCATGGCTATTAAATAAATATTACTATACCAACCATATCCATTGATCTGAGTTGTAGTGTTTACTTTATTATATTAAATTAAAAGGTGAGTGTGAGAAGTGTTTGGGGACATGTTTTGGGTGTTGATTTCCATTACAATGAAGTAAAAAAAGAAAAGAAAATTACAAGAGAAAAAAGACCATCTAAGAGTAGACACTATGTAATGCTACGAACATCCGATTTACATAATATATCATATGAAATTTATGTTAGGTATCCATATATGTCTTTTATGGTAAATAGGTTGATGTAAAAAGCAATTAAAATAACCAATAAAATAAGGCATGGACTAATATACACTAAATATAGTAAATGCATGGTAGATACATATATGAATTGTGTAAAAATAGTGATCCAATATACTTTAAATTTGATGAAGGATATTTATATAGGAATTCCTGAATTCTGACTTACTTGAGTGCAAGTGGTGACTAGAAACTATGAAAAAGAGGTCTTCAGGCAGTGCAAACATAAACCTATAAAAATTGGAATGGATTGATGATGCACAAAATACACCAGTTTTGAATTGGTTTGATATAATCAAACCACTTTTAAACTATTTGAATATTGGATATTTGGTTCAAAATTTGAGATGATGTCAAATAAGTTTAAAATTTTTTAGATATATTTGTTAGCTCATACCTATCAAAAACCACTCTCATATTATTGATTTGATGCATGAAACTTACATAATTCCTTTTCCTTGCTATAAATCGTAATCCACTCTAAGAGACCTTACAAGATCATAAAATATTGATGTACTTATTAAGGGTTTTCCTGAATTAAAGCCATTTTATTAGACAAATTATAAATTGACACTCATGCAATCAAGTAAGTAATTCATCTCGCATGAATATCCTAGCCCTTACCAATATGCATGAGGTACAAACAAGTAGTCAAATATATATTCTCTTTCACTATTCTTCTTTTGGTATAAGTATAAAATTAAAACACTTCACTAGATGTTGATATTGTAACAAATAGTGTATATGAATTACTCAAGGTAATATTATGATGATGTATGATAACTCCATATGATACTCATTTCTAAATACATTAGCATGTTTATGTATATTAGACTTATTAAAATCAAGTTAAGACCCTATTAGCACATAAACTAACATTATGGAAGTGGAGAATAGATAATTAGGGAAATAATGTTGGCTCAGGAATTAGAGAGAAATTACATCATGAATAAATTCTTCCACACAAAATTTGATAATATATTATTTCAAGATAATATTTACAATGTAGGTAAAAGATTTATAAGCTTTTACAAGTGGTTATGGGATGTAACCAATTCCTGTGAACCAAATTTATTATAAAATTAAAATAAATTAACTAAAAATAAATAAAATACTTTAGATCATGAAAATAATCTAACAAACTCCCCATTGATCCAAATGGGTATCGTAGATATATGAACTAGAGAAATGGCTCCAAAGTCATCAAAGGATCTCTGTTGTAACAAAAAGTGGTACATTGTACCTATAGAATTGACTTAAAACTATGATGCTCCATAAAGAAGCCCACCCCTATGAGTTGTGGTAAGAAACAAATGATGAACATAATCAAGGCTTGCTTATCCTTGATGATCATCATATCATACTATAGTAGAACATGATCTGGCATGTCCAACTACATCGACCCACGTAAGGTCCCACATAATAACCCATCCAAATGATAAATCCATACTCTGTATGGAACATCTCCATGATGTTCAACAAATTCTAATGACCTTTCCTCAACGCTATTGGTTCTAGTAACCCCTATTAACATATACTATCATTGATGAGTGATTGAAGTCCAACCAATGCCTAAATCTTATCCCCCTATCAAGTGAAAGGTGAGAAGTTATGCATTGAGAGAAATAAAAACAACTAACTATATCCACTCCATGTCATGAATATTAGATATAGAAAGCCATAAAATGGAATTGAAATCAAGAACACAAGCCAAAATTTTCCATTCAATAATTGAACCCATACTCGAAGTGAATGGCTAACTGGAGAGGGTAATTATTCTCCAACCTCAAAGGATCCTCTAGCCTCCATTTGTCACTTAGATGATGCCAATCAAAAATATCCTAGGACATTTAATAGATTGTATGGTCTCTGAGAGCACAAACATGAGGTGATCGTATAAAAAATTTCATTTTTAAGGTGTTTGTTTCCACCAAAAATGCACTTTTATACATAAAATTCAATAAATTTATTTTAAACATCATATAATGAAGTGTCAAATCATAAAATAAACTATTTTTTTGTGTTCAAAATGTTTAGAAACCTATAAATCTCCTAGTCACATGACTACCTTTATGTGAAATATTAAATTATCAAAAAATTGACTCAAGAAACCATAATTAGACCCTTATATTATTGATTATAAAATAGAATCTTCTAAAAATGTTCCCTTTAACCAAAATAATAGTTGGAGGCTTTTGACCCTGTAACCTCTCCTTCTGACAAAAAATTGTTTGCCAACTCCACTACAATCAATATGAATATTGATTCCAAGATAATTTATTTAAGTAGCATGTGCTTAAATTTTCCAAAATTTAAAAAAAAAAATCTATGCATGTAAAATATAATTTACCTTTCTTTCTTTACATGAAAAATATTTCACTTCATGCTTTGTCTTCCATAGGACCCAGAGAAAAACCTTTTTTTTTTAAACTATTCAAAAGCCTTAAATTTATCAAAATTATTTTCCAAAAATCTTTTATTGTACCATGCTTACACCATGGATGCCATATTTGCTACTGTGCAAGTCTCCAAGTGAATTCTAAACTATTTTGTCAATTTCTAGTTTATTTGATCCATGGAAACATGAGGAAATTAGTTCATTGTTGTGCCATAAAGTTCTGTAAAATGTCATGTTTTCCAGCATAAAAGTTGCCTTCAAGCACTTCACTACTATGATTTTCACTATTCTGTTAATGCCTTAAATTTGATTTGTCCTTTCTAAACTTTCAACTTGCTTTTTCAATTGCAAACATGTCACACATTTTTTCTATGCAAATACTTCTTCTTACATGTCATATAGGTGGATGAAAGATCTTGAATTATATTATCTTAATATCATACAAACAAAACAAATAGTTCTTTAATCAAAATTTAGAAGGCTGCATTCTATCTAAAATACATGTTTTGTATTATTGTAAAAAGCACATGTCATGTTCTCTAGTAGTCATCATACTTGCTAGAAAATGCTCAAAATTTTTACAAAAATAATAATAATTATACCATTGGTTTATAAGATCTCTAAATCAAAATAATTTTAAGATATTTTAAACTGTACAAATTGTTTACAAGGTCATCAATATGAAGTTTTAGAATTGAAAACTTAAAATTCAATTTTTGAAAAATACCACTATTCAATCTTACTACGCGGCTTTCTCTCTTCAAATGTCTTCAATATCTTGAAGTGCAATACATTGACTATGATTTACTTAGAGAATTTTTTTTTTTTCAAAAACTCTCTTTCCTTCCACCTTCAAATTCACGGCCTCCTCTAAGATGTGGCTTTGCATATTTCTTCACTCCTCAATCTCCTCTTTAATTTTCCAAAGCTCTGATACCATTGTTGGCTTAGGAATCATAGAGAAATCAAATCATGAATTAATTATTCCACACAAAATTTGATAATATATTATTTTGAGATAATATTTACAATGTAGTTAAAAAATTTATAAGCTTTTACGAGTGGTTACGAGATGTAACCAATTCATGTGAACCAAAATTATTATAAACATTAAATAAATATGAATAACATAATTTAGATCATGAAAATAATCCATCAAATAAACCATGTAAAATAATGGAAGGGACCAAAGAAATCTCAACCAACATGACCAGTAATGAACTCATTCAATAGTGTTCAGACTAGCATCAAACTAGTTCAATATTGGTCAATGTGACTAAAAACCCTAAAACCAAGACCCAAGGTTTGAAGGAGTATCTAGGAGCATCAAGAGGAAAAATAAATCACTAATTTTAATGTTTTAAGTATTATGGATTGAGCGGTAATATGACTATTAAGCCTAGTTCCTAAAATTAAAGTTGAAAGAGAAAGGTTTAAGGTTGTACACAACCTAACATAAGGAAAATGTGCCAATAAGAGTCTAATATGAACCAATGATCCTTAAACACATTTAAAAAATAACAACATAGAAAATAATAGTCCTATATCAAAATTAGATGTCTAATTAATTCCCTAATTTAATTTTTGTGTGTATGTGTGTGTGTGTGCGCGCGCGCCCGTGCGCACACATGTATGCATGCATATACATCAAATTATATAAAATATGTTCTTGTAGGAGTATTTGATGAATAATTTATAGCTAAAAATTGTATGTTATACTTGATGTTCATACTATATATGATAATGATCCTAAAATTCACAAGGAGGAGGTAGGTTACCTTATCATAGAGTCTGAGAACTGCAATTTGTTGAAAAAAACCTTATTTCTTCACTAATTTTCATGAATGTCTTGACTACCATTGATGGTCCATGAATGAGCAAAAATGTTCGTTTATTTGGCATGTGAATCTATGGAATACCTATAATAATTTTTTTAGCAATCAAATTATTATTTATATAAATCCAATGAGTATTTTTTTATCAAATTTAATGGTTGGTAAAGTAACCAATGTATATTAACTCTAAATTGAAGCTTATAATCATGAATATTATTATGCATATCTTATTTGATAAATGGTACATGATTTAAGGAACATAATGGGCCCGTAATGGTAATGATAAATGATAATAAATCATATTCTAACATTAAAAAGAAAGGTGTAGAACCACTGGGAAACACATGAAGCTAATCCAATGCGTAGTCTATCAATATTATTATAAAGATCTTAAATAATAATGTGTCATGATGACAATAATCACCAATAAAAGCATATAAATTATTGAGGTGTATATAAAGATCTTCACATAAGAAAATTCCACAAAGGAAATGTTTGAATTAGCCACTTCAGGCAAACAAAAAATATATATAGAGTGAGATTAGGTCACCTAAAAGGTAAAACCCTAACTCATAATTACAACCCACTTAAAGGTAAATGACCCCTAATGACTTAATTAACTAACCTAAGTAAGCTGAAAAGATGTGTAGATAAAACCACTAGGTGGGAAAAAGCTTACACTAACACCCCCCCTGAAGCATAGCTTAGGTGCGTAGAAGAAATAGGTCCAAACAATGAGGCCTGATGAGATACCCAAGTAAAATGCACTCCCATAAACTAGGGTAAAGGATAAAATCTGTAGGAACAAAACTCCTCCCCAAAAAGAGATCAAAAAAGACTGAAAATCCCCACTAAGGTCTACAATTGACTGTAGCCATCCGATGTCCCCCAAAGGAATGCTTGGAAGTGACTATGAATCAGAAGTAGATGCAGTGAAGAGTGGATTACCCTGGAATAATGAGTTTGTCCACCAAGTGCTTGATGGATCTTCAACCGAGGTGTAATTCCTATTAAAAGAATGATCCACATACTATGAGGTAGGTGGGCCAACTACTCTATGCCAAGGTGGTGTAATAGAAGCAGAGGCGAAGATGGTCTATGGAATCCTTTATAACTATGGAATAGACTATATGATGTCTGATCTATCATGGATCAATAGACCATTACCCTGTAATGTTAGAAGTAGACCAAAGGTAGGTGGGTCAAAACCTAACTCTTGAATATCTGGAAGGTGACATGGAGATGGTGTTGGTGTATCCACTTCATTATTGTAGTCATCTTCATAAGAAGAGTTATCAATATCAAAAAGAAGCTTAGGCTCAGAAGTGTCAATAGGTACAAGTGAGTCTAAAGAGGAATATAAGGAATCTGAAGGAGATTTAGGAGCAAAGTGTGAGAAGTTATATAGCTGATTCTAATGATCGACTATTCCCATAGATAAAATAATATCACTATGTAACTCCCTGATGTACACTAAATTTGGAGTGAATTCAACTTGCATGCCCAAACCAAGGTGAGTGATCTGGTAGACTGATAGGAGATTAGTTAAGAGTGAGGGCACAATTAGAATATTATTGAATGTTCAACCAGTCACTTCAATAGATCCTCTCTCGAGAAACTTTTTAGAAGTGTTGTCACCCAGTTATGTCACATGGTTCCAAAGAACTAAAATCAATCTATGAAGAGGCCATGTGATGTGAAGCACCAGATTTAATGACCCATGTAGGAGGAGTTGAAGGCACAACTGCAACTAAGGATTTTCCCTTCTGTTTCCCCTTGTTATTATTTTTTGACTTTTGTTTGTGAGATTTTTTTGCCTTAGTGGATTAATGGGTTAATGAAGATGGTTTGATAGAATTTGGAACACCTATGTTGTTCTGAATAAGAAGGCTAGTAAGGTGGTAAATTTATTTCTTCAAACATTTACTCTATCATGCTTACCTAAGTAATGCCCACATTTGATCTAATGTTTCTTAGGCTTATTACTAGAAGAAGAGGTCACATTGTTTGATTTGGAGGTGGAAATATTTTCACCCTTCTCAACATTTTTCTTTCTCTAATTTCTTTTTCTACTATTAGAAGCCTTATCTTTCTCAACAAGCAATGCATGATATTTAGATGACTTCACTGTGCCCATCTATATCAACTTATCTTGCTCCCAAATCAGGTTAAAAATAAAGGTATTTAAAGAAGGCATCTTCTATGTGGTGTCAAGAGCACTCTTAGCGGTATGAAAAGTGGACACAAAGACAAAATATTTAGGACCCAATTTAGAGAGCATTGAAAAAACAAGTTATTCATCTTTCTTATCAATTCCACATGCTTTCAACTACAATCTCAAAAGTTTGAACTTGGTGAATTTTTTTTGAAAAGTGTCAAATTCATCTAGGCTCAATCTGATGAGCTCATTTTCTATCTCATGTCCTCTCATCACATCTTGCACTCACACTTGAGTAGGTGTTTTGGTAGATTCAATGTGAAAGAGTAGATATGGAGAGATTGAGAGACACAGTAGTCCATGGACTTTGCAACAATGATTAAACCATTTGATTTTTTCTCCAGCATCAATAGGTTCAGTCTTAGTGCCCATTATAATTTGATGGTAACCTTTGGATTGAAAAATGATTTCCATTATAGGTTTCCATTCATGATAATTAAATGGTGTAAGTGGACTAATAGAGAGTGAATCCATAGTGTAGAAGTAAATATTACTATAGTAAGTAAAGAAGTGATGTGAAAAAAAGAAAGACTAAATGCACAAAAAACACACAAGTATCCCCTTATAGCTATCAGGCAATGACCCCCCTTAAATGTCTCAAATACAAGCACTCTCATATAGACAACAGATTCAATTAAAAATGCATCTTGAGTAGTAGGTGCATAAGTACAAGGAACTAGAGGAACATCAGATACAACTGATAATGCATTCAAGAGTGTACACAAAATGTAAATTTTTTTATAGATGTCGAAGACCCAATGATAGGTCCAATGTGTAGAGCATAACAAACAAGCACTTTTGAAGAAAATGACACTCAAAAAGGAGTTACCAATCAAAAGTTATGGCACTTACAAGTTCATACTTCAACATATTCCTGAGCCCTTTCCAAAAATGGAATTTTTTTCCACACTTAAGAATTTTTCTTCATTACCTTTCACTTGAAATTTTATAGCTTTAGGAACACCCTATGCTTACTTGCTCGGGGTTCTGAACAACTTCAACCTTGGGTTCTCGAACTACTTCAACTTATAAAAAGTTATAAGTAGTTGACTTTAGAAAACTTGATTACTTCTTCCTAGTGTATTTTAGGTTTTTCAAGCAGCATGAATAATTTAATTATAAGGAAAGTAATGAGTAATAAGTATTTGACCTTCAAAAACTTGAATGGGTCTTGTTAGTGTATTTTAGGTTCTTCAACCTGCACAACTTTGGCATTTCAAACAACTTCAGCTTATAAAACAAGTAATGAGTAATTGAATGTAGAAAACCTAAATGGATCTAGCAAGCAAGTAATCAGGGTTGAGAAACTTGATTACTTATAATTTATCACCCTTGATAAGCCTGGTTACTTATAATTAGAAGCACTTGAGAAACCCAATTTGGTCTATGAGTAAGTAGTTAAGTAGTCAGAGTTGAGAAACCTAATTAATTATAAGTTTTCACCCTAGAGAAGTTCGAATAATTCCATGTAAAATCACTTGAGAAACCCGATTTGGTTAGCGAGAAAGTAGAAGCACTTTAGAAACCCGATTTGGTCAGTGAGCAAGTAGAAGCACTTTGAATACCCAATTTGGTTGGCAAGCAAGTAGAAGCACTTCAGAAACATGATTTGGTTAGAAAGAAAGTAGAATAACTTTCGAAACCCGATTTGGTCTACAGAGAGTAAATCAGGGTTTGTAGGCTAGATTACTTTTACCATATGGATGGTGACTAGATAGAGTAAATAGAATATTTTGGAAAAGATGTGAACTTTCTCAAAAAAATAAAGACACCCCATTTGAGTTCTCAAAAAACCCAAAAAATATAAGTAAATATATTTTTGATCTGAGGCCTTCTAACATAAGTTTTAAGGTAATTTTCAAAAAATGCCTCCAAGGTCAAAAATGGTGACTGTACAGTAGAAAAAATATCAAGGTGAATGCAAGATGATCTTACCAAAGGAGATAAATGCATGAATATATTAGGAAAGATCTGGTACCATGAGATATTTCATTAGGATCTTTGAATAGCAGCCACATGATAAATGCTAAATTCCTATAGAGGCAGAATGAGAGCTCCAAAAACAAGAAAATTCCACAAAGAAAATGATTGCATTAGCCAATTTAGGCAAAAAAAAGTACATATAAGGTGAGATTAGGTCACCAAAAAGGTACAAACCCTAACTCATAATTAGAACTCACTTAAATGTAAATGACCCCTAATGACTTAATTAACTAACCTAAGTAAGCTAAAAAGACATGTAGATAAAACCACTAGGTGGGAAAAATCTTACACTAACATATTGAATACATTAATATTAGGCATGGTAAAACCATGTGTTATAAGAGAGATTATAACCTCACAGACTATTAGATTTAGTAATATAGCATGCGAATCAACCCTAGCATTAGGAACATGGGATCCAAGAGACTAAAGTTGATCTTCTCATTTTAATTTATCCATTTCAGCCATCATACTAAATATTTTAGAAATCAATATAGTTATATCATAGACTGGACCACTTAATGGAAATAGGTCATCATTAATTACAATAAGAACCATAGTAGGCTTAGGTGAGGGAGTGGGAATTTTTTGTTGAATAGGAAACACATGGGAAGACACACAATAATTAAAAACATTTTGGAATCATAGAATGATAAGAAGAGAAATTATTAGAAATAATAGGAATCTAAGTTGGATTTTCACTAATTGTTTCTTTCCACGTATCTATAATCTTTTAGATATGAGAAAGATTTTCCATAACATATGTTATAATAATTTAAATATATTTCAATGCTATATTGTGCATCCATTTGAAATTCAAAATTTTAATCATTATCATGTATATTCATCTAATCAACTTAATAGGAATGAGTATTTATATTATTATCAACATTGGCATGCAAAAGAGTAAAATACAAGAATTATCATTCATATTATGTTCTATAAAATAATCAACATATTTATTTTCCACATCTATGTTGAAAACCATATTATTTTAGGTTACTTTATTTGAGACTAAAAAATCTTTCATTGGTAATTTATTTTTAATTATCAAAATTTTACATTCCATAACCACAAGGGTTTATATAAATACAACCAATATATAAGACAAATGTTAATACAACCAACATCCCAAACATTACATCTAGCATCCCTAATTACACATATTTATCATCCTAACTATAATAATCAAAAATACTATCTTTTATGTAATTATGAAAATCCATGAACTTCATATATGCATTTAGAACAGCATAAACCAACACATCTAAAGGATGATCCCTTGCTAGCATACTAGGGTTTGAATAAATAATTCAAAAATCATGGTTAAATATATTTAATAAAGAAAATAAATATTATGAATATACAAGATACATTAATATGAGGGCACGCCATAATTGATATGTATGAATATATCCTAAGATAAGCACAAGGAATTAAATATAGTAACACAATAAAAATGAACACTACCCTAGATGTATAAAATATATGATAATAAAAAATAACATCCAAACCTAGAAGGAAGGGAGAATGCTTGGAAATTAAAGTAACACTAGGCACATACAAGAGGTAACCTCATAAAGGTGACACAAAAATGCATTTTGATTATTTCACACCTAAGAGGTATAAAATAATTGAAATTATGAACTAATTTAGAAGATATAAATAATTGAAAAAAATACAATAATTTGAATTCAAATGGGGATAATAAATATTTCAACTAATTGATTTAGAATTAACATGAAAATATGAGGATGAGTTACTTAGATTATTTTAACTTTATGTCACTCATAAAATATGCCATAAGATCTATAAAATCTCAATAAATGCTTCATCAAGTGTTTAACTCTTAAATATGAGCCAATTGACTATCTAGATATTGATGATAAGGCCAAATGTGTGTAAAAAATAACACTCTTAAGGTTTACTAGTAGTGTCTATGTGCATTATGGGGATTTGAAGCTTCCCATCACTTGTGCCTACTTCAAAATCTTCAATCATGTGCAATAAATCATGTTTTCAGTCTTCTTTGTTTGAAACTCTAATTTTGATTGATTGATAAAAGAGACCTTAAAATGGGGTTATAATTTTGGATTAGAATCACCCCAACCACTCCCCATTAAATTGATGAGTGTTTCATGCATTTCTATACTCTGAAGAGGGCTCAAATTCATGTAGTTTTGCCACTTAGGTGAGTATTCAAAAAATCATGAACAATCCAGAATTTAGTCCTGTCTTTGATCTTTGACATTTTCCACCATTCAAATTTGACATATTTAGATTCATATTTCATTATATGGACTACTCTAGGGATGCCTCTTGAATATTTGCGATTTTTATACATATTTTTGAATAATGTTCTAAAAGAGTTGGATATTTAAGGTCTTGTCATAAGAATATTAAACTCAAGGATTATTTTTATATATAGGTGACTCTTCACTGATTCCTTGCTATAATTGACCCATAAAATGTGTCTAGGCCAACCTAATGGATATTTATTAATTTTAAAAATAGTTGTTGAGGGGACCTGGACACTATCGATAGAGGGAGAAACATTTGGTAACTAGTAGTATCTATGTTTACTAATAATGTGCTCAAAGTAAAAATAGGGATAAAAATTATGGAGAATGTATATCTAGGAAATTGATAGTGTTCATGTATAGACCAAGCTAATCCTATATAAATATGTATGATGGATTGAGGCGGCTAAGACAATTGATGGGTAGAATAGTAGAGGGAAACTATGCTCAAGAGTTAAGATATGCATGCATAGTCCAAGTATGTCAAATTATATCTATATTTGTGTTACCTAAGTGTCAAATACAAAATTCAGGTGTCTACAAATGCTCTATTATAATCTAGTATTGAAAATTATAAATTTAGTTCTTATGATAACCATAGTTGGTGTTGACATGTATAGTCAAAATGTACCATTTTCTCCATGTTAAATCTATAAGAAAACATGCATATATTAATTTGATCTCATGATAAGTTATCCAAAATTATATGAATCATTAAAAGAGTTAAAAAATTAAAACTCTAAGTAATGAATAACCCTAATGGTATGTGATCCAAGTTGAATACCCCTAATGGTATGTGACCTAATCTACCACTTTTTGAGATTGATCAAAGAGTTGCCCCAAGGAGATGTAATTTATAAAAACGTTAGTTTAAGAGTGTAAATGAACCAAATATAATTGGAGAAAGTGATGCTATAAAACATGGGATGCATTAACCTCAAATAAATTGCATTGATTATCTAAATAATACTTATTGAAATGGATAAAATTTGATATAGCCTTATTCTCTTCTTCGAAAAAGAGTAAAACAAGGGTGTTGTGATAAAAACATATTCTTTTTGGAACCCTAAAATAAAGTTCATTTGTATAAAAGGTCAACGATTTTAGATAGATATATACAAGGTGCTCATGCAGTTTTATCATTCACCACTTATCCTTAATATAGACAATAGAAAAGTGTTGGTATGAATAAAATCCTTGCCTATATCATCAATCTATCAATCAATGTGATATTGAATGTTTACATTTGTCTCTATAAATGTTATATAATGACCCAATCATTCCTCAAAAACATGTTAAAATGTTTCAATATGCTCGATCTGACGCATTTGAGTCATATATTCTATCTCAAAATGTGAGAATCATAGTTTAACATGGCCCTAATTTTTGAGACAATCTCATTGAATTCCCCCTTTTGATATGAGGGATAAATATTATGAATCACTTATCTCAAAATAAATATTAATGTGCATCACATGTTATACATAAAAAGTATGGCTATCTAAAATATGTATAAAAACATGATGAGACATGTCCTCATATAATTGACCAAGGGGTCCTTGAGGTCAATCCAGTATCATGAGCCCCATAACACATTTTTGGTAATGTAAAAATACCTAAGGAGAAGATCTAGGGTTTGATATGTAGATAATAATTGATAGCATGTGCACATGAATAAAAACCATCAGCATAAAGGTGATATAAAACCTAGATTTCTAGGTGGTGTCTTCGTAAACAATGAATCTTTTTCATAAGATAGTTACATTGAGATCAAGACATAACTATCAACACAATTGTTGATAGGTTGATGCAAGTGTCTAGGCCTCCAAAAAAATGATTCCAAAATATGACAAATGGATCCTAGTTTTGGCCCTACTTATTTCCACGTCTATACTTCTCAGATCTTCCTGGACATTTGTAGACAAACTAAGCATTATCTCTTATTTGTGTTTATGCAAAAAAACTATTATTTTTAGTTTAATTTATATATTTAACATAACTCAACATTTTATTCAGGATATTTATTTATGTGGGTTTTAAATTAATTGTCTTGTTCTATAATAGTTTTATTCACCCTTGCATATATGTTATTCTACCCCCCTAACCCTCCATATCTCAAAACAAGGGTTAAAAAACAATATGGTTTAGGAGATTATTATAATGCTTATAGATGATTTGAATAGATAGGGTTATCCTGGTTTGAATTAAAGAGTTATTGACATGAAAAAATAGACAAAATAAAAGGCCAACAATTGATAATAAATCTAAACACTTAATAGACGTGATCACTAGCAGAAAGACCCATAAAATGCATAGTATATGATTAACAAGTATGTTAATCCCACCCAATGCAAGAATGACAGACTATTGATTGCATCCCAAAGGAAGAAATAAACACATACATAAAGAGAAGAGAGAAAATAGGGTCATTGACATGACAAAATGATAAACAAAAAAGAACAAGAAGAATAAACAAATGTCAATAGTTCCCTAATTCAAAATGATAAATCATGTATACACCTAAATTCACTTGCTTCATTTATCATCACTAATATAACAATTAGTCGACACTAACATCATTAATTTCATTTAATGATTACTAATCCCATCTAATTTTATCTAAAACATCCTTATTAATCCTCCTAATCTTTTTTCTAACACTCATTTCCATTATTCTTCTTCTATTAACATTATACCTCATCCCACAAATTAATTAATTTACCTAATCCTCATTATCTACTAACTAATCCAAGTTGTCCATTATTTGAGAATTTTAAATTCTCATGACCCACCTACTACCTACCTACTCCTAGGCTTTCATACAAACCTAGTCACTAATCATCACATAATCCCCTTCTAATATTCATTTAGTCCTAGCATGAACCTAGAGGCTTCTACTCTTTAGAAGTTTCTCTCATCCTCCACATTTTTTATAAAACTCTATTTTAAGAGAATTCTAAGGAATTTTAATTTCCTTATAATTCCCCTCTTTTTTTATAGAATCTTCTTCTCTAAAAACTTCCAATGAATTTTTAATTCATTTATAAATCTTACTCCCTTGCCTATTTAAACACCAATCAATCCTCCATTGAGACTAACTAACGAATCCATAATAGCTCCATGTCAATATTATCAATCACCAATTTATGAATCCATGTTGCCATTAATCACGTATTGAAGCCAAAATCATGCCAAAATTTTTAGTCTATCCATAGCATTCCAACAATAAAAATTTAAGAATCATTGGTATCGGTTTGAAGATCTTAGAGGGAAGCCATTAGGAGCAAGGTAATGGTAATAATATATTTTTGATTTATTGATTGTTCCTATATTTCTCTCCTTTTTGATGTTTTGTATGTTTTAGGTAAAATTTATGTTTTTAGTAGTTTTAATCAATAACTCAAAATTGAAATCATACATTGGTGACCATAGTGGGAGTGAAGGCAAATTTGGACTCAATTTTTTTTCAAATTTACATTTTTTATATAAATATATGTTGTGTTTTGTTAAACTACTATTTACTCATCAAACATTTTATGAAATATTTTTTGGGTTATGAGCATTTCACTCTCATATTTCCATAACATTTTACGGTTTTCAATTTTGTTTAATATTGAGGAAGTTATCATAGATTTTATATCATTTTTCTGAGTATTTTCTACCATTTAGATTTTTGGTGAATTTAAATTTTTTATAGAAAATGTGATGTGTTTTGTTAAATTGATACTCATAAATAGTTTTGTGAAAACATTTCTAGGTTATGATGACTCACTCTCAGCTTTTCAAAACATTTTATAGTTTTTAATTTCATTTAGTATTGATAAAGTTATCATAGGTTTAATATCGTTGTTCCGATCATTGTTTTTTACCATTTTTCTATGCTAAAACTACTTAAGTTATTTTTGAAATTTTATTTTTAAATATCCTTGTTACTTGTTATCTCACACATCATAATTAATTGGTTAATTTAAAATAAATAAATAAATTTAACGAAAAAAAAAGAGGAGGATTTTTTTATAATAGTTTAAAATATGAATCACAATTTTATATAATTGTCTTTCCTCTTTTATAAGTGTAAACAAAAACCCTTTTTTGTATATATAGTTTATTTTCAATAATATGTCTATATGGTTTTAATAATATTAATGTAGTTTGTCAAAAAAAAATTTAAAAAGCATAAAATCATATGAATAAGGGGAGAATTTTGTTCCTTTTTCTAACCTATAGGAACACAATCATTGAAGACAAAAGTTATAAAACTACTAACAAAATTTTTTAAGGTTCTCCCTCAAGGCTAATAATCGAAGTTGCTACCATTGCCTAGTCAAAACTACTAATCACTTACTTTTCAAGATGTTTGTTAAAGATTTTGGAATTTTAAAACATTATCTTGTAGATATTTATGTATATCACACTTAAATTAATTGGTTAATTAAATTTTTATCTACGTGTCTGTACTTGAGGGCTACAATGGTGTATACTCTCTTCCTTGCATCCTAGTGGCGAGTCTTGGAGGATAAAAAACCACTAATAAAATATCTCATTTTTATTTTTAGGGGAAAACATGACATGAAATTTATACCCATGCACTTGCCATAGTCTTAGAGGGATAGTGAATGTGGATTTCACCACCACACATTATTCTACACTTTGTGTTTTGATAGAGTATAAATAACAAGGATAATTGTCGTTAGGTTAAGTGGTTGACCTTGTATAGGTCTTCCATGAAGGGGAATATTTCATTCTCTAAATTAGGTATTAGAAAACACCCTACATGGATTTAGGTCCCACTGTACCTATGATATATCAAGGATGCCCCTAGAGATCCTATTTAGCCTAGTATAGGACCATCAACCATAGTATGTGACTTGATGTCTGAGTCAATATCAGCTCCTAAGTGACTATTATATGAAAATGTGGGGTTCAAAGGGTTCAAAATATTTCATAATAGGTCATCAGCCTATAACCTCACTATAAAGCAATTAGACACTGTAGTTGTTAGGTTACACACCCAAAATTAGTTTAATAGTGATATGGTTGTGGTTTGCTTGATTTGGTGAGTGTTATGTTAGACTAGTGTTTCTTGTGAGCCAAGTTTGCCTCTTGCCCAAACCTATACACATCCATCTAGGTCTCTGTCATATATCATCATCTTGTATATCATTATCTCATCATTATATCATATTGTGCATCCTTATTAATATCCTCTTGTATGAATTTTATTTATAAATTTATGTACATCATTTTAAACTCATTTCATCTTATGTTTGATCTTATCTCTCATAACCCCTATAATCTTAGTCACATCCTATTCTAGTCTCATCCATCTATCATTGATCATACCCCTATCCTTGTCATAGTATAACTAAGACTAAGTACATCTTATCCATAACTAATCACATCTCCCCTTGACTTACCCTTATCCATAGTCAATAATTTATCTTAATCTTGTCTTGTCTAGTCATCCTATCCACCATCTTGTCAACCTAGTCATAATCACTATCCAATCCAGTTCATCCCTTTGTCTATACTAATCCTCTTGTCAAGTTTATAGTCATACGTTTTCCCTCATCCACATTGGCAAAAACATTATTTACACATAAGGGTCCTCATCATAAGTTTTCTTGTGTCTAATTAAGTTCAATTCATAATCACATTCCTATCCATCTATCAATTAAATTATATCATCCTATTTGAGTTGATCATCTTAGTCTTGAGTTAGTCTTAATCTAATCAATCCTTATTCAATATCATTCTCTCATGCCAGTCTAGCCCATCATCATCAAATCTTGGAGCTTATCATATCTAACCTATTCAAATCTAATCAAAATCATCAAAGTCTAGCTCACATCCTAAATTGATAAACTTAAATACTATCCTATCTCATCCAACATCACATACGATCGAGTCAAACTAGAGACTAGACTAAATCAAGCCTTTGTCCAAATTTATTCCACATATTCCATCTTCATCCCTCAATCTTCCCATTCAATCCCCTGTACCTATCGATTGGGGCCAACAAACCATATCATTTGTACTTTCTCTCAACTTGATCCATGGCATCTAAAACAAATTTAGTTAATACCCTAATTGAGAAATGTCTCATTACTAATATAGATATGCTCATTTATCACCTCATCGAGATGATCACTCAACATCCTATAGACTTCAAACCCATCCATCTAACATTAGCTCTAATTTGCACCCATCCACATGAGTCCCATTCAAATCCTCCATCCATAAATCATATCTAGTCATCTACCCCTTTCTATAATAGTAAAGGGAATCCAATCTTTGCCACCTTATCTACTACTAGTTTACCCACCCAATCATGTCAACACCCATCTTATCTGAAGTCCAATGCTTCTACATCCAAGTAACCAAGTGAAGATAGCCCCTATACTTCTCTTCCTATATCTTTATAATCTCTCTTATACCAACTTTTTACCATTGACATGATGGTCTATCCACCAATATGATATCTTAATCCCACCAAACCTAATCCCTCTTCGTATAAATCTAACCAATATTATGTATATCACAAAACTTGGGGGTGTACCATTAATCAATGTCATAATTTCCAAAACTATGTCCAAGACCTCATTAATCGTGGTAATATTTAAATCAAGAATGGATTAGATGAATCTACATCCTTAGGTAAATAAGAAGAGGGATGTCAAGATTCCATTCCTGATCACTATTAAGCCCTTCCCTTTCCAAGCCAAGGTCAGGACACCATATTCATCTTCCATGGCCCCCCTATCTTTGACAAATCCTCCATTGAAGATGAGTTTTTTCCCATTGAACCTAGTCCTCATGAGTCCTTCCATGGGCCTATTTTTGTTAAATCTATTATTCCTCCATCATCTTCTCCTCATCCATCATATAAAATACCCTACGTTGAAAGTTCACATGCAGACAATGAATTTTCTATTAGTAGCATCACATCTTATGTATCAGAGTCGACATAAAAATAAATACAAGTGGTATCTACATTGGGATCATGTTCTACCAGTATACATATCATGTTCCTCATCAAAAACATCATTCCTTATAGATATTGTAACCAATGATAACTATGTTTGTCTTTTTTAGGATACCTCTAATCTAGATTCAACCAGTTACAAGGCATATCTTCTAATCCTAGTCAGGAATATGAAGTCATAATAGAGTTTTTACAAGTTTTATCTATTAAAGATAGTAAGAGTGGATCTAATCCTACATTAGATGTGTATCTTTCAACTATTCCTACTGATCCTTTTATTGATCTTGAGGATATTTTATTTGATAACAAAACTTGGTCTCCAAAGAACCCCTATGAGGACCATGCTGCTCCATCACC
>JARHVA010001625.1:2445000-2472500 GCA_037957365.1 Torreya grandis
TTATCATAACTAGTATTATTAATAATCAACACTAACATCACTAATTTTGTCTAATGATCACTTATCCCATTTAATTTTATCTAAAACATCCTTATTAATCCTCTTAGTCTTTTTTGTAACACCTATTTCCATTAATATTTTTGTATTAACCTTATACCTCATCCCACAAATCAATTAATTTACCTAATCCTGATTATCTACTAACTAATCCCATTTGTCCATTATTTAGGAATTTTAAATTTTCATGGCCAACCTACCTACCTACTCCTAGGCTTTCCTACAAGCCTAGTCACTAATCCTCACTTGATCCCCTTCTAATCTTCATTTAGTCCTAACATGAACCTAGAGGTTTCTACTCTCTATAAGTTTCTATCATTCTACATATTTTTTATAAATCTCCATTTCTATAAAACTCTAAGAAATTTTAAATTCTTTAGAATTCTCCTTTTTTTCTAGAGTCTTCTTCTCTAGAAACTTCCAATGAATTTTTAATTCATTGGGAAATCTCCCTCCATTGCCTATTTAAACATCTATCAATCATCCATTCAAACTAACTAAAGAATCCATAAGACCTCCATGTCAATATTATCAATCACCAATTTATGAATCCATGCTATCATTGATCAAGACTTGAAGCCAAAATCATGCCAAAATTATAAGTCTATCCATAGAAATCCAACAAGCAAAAGTCAAGAATCATTGAAATTGGTTTTAAGATCTTCGAGGGAAGCCATTAGAAACAAGGTAATGGTAAGAATGCATTTTTGATTTGCTGATTGTGCCTATATTTCTCTCCCTTTTGATGTTTTTTAAGTTTTGGATAAAATTGCTATTTTCAGCAGTTTGAATCAATAGCTCAAAATTACAATCATTCAACCCATATACATAAAACAATACTAAAACATTAAAATAAAAATACTATTACCCAATTTAAGTGTCTACACATATTTATTTAAATTTTCTATCGACTAAAGTAAATTATATTTTGTTTTCTACTTGGCATATATGATAGTTCCATGTTCATTCATGCCTTAAACCCCATGTGATGGTCATGTTTAAATCTATTGAGCAAATTCTTAGCGATAGTACACCCACCCAGGTTTAATAACCCTAGGTTCTAAGAGATTGGTTACTCTTACATTTACACAACCGATTGAATAGTTATAGGATGCTAATAAACTCTATATCATCAGGGTAAATCTCGATTCCTCGAATTGAAAAAAAAAGAAAAAGAAAAGAAAAGGATGCTTATTATTTTTGTCACTAATTTTTAAATGTTATGATAACTCATAATAAACAAGGGCACATAGTGCCAAGTCCTTGAGGGGAAGATTGTTTTGGGTAAAGTTGATTTTCAAATTTACAGACATTGTTTTATATATTTTTAGTATTTCAATTTGGTTACTGATCAGACACAGGGTATCTTAACTTAGACATTTTAACTATTATTTTCAAATCATGTCAAATAAAAAAGGAGCATTTTATCAACATAGTGATAGGAAGATATTAGTTAGATATTGTTTCTAAAGCTTGTTCAATGGAAAGTTTATGAATCAATCTGAGATTTCAATTTGGTTAATTTCATATTTTTTAGACATCATTTTACAAATTTTTGATATTTCAATTTGGTTAATTTCAATAAATGTCTACTATGCTTCTGAACAAACACGGTATCTAAAATTAACATCTTGTCTATAATTTCCAAATTATGTCAAATGTTAGGCACTTATAAAAATACTTTCTCTTACCTAGAGAGAGTAATGACAATGAAAATAATTATTATCATTTGAAGAAAACCACCTTTTTTTACAAGGTTGGAATGATGATGAAAATAAAGTAGACTCAAAAGAAAGACACTTTCTTTTAGCAGATTACAATTACAGTGAAAATGGAAATAAACTAGACAATTAAAAAAATACATTTTCTTTTAGTAGATTGTAATGAAAATGTAGAAAATCACTTGACATTTAAAAAAAAAACTCTGTTACTGAATTGTAATGAAATATGAGATGGTCACTAGACATTCACAAAGACACTTTCTTTTACTAGATTGCAATGAAAGGAAAGATAGTCTTTAGGTGTTTAAAATAAGAACACACTCATTCAACAAACTACAATGAATATGATATACCTACGAAGAATTGAAAAAATAATACTTTCTAAATAGAAATTTTCTTTATTGGACTACAATAATCCATTACATTGAAAGAGTTGGGAGTCTCTTTTGCCAGGCTAAGAAAAATGGATTCATGAAGCTTAAATAGTGAATTCTTCGATATTTTTTGATAGTTTTCTTGGGCTTTGTATGGAAATACCCTCAAACAAAACATTTTAAAAAAAAATTGTTCTCACCCCAATCAAAAAGTTAAGAAAGCTATGGAAAAATATGATGGAATTGTTGTCATGCCACAACCACCAAATAAAGCTACAATATCAGTGCAAATCTCTCCACAAATAAAATTGCATAAAATATTTAAACCTAAAGAAAAAGATACATACAGATAAATTTTGTCAATGCTAAACATTGTTAAAAGTTACCAAATCATTCAAAGCAATTGCAATAGGCACAACTATCCCATCATTAAAATTTTAGTGAAATCTCAAAAGTGATTGGGAACTTATAGCATAAAATCCATCACCATTGAATAGGTGGAGATAACTGCCACTAACAAAGAAATAAAGAATAATAGCTTACATAAAATGGATTGGTATTAATGTGATCTTTAAGTTTCTAATGTTATACCAAAAAAACTATTCCCATGGCATTTTATGCTTTATTTTATCTCCAAACAAAAGTGATAAGTTCAATGAAAAAGAACTATTTATATTGAGCAAATCGAGCTCTAGAGGAGATCTAATGTACGACCTAAAGTCTTAAAAAATCTGAGGGGAAGCACCCATGGAACTAAGACACTACATGGAAGGCATGATGCTAGGGAATATGCAATGAGTCATTGAAACACCACTTGCATGAAATCAAGAAAAGCAAATAAAGCAAAATACTAGAAGATAACTAACTATTTAATAGTTACAAATGCGCTAGAACTAGTTATTTACTAATGCAAGGAAAGTAAATGCACTACAAGTGAAAGAGAAGTGTTTAAAATGTAGAGAAAATAAATAGACAGAGATAAACAACAAGTTATGCTTAAAAACCCAAAATCATTATGTTTTTAAAGAAAGAATGCACCAAGCCATCTTGGCATATTAAATGCACTAGAAGGAAAAAAAACAAGCAAAAGAATATAAATCGACAAGTGAAAGAATTGAGTGGAAATAAATTCAAAACACAAAAAAATGCAAAATAAAGGCTCCAAAACTGAATAAAAAACAAAATAAATATTTTGGAACAAAAACACAAAAAAAATATTTTTAGTATCCCATCCACTGTAACTGGTGCTCTGGAGCAGTCATCTGTAGAGACTCATTTGAAGCCATATCAATATGAAAATCCCTTCTTCAATTCTAAGTTTGTCTCTCACACAATGAATGATGCAAAGAGTAATGAATTGATGAAAACTATAGTGAAGGCATTTTGTATTGAGTAGAGTGCAATGAAATGAAATTGGCAGTGACACTCTGTATTGTAGGATATATGTTGGAGCAAATTAATCAACATTCCAGCAATAGAGATCAATGTATATAGCTGTTAAGAACCTCAAAAACTAGTACTTATGGTAGCGATTTTTGGGGATATGCAATCAATATCGTTGTATTGATAATCCCCAAGCGTTTTTAAATATTTGTGCATCGATCCATCATGCAAAGTAATATTATAAGATGGATACACTATGCCAAAAAATAACTACATTAAAACTCATGAAGCTCTCTACTAACATGAAAATAATTTTGCCAATCACCACTTCATAAATAATAATATTTAATCTAATATTTAAAAAGTATACATCTTACTTTTCCAAAAGTCGTATATTTCCAAACAAAAAGCAAAATGTTATATGTTATAATTAATCGAAATAAAAAATAATAATCATTAATTAAAACTAAGTGAAGACTAAAAAATAACCTGTGCATTGATGGTTAGAATAAAAGTGAGGCTCTTAAATTCAAAATTTAACGAAGTAATAAAAACGCAAAGAATAAATATACACTATAAATTTATATAGAGCTTGATAAACATCCTCTAGAGTTTACGGCCTTCCCAAACTTTGCATTTCCAATTCCATTTTATTATTTAAAAAATATAAGCCAGGTGAGAATTAAGTTTTGCACTGTCAAATGAAGATGGCATTCATCCATTTTTAATAAATATCTATCAATATTTATAAGAATATGTGAGCCATAAATATTAAAATTGGAAATGAAATATAGTTGTACAAATTTATATATTATTATATAATTTATTTTTAAAATTAATATAAAATAATTAATTATATTATAATATATTATATTTATAATTATAAAATATTAAATATATATTTATGATTTTTTTTTTTTTTAAAAATTTAAAATTAATTCAAAATATATATATTTTTTTCAATTCGATACATAAAAATTAAATTAATTTTAAAATAAATTTCAAACACGGATGTAACGTCATTTTAAGATCAAATGTTCTTAACTCTGAACTCCTCTATTAATAAATAGAAAATTTTAATATGCCTTACTAAAATTTCCACCGTATTTTACGGCTGTAAATTACGTGAAAGACGGAAAAAAGCTTTTTAACAATTTCGCTTCAGAAAGATATAACGATCGTGCACACCATTAATTTACATTATTTTGTCATAAAACGCGCTGGGACTATACTGGTGATTTACAGCATTGTGGGGCGTTGTCGGATATTAAATAGTTCATTGCCTGCATATTATTCCGGTTGTATCACTCTTCTTTTTCCTCAACAATCAATTAAAAGCTTAAATGTCAAAGGATGCTCACTTACTTTCCTAACATAAACGAGTTCAGATTTGGCCTCCAAGTCAACCTGTGCTGAAGTTTCTGGAAAATTGGCGCACGGTTGTCGTGTTATAGTCAGGGTTTTGTATTATAGAATGTATTGTCACCTTAAGGTTGTAAGAATATTTTAGTGGATGCCAATGTATTTGTTTTTGGATAAGGGTAAATACTTTTAAAAACGGAGTTATTAATGGGAAGTGAGGATTTTGATTATAGAGGTCTACCAATTTGTTATAAGATTTTAAAATATATATAATGAAGTTTAATAACATCTTCCATGACAGATATGCTTGATTAGCGAAATAACAATTAGCTCTCTGCAACCAAACAACATTAAAAGATATACAATTAATAACAACCACAACCAAACTTTGTAAACAAGCATGTACAACAAACATAAGATATTCAAGGAAACTCAACAACATACAATAGGGCTTGCAACCTGAACCGGAACAACAACGAACAATCAACAAACTATTATCGATCCTGACTCAAAACTAGAGATATGAGTTACAGCTCAAAGTCATTACCAACTACACATGGGTTTTCAAATAGATTTTGAAACCAGAAAAGGGTTTTAACATGATCCCCCAACCTACAATATGTTACCAAAATATTTACAACAATGTTTTATTGGAATCAAAACATGACATACAAATCCGCACATAGAAGTGTCAATTAAACAACAGCTGAAACTAAACTGACTCCACACTGATAATAAAGAGTTACAGCCCTGAGTCACTCATCCTTCAACCTCAACGAAGACTACTATTGTGACCCCACAACTAAGTCAAAAAACTAGCAACACACCCATGAAATAGGTCCATTCAACATTGGGTTGAGCTACAGTGGAGCAAATCATCAACAAAACTTCAACTAGTAATCCACAAACATGAAATCATTCTTTCCACAAGAATGCCCACCTTGGATCCAAAGGTCAACATAAAGAGACATGGGTATCGTCTCAAACAATCAAGTCTTTAGAAGATCTTGCCCTCGTAAACAATCAATCATAAAAATCATCTTGGAACAAACTCTCTAAAATATTGGGATCTACAACACCCTGAGTTGTAGAAAAGGGAACAACCAACAACACAAGGTGAAACCAATCATTCCCCTACGAAACAAGAAGCATCCTTCCACAAAAAAATTAAAGAGCACTAAAAATAGGGCAAACAACCCTGAACAACCGAATAATAGCTCAACCTCAACTAGAACAAGTATCCCTGAAGCTACCAACTTGAAACAAGCTTTAAAAAGATAGATCATTATGTGCTATGAGTTCTACTAAAATCAATAAAGGGCCAAAGCCTAATGACAACCTAGATCTAGACTTAGGCTTCCAAGACCCAATCAAAAACATAAAAGATGTTCAACAAGGCATCACTAGGGGTAGAAAATCCATAGCCCAAAGAGCTTGAGTTTACCATTAAGTAAAAATAGATCAGGGAGGAAGAAACCTACCGTCCAAAAAACCCATCCAAACAAAACCCAACAATAAATATGAAGCAAGCTCTTCATAAGAAAGACTTTGACAAATTGAGAGCTTCAAAGAGGAGTGACATAGATGGGAATGATGATCAATGAGAAAATTGATAGATTCCCTAAATGAAGTAGACAATCTGTCATCAAAGTGCCGCAACATTGTCACTCTAATTCAAAAAACCGGCATTCAGCGAAACAACCCTCCAAGAGCTCTAAAACTATTGCTCAAGAGATGTGATTCTTCCGCCCTAGAGATGCAAATCTTCCACTCTGATTTATCCTATCCAAAAAATATTTGGAAAAATCCATCAACGTTTCTCCCTCCCTAAAAAGGAGAAGCTTGTATAATTAAGAGAGATAATGTCACTGTATTTGTTAGTACTTAATGTAGGGATTATTGGAATCATTTACATCTTTCTTTATAGAAAATTGTGCAACCAATATAAACAAAACTTTTTTTTATATTGTTGAGTTTCAATATTAATTTTAAAATATTTATAATATAAATAATATAAAATAAAATAATTTATTAGTTTTCTATTCTTTAACTTAGATGATGTGACTAAATATATATGTGTGTGTGTGCGCGCGCGCGTGCGCGCGTGTCGGGTGGCACTTAAAAATATTTCTTTATGAAAATAAGAAACAATAAGTACATCAGATGAAAATAATGGTGTCAAGTCTACGTTTGTGCCTACAAGGAAGAGAAAGCAGGAGCAACACAGGTCATTGTAAGCATGGTCCCCTCCATTACCGTCGACCTTTAGGAATTTAGGTCTTAATGAAGGACGAGTTTAATTTAGGTCAATTAGATATTGTGTAGTTTATTTTCTTTCATATTATCTCTGCATTTGTAAGTCCCCTTCCATTCTACCCTGCTCTCCACAGTTTCTCACTTTTAATACAATGCGCATTCTGTATTTGAAACCGAAAATGCATGCAAGCTAGTGTTAAATTCATAATCTTTCGTCTTTTTCACCATCGAAAACCTCCAACATGCAACATTTAATACACAACAGTTTGAATTTTGAATTTTTTTGGAACTGTGTGGTTGAGTGGGAATGTGAGGCACTGATGAGGTAGGTAAAGAACAAGTCAAAAATATATATTATATAATGTAAGAAAAAAAATGTAGCGACAATAGCAGTCTGCAGGAAAATAGAGACATAGTGTGAGAAGAGAATATACACGTAACAATAGCCTGCAAGAGAAATATAGAACATAATAGCAGACAAAGAGTAGATTGTTAATGCAACAACTTCTTATGCAAGAGAAAGAACAGAATAGAACAATAGTGAGAAAGATATCAGAACAATAGTGAATGTCTACAATAGCGTATTGGGTAGAGATCAAAAGTTTTGTAAGTTTGAATACACCAGTAGTAGTTCGATAAAAAGGCGATTTTTACATACATACATACTTTGAAGATCAATATATGAATATCAGACTTATGTTAGTTAGGAATCTTCCTCCACCTTCCTTATTTGCTTTTTGATCATGTTATTTTGTTTTTTTACTATCTTATTCTTGGAGTCCAGGATATAGCAGTAGCTACACCTTAGTTGCTTTCTTTTTATCTTTTCCAATAACCGTATAAAATCTAGAGCTCTAACTTTTTATTGGGTTTTAAGAGTTAGCCGGAATCCATAGAAAAAGTTGGTAGTACCCGTATAAAATCTAGAGCTCTAATTTTTTATTAGGTTTTAAGAGTTAGCCCGAATCGATAGAAAAAGTTGGTAGTAACCACCAACATTTGATGGATAAAATTATGATGTCTGGGTTAAGAATATGAAGACCATAATGGTTGGAAATGCCTTCCTAGATTTACTAGTAAGTGGATTTATAAACATGACTGAGCATGTTGCACCTAGATTTACTAGTAAGTGGATTTATAAACATGACTGAGCATGTTGCAAAAGACCTAGTTGAAGGAGACCAGGAGGAAGGATGCAAATCCCCTAAATTTATTTGAGCCAATAATGGCTGAAGCCATATACCCCAGAAAAGTAGTAGCTAACTAATCAAAGGAGGCATGGGAAATTATTCAAAAATACTACAAAGGTATTAACAAGGTGAGGTTAGTCAAACTCCAAATGCTTAGAAGAGAGTTTTAAATCCTTCAAAAGAATGATGGTGATTCTATTTCAGATTTCAATACAACATTTTTTACCTTAACAAATCAGTTAAGGGTTAATGGAGAAGCTATGGAAGACCAAATGATTGTTAAGAAGATCCTTAGGAGTTTTCCTTTAAGATTCAACCCAATTGTCATTACAATTGAAGAGGCTAAAGACATTTCAAAGATGATAGTGGATGAGTTGATGGTTTCACTACAAACCCATGAGTAGTGGATGAATAGATCTACTCCTTCTTCCCTAGAGTAAGCTTTCAAAGATCATACTAATATGAGAGACAGGGGGAGAGGAAGAGAAAATATAAAGGCATGAATTCTAAGGGCAGAGGAAGAAAAATAAGTTACTCTAGAAGAGTAAGATTAAACAACCAAGGAGCAAGTGACTCATAGTCTGACTCCCAAGACAAGAACAAGAGAAGTACCTTAAACCAAAGGTATAATAAAACAAATGGTGATTGCTACTACTATCTGAAGTATGGGCATGACCAGTTAAGGCAAAGTGAAAATATGGCTAATGAGAAGGTGAGTGAATTTGAACATTTACCAAACATGTTCATTGTGTGAAACATTGTTGAGTATAGCAACACTAAGGGTTGGTACTTGGATAGTGCTTGTAGTAACCACACGAGTGGTAATGAAGACTTATTTTCCTCCATTGATAAAAATATTCAGTTTGAAATTAAGATGTGAAATAATGAAAAAGTTCTAGTTATGGGTAGAGGGACTATCACTATTTACACCAAGGTAAAGAAAAGTGCAATCCAAGATGTTTACTATGCACCAAATCTAAAACACAATATTTTGAGCAATAGTCAACTAGTCCAAAAAGGATATAGAGTCATGATGAAGAATAGTGAGTGAAAAATATTTGATAAAGATGGGAACAAAAAAAATATAGCTACAGTTCAAATGACAGAGAATCACATGTTTCCTCTTAGGATGCAAACCGATTTCTCTACATAGTTCATAGTTTCTCCTCCTAAACACATGAAGAATAAAATAATACTATAATATGCAACCTTCAAGATAGTCATAAAATATACATCCATAATATGGCATTTAAGGTATGGGCACTTGAGTTATTTTGGATTAAATCTCTTATCCATGAAAGACATGGCTAGGAGATTACCAAAATAGTAGAACCTAAAACAAAATGTGAGGCATGCATCTTAGGAAAACAACATAGGAAACCTTTTCAATCAAGAATGTATAGAATGGAAATATCACCATTAGATTTGGCGCACTCAAATTTAAGTGGCCCAATGAAAACTCCCACCCATTCCAAGAATGAATACTTATTGACCTTTGTAGATGATTACAATAGGAAGATTTGGATTTATTTATGAAAACATAAAATGAAACTTTAGATAAATTCAAGTGGTTCAATGCATTGGTTGAGAAATAAAGTGGAAACTTGATTAAGGTCCTGAGAATAGATAGAGGGGGAGAGTATGTCTCTAAATAATTTATAAATTTTTGTAAGAATAAAGGCATTGAAAAATAATTCACTGCCAAGTACACTCCATAACAAAACAAAGTAGCTGAAAAGAAGAATACAACCATTTAGAAAATGCATGCAAGCATGTTGTAATCACCTAAAAATGACACTTGAGTGCTAAGAGTTATACTTGAGATCACATATCCCTAGCTTAGCCCTAGACCTATCTTAGGGCCTATTTTCACACTTATCTAGCCTTCATACATGCCACATGAATCCCTAATCATCCCTAAAGCAGTCCCAGACCATCATTCTTGCATCTTAGCCCTTTGTGCCTTAGGTTCTACCACCTGCACACTAGTGCCATAATAGGGACATTAGCACCACATTATGGTAGTGTCCCAATAATGATGTTATTGTCGTTTCCCTCCCTTTTCTACAAATATATATCTTTTCAAATCTTAGACCTCTTATGGTCGGCCTAGACCTCTTTTAGAACCTGCACAAGCACCAAAACAATATATATTCATCACTTTTATCCCTCTAACAACTAGATACAAATTAGATGCAAATTACATATACAAACTCAAAATTAGTTATGCACAATTAAGGTAATTAATCCTTATTCTACTCTAATTCTACATACTACCATTTACAACATTTTTATGCTTAGATTACTCAGATTTCTAGTCTCAAGCACATTCAAAGCACTCATGTCAATCACCATACTAGCTTCACTTGAACTTGCATGATCACTTAGGTGGGGTGAACTACATTGGGCTTGACCCCTCTTCAAAGTATTTGTATTTAGGCAACTCTCATCATAATAGGGTGTTGATGATGTCTAACCTACCTCATTAACAAACACACATTTTTGCTTAAACTAACCAGATGCCAAAGTAACATGGAGGATTAGGGTTTTATCATAAAATGATTTAAAATAGGCCATCTACAGAGTTTCCAAACTTGTACACATAAGTACAAGCCTTACAGATCTAGACATAGGTGCAGCTAGAAGCTCAAAATAGTCCTGCACAAAGGACACTACCACCAAAACAAGGACACTAATGCCACATGAAACTACTTTCCAATTAAGGAGCTACTATTTAGGAGGGGTTTTGACATGTGGATCCTATTTTTGACACTTAGAATAGCCTATGCCTTAGTTTTTAGCTTTCAAATCATCCGTTTCAATCATTTTTTAGCTAAATTCTTATTTGCAATATTTATTTATATTTTTAGAAAGGTCAAATTTGGTCAATTATGTAACAAATTAGTGGTTTTATTTATTTTATATTTCTACCTCGATTTACTATACTTATCTCTTTAACAACATAAGATTTACTTTCACTAAGTCCTAAAAATTAAAACATTTAGTGAACCTGAATTCCTTCGAATACTAATCAAACCCTAACCCTACACAACCCTAGGGTTTATATTTCCAGCCTTCTAGGATGTTTAACCAGATTTATATTTCATTTATCATGATAATAATTATAGATGAAGTTAATTACTTTTTGACGCAAAGTTTTTTAGCTTCTCTTGTAGGCTTGTTTCATTTTATTTGGAATGAATTCGATTATGACATAAACACATATGTACATGATGATTTAAATGAATTAAAATATATGTCATATGTTATATCATGTTATCTTTATCATATATTGAATTAAATTAAGAAGCAAACCCTTACACAAATAGAGGATTTGGTAAAAAAGCTAACAACTATGTTTCAAGTTTCAATGTCATATATAATGCACATGAAAGAATCTCATTCTCCTCTTCATCTCTATGAGGGTGATAGCTAATTTCCCCCTAACTAGTTCCATATTATCACTCCTTCATGAGATGAAAAAACCTATACTATTTATACCCATACTCAACCTATCCATACCTCTCACTTATAGCGTGTGTGCCAACATGTTCAATCAAAAGCAACTAGGGTTTGTACTTGTGAGAGTTTAAGGGATCAAATTATTAGTATGAGAAAGATAATATAATATTTATAAATTCAAAATAAGTTATTAATTAAAAACCTCACATTATTGGAAAATCACATTACATGTACAAAGTCTTTAGAATATGCTAGTGTTCATCATGTACATACTTCTACACCTAGCAAAGTTGTGCCCAACACTCATTCATATCAAAATCACAAAGTACAACACAATGCATCATTATAAGCAATTCAAAAATCTTACAAATATCCATGAATATTATTGTATTGAGATTTCTCAAAGGAAGTTTCCCTCTCGATGTGGGCTGTGATCTAAAGGTTATTTTATGTTATTTTTCAAAGTTTATTTCATTGTTCATTTATTTTTTGTAGTTCATAAATCTATGTATAAAGAACATAAATACATAGTTATAGAGAAAACATTTGTTGGATATTTTAAAATGATGTCTCCAAGGTGGCCAAGTATGTTGATAAGGTGTCATGTGTGTTAGAATGATAATGACAAAGTGTGCTTCAATGTGCTTCAGTGTTCTTATATAGTTTTTAATTGTTTGACTTAGTGATGCAGTTAATGGCTGTTATTGATGGTCTGGTCATGTTGTAGAGACCCTATGGGGTGTTCTAATTTATTGGAGTGATTTTAGAAGTGAAATGAATTCATTAGATCAATCATATGAATGTCTAGGTTCTCCTAGTCATCTTGATAGATAAATTTAAGTAAGCAGATTGATGACATCAATAATCACACGTGTAAAGGTCTCAGGAGTAGTTTGGTATATTAATGGATTACCCTATGAGATGAGATCATGTGATCCAAGTTTTAGGTCTTAACATGGTGTATATAAAAATTTATGGTTGTGAAAATTTGGTCTCCCAAGAGATTTCACTAGTTTCCATAGCCAAACTTGTAATATCAAAGATCTATGGCATGTGTTCAATCATGAAAATGGAGATATAATGGTGAGAACAAAGGAAAAAGATTAAAATATCTTGATATTTAATGTGATGGTGCCATTTATCATAATCATGTTGAATTGTAAAAAGATCAATGGCAAGCATTTCATCATGTAAATCAAATATCGATGAGGCACATTCAATCATGTAGATGAAGATCGACAGTGTGAATCGAGTCAATAATTTAATAAGCATATAAGGCACATGGGTTTGATAAGTGATGTAAGACTGTTAATTGAATTAATACTAAAAACAAGGTACATAGAAGGCACATGGGGTTTCCAAGGGGTGTAAGAGTGTTAACTGAATGGAGACTGACAACAAGGTACATAGAAAGCACACAGGGCTACCAAGTGTCACAATCTCAGAAGCTTGGATCAAAGATTAATGGAGAGAATAAATTAAATGTTAGGATACTCCATAGGATATTTATGGAGTGAATTTGATCAAGTTTCCAATGGGAATGAGATCAAGACACGTGTCTGAATCTTTTGCATTAAAAAGTGATCATTAGAATTTTGAATTTTCAAATTAACAAAGGAAAACAAGTGTTGATTGTTTTTCTTGTATCTTGAGCATATGGAGAAATTTTTTTATCAAGTTAAAACTAAAGTTATAAATTAATAAAATGTGAATCTATACAAATTAATTACAAGGTTTGAATGTTTATACAATTGCATTTATTGAGTTTTAAAGTTAACTGTGGGTTTGACCTTTTTCTACAAGTGACTTGAGAAGGATGTTTGTGTTTGCGTTGATGGTGTTTTGATGTTTCAAGGTGAATTATCAATTGAAGAGTGTTTTATAATCTATGAGGATAATTTTTATGTATTTTGGAGGTTTGAACAATCCTTTTTTAGTATGAACGATTGTTTAGAAGTTGATTATTTATTTGTTCATGATGTTCTTGTGTACAAGGCTAATGTTTAAATATGTTTTGCATATATAGAGGTGAGTATTGATGAAATTAATATCTTTAAGGTGTCTTATGGGTCATTTGGAGTGAAATTATTCATTTATAAGTTGTCTTGTGTTCCAAATTTGATCAGTGAAGTGATAAAAGAGTGAATAGGTCTCCATGAGACCTATAAGGTTTACTAAGGCCTAATTGAAGGGTCTAGCTACTTAAGGGTGACCCATGGATGTTATTGTTGACATATGAGGGTGGTATAAATATATGTATTATTGTGATATAATCATTAATTTTTAAGTCAAGTTTATGTCTGACCAAGAAGATGGAAATCATGAAGACTCTATAAAGAGTAAAATCAAAGGTGAAGAGTTCTAGTGTTCAGATGCAAAGGATAGAGAAGTGTGAGTGTGCCTAGTGGATGGATTGAAGATTATGTGTATGACCTACATATCATAATTATTATGTCATAATAGATTTATTTTAGGTTTTTTGTTAATGTGTGAATAAGTGTAGAATGATCCAAAAGATGGTTTTGGATACATTGAGAGTGTGTGAAGGCTAGAGAGAGTGTGTAGGGTTGAAGAGAGATGGTATTCATTATATCTCCATAAAATTGGTATGAAATAAAATATTAGGATATTTTAATTTCATAGGTGTTATTGTGGGTGTTCAACATCTAGGGCAAGAGGTTCTTGTCCATCCTCAGAAGCTGGTGCTCCTTGTGAAGTGCGTGCTTCACTAAAGTCTCATCTTTATAATAAAATTATAATAAAATTAGTCTATGTGTTTATAGGATTGAGAGTGGGTTTTATCCCCCATGAGGATTTACCACATAATCCTTATGTTGTGTGGTTAATCTTTCATTATCTTTCTTGTTCATTATTATGAATGATGTGTATGCTTCATGAATGTATGTGTTGAATGATTAAGGGTTTGAAGAGTTTGGAATTGGATTGAATATATTAAATAATTGATTCACCTCCCCCTCTTAGCGATTTTAACTCTAACAATTGGTATCAAATTATGACCTTATTTGCAAGTTTAACCACTTGAAGGTGATCTAAGGTACAATGGCTAGTCAACATGTGCAAGGTGGTTTCTCTTCTAATTAAGAACCAATGTTCAATGTGTCAAATTATGATTTTTGGAGTGTGAGGATGAATACATACATAATGTCCCTAGGGTCTGACATTTATAAATATATTATGGATGGATATTCAACCCCCCTACTCCTCCAACTAGTGCAACTGATAAGAAGTTATGTGAGATTAATTCTAAGGCAATGAATACCATCAGTTGTGGTCTTTCAAAGGCTGAGTTCACCAAGGTAATACATTGAAAGCTTTCCAAGGAACTATGGAATAAAATACAACTAATATATGAAGGAGATTCAAAGGTCAATTTGGGCAAGTTACATACTCACCGAAGATAATTTGGGAGTCTCGATATGAAGAAAGAAGATTATGTGGCATCCTTTCTATAGAGAGTTGATGAGATTGTAAACATTATCAAAGGTCTTAGAGAGAATATTTAAGAAGATACTATAGTAAAAAAGGTATTAAGGTCTATCTCCCTCAAATTTGATTCAAATTTTTTTGTTATAGAAGAAATTCATGATATTACTTAGATGAAGATGGATGAATTGCATGGCATCCTTAATGCCTATGAGATGAGAGTCAATGAGAACAAATGACCAAATAAGGAAGTAGCATTCAAGATATAAATGAAGCCAAATAAGAAAAAAAATCAAGGTAAAGAAGTCAAGTATGATGAAATATCTAATGATGAACTAATAGCTTTATTTACAAGTAAATTGAAATAGGCTCAATGAAGTATAAGGGTAAACCACCCTTCAAATGTTTCAATTGTGGAGAATTAGGACACTTTGACAACATGTGCCCTCATAAGCATAAGAAGGATGATGATAAAGAGCATGGTCAAGGCTAAGATGAAATCAAAAATACATTCAGGTTTGATAAGAGGAAGAAAGGATTCAAAAAGTATGACAGTAAGAAGATATACTTAAAGGACAAGAAGAGTCTCTACACCAAAGAAGGATGGATTACATCAGATGAGAGTGAAGGTAGTGACTTAGAGTATGATCATGAAGATTATTGTCCTATTGAAAATGAAGTACTCTTCATGGTAGAAAAAGGAAGCTACTCATATAAAAGAAAGTCTACTTGGAGTGATACAGATAATAAAGGAGATAAGGAGGAATGTGAGACTGAATTGAGGAATGTTCTTGAAGAATTGGAGATTGAGAAGAAGATTGAAAAGAAGATAAAGTCACAAATCAATGACTATGAGGAGAAATTTAGTGTGTTTGAGGTAAGAATAAATAAAGATACTATATAACATGAAGTTATAGTCAAGCATCTTAGTTGTCAATTGGAAATCCTATCTACAAGCCTGAAAGCTAAACAAGATGAGTGTTCAAGGTATGTGATTGAAATGGAGTCATTGAAATATGAGTTAGAGAAGATATCTAGTAAGGTGAATTCATTTGTATGGTTTGAAAAGAGCTCAAGTAATCTATACAAAATTTTGAATAGTCAAAATCATGATAGTGATAGAACTGGACTTGGTCACAAAGAAGAATAAAAGATAGCAACTCAAGACAAGGTGAAGACTAATGTGAATAAGGACAATTAGACCTTGAAGATCAACAATCGATCATGGAATGAAGATGTGGAATAATGAAGACAAATAAGATCATACAACCAAATGCCATAAGGTATGTCAAATTTAATGGTTATTGTTACACTTGAAATCAATTTGTTCATAGGGATAGAGAATGTAGAAGGCCTACTAAGAATGAGTGGAATCATTAGTCAAGTAGTGTGAGTGTATACACCCTAAATTGGTCAAGAAACCACACATATCATGTTTTTAATAACCCTTTCATAGGAGACTCTGAATGGAGAATATGATATTTGTTCACATTTAGCCATGTCTTTCATTTTATTCATTCTGGTCTTGGTTCATGGTTGAGTCACTTTTTTGCCTATTCCTTGTCATCCCGAGCCTTTCAAACAATCATTCCACCTTAATTATGTCAAGTTTTCCATGTTGTTTTCATCCCATATATCTCATTAGTTAAGGACAATAGCACCTAACTTGAACTACAATGTCAGTGCCACTAGTGTCCATTTCTAGCACTCTTGTCCAAGGTTATTTTGAGCTCCAACGGTCAATTTCCTTCGCTTAAAAGGTCCCAACCCCTTTATTAGCTTCATCCTTAATTTTTAAAATGTCATCTAAATGTGATTAAATATCAAAAATTTGAAATAAAGAGTCTCCTATATAAAGGACTACATAAGTCATTTTATATCTAGTACTTACTACTTTGGCATAATAGATAATTAAAAATTAGTTAATAGTATAACCTAGCTTTCTGCATCACACAAAGACTTGCATGCTTGATCAAGAAAGGGCCTAGTCCAAATTCATTCTTACATATATCATGCACATTTACTATGTATGTTCCTTAAGGGATAATTGCATTTGATCTGAGAACCTAGCTTAAGGATTAATGTAGGTAGCGATCAACATAACAAGGGTTCCAGATCATGCGATAATTCTTCCCCTAACCTAGTTTTCCCCCTTTTTATTTTGATGAATTTGTTGCTTACATGTGTGTAAATAGAGATAGGTTTTGGATATTTAAATGGACCTATAATGAGCTCTATTGACTTTCAACCTCTAAAATTTTGTACGCAAACTCACATCAAGGTAGTGGAAAGCACCCAGAGAGCTCATATCTCTTAGTTAATAGTAACATAGGTAGACTACAATGCCAGTGCCACCCATGTCAACTTTCAAATATCCTATCCAAGCATAAAATGAAGGAAAAATCCAAATTTATGATAGTGTCCCAGTCCTGCACCTCAATTTCTATCCTCTGAATCATTTGTTTCAATCTATTTTTAGATAAGCTCATTTCTCTTCCTCATGTAAATTATCAGATAAAAATGTATATTTTGTAATATTAAACTAGATTTTTCCCATTACTCTAGACCATTTATTGTTCAGTAACTAAACACTATTTTTCCAAAAAAATTAAAATATTTTGGTGAACCTGACTTACTTCGAAGAAATCTAAAACCGTAGGTACCCTTAGAGTTTTTCCTTCATATTTTGTACTAAAATTTAATTTTAAATATATGATTTTTGTATATTTTTTTTCATTTATTCAATTTAAAACTATTTTTAAAATTTAAATTATTGGTATAATTTTCAAAAATTCTAAAACCCTAGCTCAAAACCCTAGATTTCCAAACTAGGTCCTCAAACCCCACGTTTTCCTCCCTTACAATTTTTTTAAAAATAGTTTGAATCTTTTGCAAATTGTTTACTTTGTCAAATGTAATTTCAAAATCTGTATGTTAGTAGTTATTTTTGCATTAATTTTCTTAATAGTACATTTACACACTCTCTTTGGTAAAAGAAATAAAACAACCACTAAAACACTTCTTCCCTCTCATCCCATAGATCAATTTTTAATTTTTTCTCATAATTATGACAATGAATGGACAAATTTGCAAAATTACACATTATCTAAAAATGTGGAAAATGATTTTATATACAATTAAGATAATTAATATTGTTATAATGAGGAATATGATGATATACATGAAATTGATAGTGAAACACAAAGAGATGCATCTTCTTCTTTCAAACCTACCTCTTTTATTCCTTTTTATACAAAAAATAATTTTGACAAATGGGAAAGATATATAGTGAAGAAGAAAATGCATTTCATGTCTCTTACTCTTCTCTCATTTCTTCTCTCAAACATAATGCACTACCAAATATTTTTCCTACTTCTATGAATGATTCTTTTTCAAATAATGCACATGTTAATGATAGTATTACATCTTCTACTCAATTAGAACATGATACACTAAAACATAAATATACAAATGAATCTCCCAATCCACCCCTCACTATAGTAGAACCCAGTTCTCACTATTCATCTAAAGAGAATGGTAGCCCACATCCCTCTAGTAAGGTCAAAGTTACCATTACTTCTAAAGTTCAATTAAGCATACCCCCTCTTTATGACTCAATTTCTAAATGTAGCATTCCCATGCCTAAAATTAACAATCAAATTCAATGATTAAATGAACCACTTCAATAAATTAACATACCATCCCATGAGATTGTCTATTTGACGCATGTAGTTGGTGAATTACAACACCAAGTACATATCCTTATCTTAGAAACAAGGCTTATAAGTCTTGGATGGATGCCAATGATATACATGGTAACCCACTTCCAAACACATTCATAAAAGCTTCATTGCCTAAGCATTTTTAGATACCATCATTACATCACTTTAATGGAACTAGAGATCCATTTGTACCCCTTCAAGCCTTTTAGAATGCTTTTCAATCTCATGCGAGTCCTTTCATTCTACTAAAATTACTCCAATAGACACAAGTGGGGGAAGCACATAATTGGTTCTTTCATGTACTCCCTGTTGGCTCCTTTCACACATATGATGACTTATAAGAGTAATTTCTTAGACATTACATAGAAAACATAGGTCCTCATGTTACATATGAGAAACTTGAAACATTACATTAGAACAATTTAGAGCCAGTTAGTGATTATATCTTATGGTTCAAAAATCACATGTTAAGATTGATATACAAACAAACATATTTAGAGATTCATCATATCTTTGTTAAGGGGCTTCACCAACCTTTCCTTGAGCATCTACTATATCATATAGAGTCCTCTTTTAGGCACTTATGTTGTATAGTTCTAGTTTTAAAAAAGAAATTGGGATTGATTAAGGCAGATTCAATTGATTAGATTACTCTAGATTTCATAGAAGTATCTACAGCTCTTAGCATCCATCATCCACCATGTCCTAAAAAAGATAGGAGACCACAACCAGAAAAGCAACCAATTAAGAATAAAGATCCAGTCTTAAGAATAAAGAGCCAATCTCTAGATCACAACCTACAATATGTACTACAAAGAACAACACCAAGGCACCGCTATAGTTTGATTCATTGTAGGATAGCCCATGTGTCATATTATCAGCATTATTAGATAGGAGGCTAATCACATTACCTTATACTCATCAACGAGATCCACATCTCCTATAGAGACAACCACGTTGGCCCTTTTATAACTATCATCGTATCTATGGACATAGAGATAATGAGTGTTATGGACTCAGAGATTGCATAAAAAATATGTTGATAGTGGCATCATAGCATTCACATAGCAGACATCGAGATCTCTTCCACCATGCAACCATAGACATCATTCATCCACAACTGAGTCATCCCAAGACATTCCTTCATAGGAATCACCAGTCACTCATCCTGAGAGTAATGCAGGTTCTAGAATAGAGCCTCATAGGTTATCTCTTATTCCACCTATTCAAAAGCTTTGGAAACTAGTACAATGAGAGCAACCTACATATAGAACTATAGTTTGAGGAGTACATAGTGTAGTTCTATATACATATCTAGCAGAGCCACAAACACCAAAATAGAGTACTAATCATGATAAATATTTACTATGGCCATATTTTTTGGGTCCTATCTCACATAGCAATCTATTATGATTAAGATTAAATGAACCCACATCATAGATTAATGCTCATTGACAAATATTCACTATGACCAAATTTTTTGGGTCCTATCTCACATAGGAATCCATTATGATTAAGATTAAATGAGACCCCATCATAGGTTTCAACTCTAGATCGATGTATGGATCAGTCAGACACATCATAATAGAGGCCACAAGGTATATGATTATGAATAGATAAGGCTTTTTCACAAAACATAGTCCATATTACACATCTAATAAAGTTACATTATATAAAATCTCTATATCTAGCTACAGTTAGTTTATAATAGACAGTATTAGACATAGAGCATATCGCTACATAGCATGAGTAGTATGGGCAATTATTTAGTTGGCCATTAGGATTTAGATAGTTTTATAACACTTAGTGATATGACACAAATTCATATTGATAGCAATTCATAGCTTTAATTAGTAGGGAAATGATGGAGCCAAAGGTCTATCTATCCTTTATATTCTTGAACCACTCTCAGGGAAGCAATACACATAGTGTGCTATCTTAAATCCCCACATACTAATAATTAACATTCCTAATTCCCAATAACTATCCATAGACAAAAATAGTTTGTGAAAAATATAGATCTTACCAAATCCTATTTTACCAACATTAAACCAAATCAACCCATCTAAACAATTTACCAACCTCAAACCAGCTCAACTTATCCCAACAATTTCCCAATTACAAAATCAATAAATTATTTTTTCTCACATATAATTACAAACCAAATAAAATTCTTTCCTTACATATCAAAATAAAAACCTAGCATCACACTTATCAAAACAATTAAATCACATATCCCAAAGTACCATTTTACCAAACATATACAACCTTAACATCAATACCAAATCAACTACTTCTAAATAACCATATGCAATGAATATAATAATATATTTCAAATCCCATAGCACAGTACAACTGAGTTGACATCAAAACAATATCCATATATATATAAATGTTTTAAAAACATATAAATCATATCAAGATATGATTAATCATGAATGGGCATCATGCCCTCACTCTCAATCTCACTCCCTCCTCTAGTACTAATCCCATAGTCCATCCTATCACTCGATGACCCCACACCTCCTTGAGCTCCTGAATGCCTCTTACGATGACTCTCTTGCTCTAATAGCTGACCATGACCCTCACGTAAGTCAACATACTACCTCTGAAGATCCATGTACTCATCCATAATCTATCTACTCACTAATTCATAATTAGGTGGAGGCATCCTATGCCTATCTCACTCAGCCATCAACTCATCTGTCTCTCTCTCACTGCTCTAACATATGAAACTATTGCTATAGTAACTCTATCAAATAAATGATCATTAACACTAGATATAACTATTGCTCACTCTATCAAACCCTCCTCCACTACATCATCAGAAACATGTTATGTGAGCTTTTGGAGTGTCGAATCAAGGATGGTCTCCTAGAACCCATCATATCCACCTCATCCCCTAATAAGGGCTTCATCTTGAACACATCCCACTCCGCCGATAAAAAAATTTAAAACACTATGTTAGATATACATTTTCCAAACAAACTAAAATAAGCACAAACTTGAACATAATTCAAATATAATCAATGCTTACCTCCCATCATCTAGATCAGAGTCAGATCCTCATACTTAGGTGCATCCCCTTCATTAACAGGATATAATAGATCCCATTGATGCCTCATCGACCATTTGTTATATGCCTCTGTGCATCCAACATCATCTACATTAGGAATATCTATAGTTGCATCTCATGCATCTAAAGGTAATGGTGCTAACTCAACATATGTAGGCCTCTCACAAGCTCCTACCCTCGCTAGTGCTCATGCACTGCTCACCTACACCCATGATGCAAGGGGCACATCTTGTGGCACCCAAAACTATCTAGTCATGTGATCATACTGAAATCACTCATACACTCCAGCCCAACAATCATGTAACCAACAATTGACCCTCATATACTGCAACTACACTCCATCCTTGGGCCACATAGGGAATCCTCTATAGGGCCTTTATATGATATCTTGAGGTAAAAATCTATCTAAAACTCATCTATAATGATCTATCCCAATAGATTAGATAGCCAAATTACTCATCAACCACTCCCTAAATAGATGTGGAGGTGCCACCTCTCCCTCGGTAATCCTATCAGTTGCACAACCACTATGTGATCATAAGCCCAATAATGCAATAAAGTAGCCACACTCACACCACTATTGAATGCCTCCTGAATAAATTGGTATAGATCCCTATATAAGTGGGAAAGAATATAACTATCCCATGAGAACATAGTTCCATATACCTCTATATTGTGCATGATCCTATACATCCTATATGCAATCGACACCTCACTCCCATCCACAATAATAAATAAATACAAAAACATGACCAACCACTTCTACAGGGATGAAACACTAGACAATAATATAACTGATAGTATCACATCACTATCACTTCCTCTCTGATGTATACTTGAAGGTACACCAACAAAATATAAGGATACATGATCAATAGCATCCGCACCCATGTCATCCTACAATGTCACCCAATTCCCACTAACCAGCAAATGTAAAATATGGTACACATCCTCTAGACTAATAGTGATCTCTCTTGTAGGAAGCCAAAAAGAAAGAGTGTCGACATTCCACCTCTCACATAAGGTGATAATTACATATCTATCTCACTACATAGTGCCTAGGTCACACACATGATCCAACCCCACCCTATCCATCATAGCTCTCTCATCAGATGACAAAGGTAATAATATTAGTGTCTCCATCACCTGGCCTCTACAAAACTCCCTCATTCATAACTCACCTTGAAAAAATACCAAAAAATAGCATATATATCAGTTAACCATGCCAAAGAAAATAGCTAAGCTACACAACAATAGGTCACAAATCAAAAACTCAGAAGACTAGCCCCAGTGGATAATAATGATGCAAAAGGACACTATCACTAGAAAATAGCATCCAAACCTAGATAGTAGTGTTGAATCCTAGACAAGAGCACTAACTCGTGGATAGGAGCACTAGAATTAGTGGAAAATTCCTTAAAGCACTTCAAACAACTCAAAAACATCAAAATAAGATTCTAAATAGGTAAAATTCATGCATTTCAACTACTTACTAGGGTAATCTCCCCACCAACTTAAACTTAGGTTGCTAACTGCTCAAATTGGGTCACAACAGGGGCTTGTATCCTTGACATATCTCCTAACCCAGAGCTCCAAATATCAAACTAGTCAATGCACAAATAAATCAAGAATCAATCCAATTTTACCATATCAAAAAACTTTTTCATCTAAAGAAAAATAGTATTTTGCCTATAACTTTAACCCTATAGCTTTGTTTTATAATCCATTTTATTTCAAAAAATTATGATAATGATACCTTCGATATTACGAAAGATTTTCTCCCTTACTACTTCATTAACATACTTTAACACACAAATATCTATACCTCTTTTATATCTAGACATATAACTTGGTCCTAGCCAATCAAATTGTCATTCAACTTTCATACAACTCCACCTAATCAATCAAGCAAAATTTTAATCTCCTCACAATAAGCCAACCTTGTTTCTACTTATGCCACTAGTCATCACTTTTGGCTCAACCTCCTCTATCACATTTCTCATTCCTCTCCCCAAAAAGGGCCATCATTCCTACTATTCCTATTATTACACTTATCCAACATGCTTTTCCACTCTCATAGGTGGATACATCATGGTTCATACACCTCTAGTATTTATATTATAGGGTTTAGCTCAGATTAGTCAAAATATATAGTGATTCAAATTACATGGATCACTCGACATTACTCATGACATTTAAAGGGACATAATTTTAGTCTATAGATACACAAATTAGTTATATATATAGTGGTTTAGATTATATGGATTCATAGTGAGTTTGATATAGATTCAAACTAGATACTAGATTTAGGGGCATATACATTACTACACATCTCACACATTAGCTTCATACAACATAACACAGTTATAAGAACATATAGCATATTATAAGCATGGTGCAGATAGTAGTGTTTTGATATGCAATTTTTCACATGTGGCATGGCATGATAGGTCATATCATATGTGGTTATACAAATTACCAGATTATACATATTCATCACTCACATACCAAATTTGGAGGCATAGCACATATGTTCATATTCTTCATCATCAGGGATTATACAGATTGGAATGAAAAGACATGGCATTCTCTTCTTGCACATTTATAAAAGTTTTAGATTACATCTAGCTATACCTAGGTTGTCACCAGGTTAAACCACATAGCCATTTGTAGCGGTTGGTCTATAATATTATCCAGACCTAAACTAATATGATTTTGTGTAAGACAGAAGGTCGACATTGGTTTTGGGCCTCTAAGTACTTCTCAATTCTAGTCCAGATTATCTAGAGTGGGGGAATGACATATATTTATCTTCATAGCATACATATTCGATACACACATTCCATATTACATGAGTTTATGTGGAACAAAGGGTAGACATTGGTTTTGGGCCTTTGAGAATTTCTCATTACTGTCAGATTCATCACAGGAGGCAAACAATTCCCTCCTTCTCCATGTTATATATATTTCACTTCTAAGTTCATTATAGGGGCATCCATTTCATGGATTTTTTATTTCTCTAGGCATTACTCATCTCTCCATCCACTTCCCTAGCTAGGAAGTGAGTTTGACCCTTTTTCAACACACTTATCTCCACACAGGTAGGTTCAGGTATGCATTTATTTTTCTTTCTTTTAATCTAGTACTTCATTTCATTGTATCACTAGATTAAAAGTGGGGCCAAATATATGCACCCTAAATTGGTCAAGTAACCACACATATCATGTATTTTTAGAGTCTTTTTCATAGGAGACTTTGATTAGATAATATGAGCTTTGTTCACATTTAGCCATGTCTTTCATTTTATTCATTTTGGTTTTATTTCATGCTTGAGTCACCTTTTTGCCTATTCCTTATCATCCTGACACTTTCAAATAGTCATTCCACCTCAACTAGGTTAGGTTTTTTGTGTTCTTTCCATCCCCCTAGGTCATGTTAGTAAAGGACAATATCACCTAACTTGAAATACATCACCAGGGCCACTAGTGTCCATTTCTAGTGCTCTTGTACTAGGTCATTTTGATCTCTAATAGTCATTTTTCTTTGCTTAATAGGTCTCAACCCCCGTTTTAGCTTCATCCTTAAGTTTTTCAATGTCAAAAAAATGTGATTAAATCTCCCAAATTCAAAATAAAGAGTATTCTATATAAAGGACTACACAAGGCATTTTATATCTAGAACATACTACTTTGGCACAATAGATAATTAAAAATCAATCAATAGTATAGCTCAGCATTGTACATCACACATAGACTTTCATACTTGATCAAGGAAGGACCTAGGAAAAAGTCATTCTTGCATCTATCCTGTGCATTGATTATGCACATTCCCTAAAGGAGAACTACCTTTGATCTGAGAGCCTAGCCTGAGAGTTAATGTAGGCAATGACTATGACAACATGGGTTCTAGATCATGTGATCATTCTTCCCCTAACCTAATTTTTGACCCTTTTTCTTTTGATGCATTTATTGTTTACATATGTGTAAATAGATATAGGGTTTGGAAATTGAATCAGACCTATACTGATCTCTATTAACTTATAGCCTCTAAAATTTTGTATACAAGCTCACATCGAGGTAGCAGACAAAACCCAAAAAGCTCAAATCTCCTAGATAATAGTGGAAAAGGTCGATTACAGTACTGGTGCCACTCCTATCCACTTTTGACACTCTTATCCAATCATAAAATGAAGGCCAGATCTAGATTCATGACAATGTCCTAATCTTGCACCTTAATTTCTAGCCCCTAAATCATTCATTTCATTCCATTTTTAGATAAGTTCATTTATCTTCCTCATGTAAATTATTAGATAAAAATCTATATTTTTCATTATTAAACTGGATTTTTCCCCTTACTCCAAACCCTTTATTGTTTAGGAACTAAACACTAGTTTTTAGAAAATAATAAAATAGTGAGAAATGTTGAGTTCCTCATCTGTCATGATGTGGGACACTTTGTAAAACATTATCCAAATAAAGTAAGGGAAGTTGAGTTTCCTTAGAGAAGAGTGGTTTGATACAACTATGATAAGATTGGTCACATTGTTAGGTTCTTCAAGTAAAGGTTATCAAGTCAAAACAAGTTCTTCTAGGCTCCTAGAGTGTAAGGAAGAAGGCTATTTAAATCATGGAAACCAAAATTGAAAAGTGTGAGTCACGATGAGTTTACAGATATAAGTTGTCTATTTGCTATGGTGGATAATGTTATAGAGGTTAAAGGGTGCCAAGAGATCTCATTTTCTGCTCATGTTGTGAATGAAGACACCAAGCTCAAGGAGAAGACCAAGGTGCTAGTTGAGGCTAGTTCTAAGGTGTGTATGGATCCAAGTGAACATCCCACCATTATTGAGTAAGTTTCATGCAAAAAACATCAGTTATCAATGCCTAGTGATGAGTTTATTTCTTCATTTGAATAGTTATTTCATGAATATATGTTTTCTCCATGTGTTGTCAAGTCAATATTAGAAGATAAGGATAATGTTGTAGTGGAGGAGCAAGTTGTTTCTCTTAATCCTAAGAAGAAGAAGAAGAAGAAGAATCAGTCTTGTAGCTATAAGAGGATCAAGGAAGTAATAGAGGAGATGTGGTCAACTCCTGGTTTCAAATTATTCTAGGACATTATAGGTTCGGGTGTTTCCATCTATGATTCTTAGGAGACATCTTTCATTTGGAGAAGTAAACATGTGTGCTCTTGGTGTTTCAGGGACTTTGGTCATAATTATAGAGTATGATGTTTTCCAAGTTTCTAATAAAGGACGGTGACTTATCAAGGTGTTATATTTGCATATAAAGGTGTGTTGACCTTGTTTTAGTGTATTACAAGTGGTTTCAAGTATTGAAGATATTTTATGTGCCTTTTGAAAAAATTTGAGTGCTCTTAGATTTTCTAGTTCTTGTATGAAAGATTACAAGTTAAAATCCATTTCAAGGATCTATGGGTTACCAAAGTATTCT
>JARHVA010001625.1:2477500-2605000 GCA_037957365.1 Torreya grandis
TGTGATTGACATTCAATTATCTCAATGGTTGTGTCACAACTCACCCTTTCATCGAATTGGGGACATACTTGCATTCTAATATCCCTATTAAAATCTCTAGGGTCCTATTTTTAACCTTTCTCAGCTTGAATGATTCATAAGGAAGCATATTTGCCAAGCCAAATTACCCAAGGGAAACATGGTTTCATCAACACACATGTAATCTTTCTTTTCAAGCATTTCAATTATGTCAAATTTTAGTTTTATGTACTAATTTTTACTATAAAATTATCTTGGTTATAGGTCATACACAAAAAAAATAGTAAAATTGGGATCAATCAAAATAAATGTGTGTTATACACACCTAAGTATGCATTTATTTCCTTTAACTTAGTAATTTCATATTTTTACATTACTAGATTAAGGGGTAAGGTGGGGCAAGGTGAGGTGGGGTGGAGGGGAATGTAGATACATACATCTAATTTAAATAGCATCATAGTCTTGTATGCTTGAAAATTACTTACCATGTCTCTACCCTTCAGTTCTAGACCTTTATGCTATCGAAAGGCTCACATTCACCATGCCACTATCGCTAATTGCTTATATTATGGTCTTACCGAATCATTTATGATGACCTAAACCTCATACACTATAGAAAAGGCTTAAAACTTGATATATGTCATTTATTGTTAGTTTTAGTTCCTCAATAACTTCCTATCCTATCAAACACTTACGTCCCATGTAGGAAAACTTACATTGATGTAAGTGTCTAGGTTCTTATTAAGTGTCCATTCATTAAAATTCATCTAATTTTCAAAAAAATTGAATCCCATGGGTTGTCCCATTTGTCTTTTTGAATCCTATCATGAGATATTTTTAAAAACTATGCTATAAATACAAATCTATGCCTATACAATATTTTATCTAACAAATACCAAGCAAGCTTCAAATCAATCACAAAACTAAGTTCTACTACCCTATTCTTTCCTATTTTCATATAAAGCATAGGATCAATCATACTACAGGACTGAAGCATTCAAATAATAACTTGGGAATAATATTTTTCAAGTTACAAACTAGATAATTGCATGCCTTTTTAACATAATGCATCCTTGTGCAAATGCAAGCCAACACCTATGAAAAAACTCCATAAGTCTGAGGCCCTCCATGGAGTATTGGATATGCTGTGAATGGTCATTGACAAGGGGTCCTTGAGGTCAGCTCAACACTGTGAACCTAATAACGCATTTTTGGCAAGGTACAATCATCTAAGGTGACAATCATTGACAACCTATGTGCACGAACAAGAAACATTAATAAAAAGGTAACAAAAAACCTAGAAAACTCCAGGTGGTCACTTCACAATACAATAAATATTTTGTATAGGATAGTTACATCAAGATCAAGACATGGGTAGATGAAAGATAATGGGGGACAAAAGGTGGGGTATAAAGCGACACTTTTTTTTTGGAAAATAACAATAGATGAACTTAGAGAGAATGTTAAAGACACTTTGAAAAGTAATTTGACAATGACATAAAAACATGAATTGTTGCATTTTGAATGTAGTTTCTAAATATATAATTTTTTCTAATACCTAGATGATAAAAGTGTGTGAAATAGTTTCATTTGTGACAATAGGTTAGTAATTTTTTATAGAAAGATAAGGAGAGTTCATGTGTATGAACACACTTTTTTTTTTAGTAAACTATTAAATTTTTATATAAAATTTCATATATAGATAGGCGAAATGTCTAAGACTATTGAGAATATTTTTTATTATATATAATTTTACAAGTCAAGACAAGTGGAAAATATAAAATGCAAGTGTACAAACACAAATATTTTACCTTAACTTCATGAAAATCAATTTTTTTAAAGCATAGTTGACAATGTGTATATTGTTGAGATATAAGTTTTATAAGAATTCAATTAATATTCAAAATTTTATAAGATAACTTTTGACAATATGTATATAGACTATAAGGAGGTATGTTACGTAGAAACTAAAAAATTATTATAAATAATATTCTAACATTAAAAAAAAATTATATTTGAAAACGACGATTTCTGCTCTATAAATCCATACAGTTTTTTTTTTAAATAATAAAAGCTACCTCATCAGACGTGTTGATAAAAAGGAAAAAACCCCTAAATTTCTTATAAATTTCCTTGACTGGTCCATGATAAAATTTGACCAGTTTTGGGAACCCCCAAGCATAAAACTAAGGCAAAATTGGAGGGAAAGTAGATTTTTTTTTTGTAAATATCAAAAGGGTGTATTCCCTTTCCACAACCACCAAAGGCCAATTAATGTATTTGTCCATTAGTCTGTAGATCCCAAAGGGTGTGTGTGCTTTTTAAAGAATGCACACCCTTTGTGATTCATGAATTCATTTTGCCTTTGCCATGAAAATGTGTCTTTTTTTTTCCAAATACCAATTGGTTTTTTTGTTGTAACTATACAAATTTCATGAATTGTTCATCTATTTTGTTTGAATCACTAAGAATTATTCAAGTTTAAATCTACAATTGTATTATTTTGGCAAAGATAAATAATTGGGTTGGGAATTCATCGCAAAAGACCAATCAAATAGCTAACAAATGAGGAAATCAAAGAGAAAATAGAAAAATGAAGAAAAAGACAAGCAGATAGGAGGGCATACATAAGATCTTCTAGGTAAGGTGAAGGTTCTTCTATGCTAGGTAATACTTCTAATGAAAATAACATGCCAAATTGTATAGAATTTAGTTTACATATGTCTTCAAATGAGTTAATAAAATTGAGTAAATATTTGTTGCAAGATGAAATTCAAAATATAAAGCATGTAAGTAATGAATTTTTAATGAGTGATGAAACATATGGATAAACACAATATAATGAAACATCCATTCATTATGAAAATTTTAAATATGATGATAATCAACATCAAATAATGGCCCCAAATCATGTGCCTCCTAATGAAGAGGAATTTAATTCACCTATAACCCCTAATTTAGATAGTCAACCCTCTAATGTCCCTACTATGGTTAAAGTGTTAACACCACATAATTTAATACAAAATATATATCACACACCCACACCTACAAGGATAATAAGATGAACACCAAAGTATTTGGTTGAAATAGATGAAAAAATAATAGAACCTATCGAAGGTAAAATGTGTATGAAACTATTTATTTAAGAATAAAAGACATACAAAATAATCTCAATTATTTGTTAAATTAATGAAAATGCAAAAAATTCACCCTTTAATGCATAAATTGGGGTTAAGAACGTTAAACATGAAAGGAAAAAAAAATACAATAGTAAAGAATCTATTTAATGCATTTAAGACAATAGGCAATAAATGTCAAAATAAAGATAGTAATGTGGCAAGACAAGTGATAATGGAATCTATAGTGAGTAAGTCAACATCTAAAGCTCAAATTCTTAGTGAAACAAGTAAATCCTTGAATTTAAATAGAAAATCTATAATAAATTCCATAGAAAGAATAACAAGGCTTGATGACCCTTCACTCATGGATTGTTGGAGGTTTAGTGGTAGACTCCCATGAAAAGATAAGGTATTGGTTGAAGGAACAAAAAAATTGTTTGATATTGTTTGGAAGGACAACACAAGGGTCTCATCTAATGTAAAGGATGTTTTTAAAAGAAGAAAAGGCTCAAAAAATTGTGAGCCACATGGAAAATAATTTGTTAGACATGACACAAACATAATTTTGTAAAAATTTTATTGAAATATTTAATGGCCAATTAATAATTAGCGAAAGGTCATTTGAGATGTGCAATCCTTTCTATATTAAAATCAACCAAGCACACACTGCATGTTGTTGTAGGGTACATGTTAAATTTGCTATGCATTTTGATGTTTTTCATCATATACATTGTACTTTACATACTAATGAGATTTTTTAGGAATGTATGGTGTCTTCCCCACCTAAAACATCAAGAGAATTAATTCAAGGTCTTTTCTATGAAAGACTTGAGGGACAATTGTTTTTGGCCAAATAATGTTTGGATGGAACATGTAAAAGTTGTGGTGGTTTGCCAAATTTGGCAAATTATTTACATGAAGATATTTCACATGAATTTAAAAACCAACTAGTTAATTATAAGAAGTACATATCTATTAAGTATGTGTTAAAAGATGGAAAAGACTCATCAAGATGTGAATTACTTACGACAAAAGTTTATGTATGTGATTTTATGTTAGAATTAAAAAATAATAGTATCTACCAATATGAAAGACACACACATAAATCAAAATAGTTATATAATCAATTCAAAGCATGCAAGGACAACTTTCCAATTGGCAACATTATTTCAATTATGGATTTGGCTAAAAACTACACACTAGAACCATAGAATGAGGTTCAATATCAATATTATAACTCAATTCAAGTTGGAATTTTTGTTCATATTACATTCAAACATGTACCTGATAGCACAAATGACAATAGAAAGATTTTGAGGGAGTACCATTTTTATATGAGCAATGACAAATCTCATTCTCTAGAGTTTGTCCAGGGTTGTTTTGAGATATTTTATATGAATATGAATTCAATAAAAATCATGTTTGATACACACTATATTTGGTTAGACAATTGGTCAGGGCAATTTAAGAATTCTCAAATATTTTTCTGGTTAGGCAAAATGCATAAGAAGAATAGAATTCAACATTTTTGAAGCTTATTTGAGGCTAGGAATGGAAAAGGGGAACATGATGGTGTTGGTGCATGTGTAAAAATGTCCCTTAAAAAAAAGGAGGCAAAGCACAAGGATGGTGCTAATTTGATTGGTGCATCAAGTATTGTGAGTTGGTGTAATGAAAATATTTGTCAAGGATCATATAAACAATCTCATGTATGAAGATTCTTTTGGTTAATAGAGGAACAACATAAAGCAATGTATGAAGATTGCATTACAATACTTGGATTGAGTGTTTTCCACTCCATTCAAATCTCAAATTCAAGTTCATGGACTATTTATACTATGGGTATGGCATGGTTTTGTTCCTCATGCATGTAATTTAACTGGAATGAATGTGAGTCAAAATAATGGGTTAACGAATGGTATTGTAGACACATATCACCTATAGAGAGTATCCATTCAATCCAACAATTAATAGATTATAAAATGTCATCATCAATTGAATTTGACCACATCTTAGATCTTATGCAATTAGGTATAATTTATTCTTTAATTAAATATGCAACCTTAGATATTAGTAATATTTTTATTTTATTTAGATGTACTTACAATTTGATTATACTTTAAATGTAGGGCATGTTTTTGCAGTAATTTCACATAAGAATAATGATGAGGGAACATACTACTACTTGTGTCATTGTGTAGAGGCAAAAAAAATTAACCATAAATTTTATGGATGGAGAAGAGCTAATTCATCCCTCTAGATCCATAGTGGTTACTGGAACCTAGCTTCATAGATACTATCATAAAAAAATAAAAATAAAATTATTTGAGGAATTTGAAACACATAGGGTGGTGCTTCATTATTCAAACCTTGTTATTGCTACAAATATTCAAATGATCAAAAATCATGAAAAACCTCACGATAGAACTTTGTGGAAAGTACATGAATCTAACCACGAAGTGATTATTTAGACACTTGAAAATAGAGCTGATCATGAAGGTACATTATATTAAATTATTAAGTTTATCCAACTTATTTCAAATTAATATAATAAATTTATTTGATTTAATGTATTTTATTTTTCAACTATTTTATGATTATGTGTTTATTTCTATTTAAAATTTTAACTAACAATTTAAATGTAGGTTGGTGGCACAATACAATCTTCCACATTCATGTGGTTGGTGTCATAAGTAGAGAAGATTATCTTCTTGAAACGAAGAGAAACCAAAATTATTTATATTAATTTCATCTACCTTAAGCAAATCCTTTTTCACATTCTTTATGTTTATCCTTTCAAGAAAACACTAATGCAGGGGAACCCTTTAGGGATGTCATAATGATGTCATTTTTGGCTTGAAATAAGGTATGAGGTTTTCTAGAGTATTTTTTGGCCCTTAAGAGTCTTTACTAGTTGTCTAGGATTCATAAAATTCAAACTTTATAGTTTCTTGCCAAAAGCACTATTCAAAAATTTGAATTCTTATAAGCCTTTTTGAGGGATCATAGAATATATTTAATGATGTGAGATATCGTATCATGTAATTAAGATTCTTATTAAAAGGTGAAGGGTTTATAATTCCTTGACCCTCATATGACAAGGGTCTACATATTAAGTTAAGTTGTAACCAAGGGTGTGTCCAAGACTCCCATATGGAGATTGAATCATGAATCAGTTATTAGTTGGTCATAAAGGTATAGATTTTTGTCATATTTTATAAATGAATCTTAGAGAATAAAAGGGATCCATACATTTTAATTTAGTCATTTGGATACTTTGAAAGTGTGCACATTCATAGATAAAGGGAAAAACCCTATTTGTAGGTGTGTGATAGAGATTTCAAGGAAAATTTGATACTTGTTCCTTGTGTAATGCATGGATATCAGTGTGTGAATGGTAAGGAAGGTCTATAAACTTGTTTTAAATCCATAAAGGTATTTTAAAACCTTGATTTTTTTATATTTCAGGTTTATTAGGATTTAGATGAACCCATTTCTCTAGGTTTCACAGATATCAAAGTTCTGGAAGGTAATCAGGTTATGTGAGTCATTAAAGGAGATAACAAATGTTTATAGAGAATTAAAAATCTTGTTTTAATTTCTAAACCTTGATAAAACTCATTTTATGAATATTTTAGACCTCTCAGGTATGTATAGAGACCTATAAACCCTAGATTAGGATTTGGGGTGTAGAAAGAGCTCTAACTAGCCAAAAAGGCCCAAACTTTGTCATCAAGGTGATTTTATCCATATCTAAGATATTTTTGTGGTTTCAAGTTAGTAATTTCATTATTATGTATGGATTTTGGACTTTAGGTCTATTATGAGGATAAATAGGCCTAATTAAGGTCTGGGATAGTTGAAGAAATAGGGTATGGGTGTGGAGTGTAGAAAAATGTAGAACAATGGAGCTAGAAAACCTAAATAGGTATTAGAAAATGATCTCAATTTTTTTTGAAAGTATATTGATATTCCAAACAAAGGAAGTTTGTTGATAAATAGAGTTATTATGGGTTTAATGTTGGAAAAAAACCTACGTGAATAAATTGAACAGAGGGATTGAACTTAGCTGCATAAATAGGCTTAGAAAAAGAGTCTTATAAAAAATAAGGAAATCTTGATGTGAATAAAAATTCATTGGGCTTTGATTCCCCATGCAAAGGTTACTTTGGCATTGATGATTTGTGAGAGTATCATGAAGGTTAAATAAATCACATGAATATTGAATGATGTAGATGATTGAATGTTATTGGATGATTTGTTTATAGTGTAAGGATCATTTGAAACTGTGTGACATTATCCTATAGTTTTCATAACACATAAGGTTATTAAAGAATTTATATGTTGGAAACCTACAAAATGTGATCAATAATAAGAAAGTGTGATATAAAATCTACATCAAACATGAAAATAGTCTTATCTATGCTCTCTTAGAGGACTCATCCTTACACATGTAGGACATGATTGTTCTTATCTATCCCTCATGGTTCTTGTGAAACACATGATGGAAGTTAACTCATTTTTCACATTCGAGGATGAGTGAATTATCTTAAGGGATGCATTTGATCAACTATAAATTTTAATTCTAAAGGTCTACCAAGACCTGACAAAGGTGATTATAGCCTAAAAATGGCTATCTCGATGTGTTAGTAAATATGGTTCATCAATTGGTCTGATGAGTTAGAATTTATGGCCCTCACTGACCAAGTTTTGGTAGGTTCTAGGAGATTTATTTGTGAGATAAAACTCATTACCATATCTCATCCATCATTATTTACATAAAATACTCTTGGGATTTATTACATGGCTCATCATTGCATGTGTAGGACCTGATAGTTTGTTTCTATCCTCATGGTTCTCGTGTAACATGTGATGGAAGTTTTCTCATTTTTCACATTTGGAGATGACTTAATTCTATTAAAGGATGCCTTTGATCAACTATAAATTTCACTTTGGGGATCTATTGAGACCTAAAAAATGTCATTCTAGCCTAAAAATGCCTATCCTGACATGTTTGTATGGATGATTTATCGATTGGGATAATGAGTCAGAATATATGGCCCTCACTAACCAAGTTTTGGCATGTTATGAGAGATTTAGAAGTGAGATAAACCTAACTTACACATCCATTCATCATAAATTACATAAAATCCTCTTGGGATTTATTATAGGACTCATCATTGCATGTGTAGGACTTGATGGTTCATCACTAGCCCTCACGGTTCTTATGCAATGCATGATGAAAGTTCACTCATTTTTCACATTCGAGGATGAGTGAATTTTCTTAAAGAATGCCTCCAATAAACTAAAATTTCTCTTCTAAGGGTATATCAATACTTAACAAAGGTGATTCTAGCCTACAATGCCTAACTAGACGTGCTTACATAGATGGTTCATCGATTGGGCTGATGAATCAGAATCTATACCCCTCACTAAACAAGTTTTGGCATTTTTTGAGAGATTTTGCTATGAGATAAACCTTAGTACCAATTCTTGTCCATTATGAGTTACGTAAAATCCTATCTATCTTTCTTATAGGACTCATCCCTACACATGCAAGACTTGATGGTTCCTCTCTAACACTCGTGTTTCTTGTGAAATACATAACGAAAGTTCACTCAATTTACACATTTGTGGATGAGTGAATTATCTTAAGGGATGCCTCCAATCAACTATAAATTTCACTCTCAAGGGTCTATTGAGACCTAAAAAAGGTAATTTTAGCCTAAAAATGCCTATCTTGATGTGTCTATGTAGACAGTTCATCGATTGGGCTGACAAATTAGAATTTATGGCCCTCACTGACCAACTTTTGGTATGTTATAAGAGATTTGGCTATGAGATAAACCTCATTACCACATCTCATCCATCATTAGTTACACAAAATCCTCCCAATATTTATTATAGGGCTCTTCTCTTCATGTGTAGGACTTGATGGTTCATCTCTATCCCTCATGGTTCTCATGTAATGTGCAACAAAAGTTCACTCATTTTGCACATTCAAGGATGAGTGAATTCTCTTAAGGGATGCCTCTGATCAACTATAACTTGCAATTTTGATGGTCTATCAATACTTTAGAAATGTGATTCTAGCCTAAAATGTGTATCTTGATGTGTTTTCACAAATAATTTATTGATTGGGTCGATGAGTCAGAATCTACAACCCTCACTAACTAAATTTTGGCATGTTCTAAGAGATTTGGCTATGATATAAACCTAATTTCCACATCTCATCCATCATGAGTTACATAAAATCCTACTAGAATTTATTAGAGGGCTCATCTCTACACGTGTAGGACATAACAGTTCATCTCTATCCCTCATAGTTCTCTACAATGTGTGATAAAAGTTAATTCATTTTGTACATTCAGGGATGAGTGAAATATCTTATGGTATGCCTTTGATCAACTACAAATTTCACTCTGAAGGGTCTATCAAGACTTGACAAAGGTTATTCTAGCCTAAAAATAGCTATCTTGATGTGTCCATATAGATAGTTCATCGATTGGGCTGACGAGTCAGAATATATGACCCTCACTGACCAATTTTTAGCATGTTCTGAGAGATTTGGATATGAGAGAAACCTCCTTAATTAATCTCATCTATAATGAGTTACATAAAATCCTATCAATTTTTATTAGAGGGATCATCCCTACACATGTAAGACTTGATAGTTCATCTCTAGCCTTCACAGTTCTCATGCAACGTGTGATAGAAGTTTGCTCATTTTACACATTTGGGAGTGAGTAAATTATCTTAAGGGATTCCCTCAATCAACTAAAAATTTCACTCTTGGGGGTCTACCAAGTCCTAAAAAAGGTTATTCTAGCCTAAAAATGCCTATTCTAACATGTCCATGAAGACGATTCATCGATTGCGTGAACGAGTAAGAATCTACAACCCTTACTAAAAAAGTTTTGGCAGGTTATGAGAGATTTGTCTATGAGAGAAACCTCATTTCCATATCTCATTCATCTCAAGTTACATAAAATCGTACTGGGATTTCTTAGAGGGATCATCCTTGCATGTGTAGGTCATGATGGTTTGTCTCTAGTTCTCACAGTTTTTGTGGAACACATGATGAAAGTTCATTCATTTTACACATTCAAGGACAAGTGAATTATCTTAAGAGATTCCTCCAATCAACTAAAAATTTCACTCCTAAGGGTTTATCAAGATCTAAAAAAGGTGATTGTAGCCTAAAAATTCCTATCTTGATGTGTTTGCATACATGGTTCATCAATTAGGCTAATGAGTCAGAATAGATGACCCTCACTGACCAAGTTTTGGCATGTTTTGAGAGTTTTTTTTGTGAGAGAAACCTCATTGCCACATATAATCTATCACAAGTTACATAAAATCCTCCTAGGATTTCTTATATGACCCATATTTCCACATGTAGGACCTGAAGGCTTATCTTTATCCCTCACAGTTCTCATGTAATGTGCAATCGAAGTTCCCTCATTTTGCACACTTAGGGACAAGTGAATTATCTTCAAGAATGCCTCTGATCAACTAAAAATTTCACTTTTGGGGTCGATCGAGATTTCTAAAAGTTCATTCTATCCTAAAAATTCCCATCTATATGTGTTTGTAAAGACAGTTCATCGATTGGGCTAACGAGTTAGATTCGAGGGCCCTCACTGACCAAATTTTACCTTATTTTGAGAGATTTGGCTATGGGAGAAACCTCATTGTCACATCTCATCCATCATGAGTTAAAGAAAATACTCTTGATATTTCTTAGATGAATCATCCCTTCATGTATAAGACCTAATGGTTCATCTCTATCCCTCACAGTTTTCACGTAATGCATGATTGAAGTTTGCTCATTTTGAACACTTGGGGCCAAGTGAATTATCTTTAGGAATGCCTTCGACCAACTAAAACTTTTGCTTCTAGGGGTCGACCAAAACTGGAATTTTTTTTCTAAGATAAAAATTCCCATCTAAATGTGTTTATGTAGATGGTTCATCGATTGGGTTGATGATTCATATTCTACGGCCCCTACTGACCAAATTTTACCCCATTCTGAGAGATTTGGCCATGAGAGAAACCTTATTGCCACATTTTATCCATTAAAATAAATATAAAATCCTCCTAGGGTTTATTATAAGACTCATCCCTCCATGTTTAGGACCTTACGATTAGTATTTATCCCTCACGATTTTTGTGCAATGTGTGACTGAGGTTCACTCATTTTACACACTCAGGGATGAGTGAATTTTTTTCAGGAATGCCTCCAACCAACTACAAATTTCAATTATTGGGGTTAATTAAGGCTGAAAAAAGGTCATTATAGCCTAAAAATGTCCATCTAGATATGTCCATGCAGATGGTTCATTGATTGGATTGATGAGTCAGAATCTTCAGCCCCCACTAACCAACATTTACCTCATTCTGAGAGATTTAGTTGAGATAAAAACCTCATTATTGCATCTCATCCATCACAAGCTAGAAAAAATCCTCTTGATATTTCTTAGATGACTCTTCCCTCCATGTGTAATACCTGATGGTTAGTCTCTATCACTCACGGTTCTCTGCAATGCGTGACCAAAGTTTGCTTATTTTACACACTTGGAGATGAGTGAATTTTTTATAGGAATAGCTCTTACCAAATGAAACTTTCACTTCTAGGGATAGATTGAGACCAAACAAAGGTCATTCTAACCTAAAATTCCCATTCGGATGTGTAGGTGTAGATGGTTCATCAATTAGGTTGACAAGTTAGATTTTATGACCCCCATTGACCAACTTTTACCCCATTCTGAGAGATTTGGCTATGAGATAAACCTCATTACCACATATTATTCATTAAAAGTTACATAAAATCTCTGCCAATATTTATTATATGACATGTCTCTCCATGTGTAGGACCTTATAGTTCATCTATAGTCATCAATGTTTTTGTGTAATGTATGACCAAAGTTCACTTATTTTGCACACTCGAGGATGAGTGAATTATCTTTAGGAATGCCTCCAATAAACTAAAACGTTCACTTTAAAGGGTTGATTGAGATCTAAAAAATCTTTTTATATCCTCAAAATTATTATGTAAACATGTTCATGTAGATGATTCATTGATTTGGTTAACGAGTCAGATTCTATAACCTCCATTGACCAAATTTTACCTCATTCTGAGAGATTTGGCCATGATAAAAAACCTCATTGATATTTCTCATCCATCATAATCTATACTAAATAATCTTTTAATTTCTTATAAGACTAATCCTTCCATGTGTAGGACCTAATGGTTAGTCTCTAGCCATCACAGTTCTCATGCAATGTGTGATAAAAGTTCACTCATTTTGCACACTTAGAGATTAGGAAATTCTCTTTAGGAATGCCTCTGACCAACTATAACTTTTGATTTTGGGGGTCAAATAATACTGGACAAAGGTCATTGTAGCCTAAAAATGCCCATACAAATGTGTTCATGCAGATGATTCATCGATTGTGCTGACGAGTCAGATTCTACGACCCTCACAGACTAAGTTTTACCTTATTTTAAGAGATTTGATCGTGAGAAATAACTCATTGCCACATCTCATCCATAATTATCTAGACAAAATACTCTTTGAATTTATGAGAAGACTCATCCATCCATGTGTAAGACCTAATGGTTTATCTCTAGACCTCATGGTTATCATACAATGTGCGATCAAAGTTCACTCATTTTGCACACTCTAGGATGAGTGAATTCTCTTTGGGAATGCCTCCAACCAACTACAAATTTTTCTTCTAGGCATTGACAAAGAATATAAAAAGGTTGTTCTAGCTTAAAAATTCTCATCTAGATGTGTTCATGTAGATGGTTCATCGATTGGGATGACAAGTTAGAATCTAAGGCCCCTATTGAATAACTTTTACCCTATTTTGAGAGATTTAGCTACGAGAAAAACTTCATTGTCACATCTCATCCATCATGAGTTAGAAAAATTAATCTTTCGATTTATTAAAAGACTCATCCCTTCATGTGTAGGAGCTGATGGTTAGTATTTATCACCCACGGTTCTCATGCAACATGTGATCAAAGTTTGCTAATTTTACATACTCAAGGACGAGTGAATTATCTTCAGGAATGCCTCTGAATAACTAAAAATTTCACTTCTAAGGTTCAACTGAGACCGTACAAAGGTCATTATATCCTAAAAATTCTCATCGATTGGACTGATGAGTTAGATTCTATGGCCCCCACTAACCAACTTTTACCCCATTCTGAGAGATTTAGCCATGAGAGAAACCTAATTGTCAAATATAATCCATCATGAGTTAGATAAAACCCTCTCAATATTTCTTAGAGGACTAATCCCTCCACATTTAGGACCTAATGGTTACCCTATTTTGAGATATTTGGCCTTGAGAGAAACCTCATTGCTACATCTCATCCATGATGAGTTAGATAAAATCCTCTTGGAATTTATTATAGGATTAATCCCTCCATGTGTAGGATCTAACATTTAGTCTCTAGCTCACATGGTTTTTGTGCAATGTGCGATTGAAGTTTGCTCATTTTGGACACTGAGGGACGAGTGAATTATCTTCAAGAATGTCTTCGACCAACTGTAACTTTCAATTTTGGGGCCTAATTAAGACCCAAAAAATGTCATTCTAGCCTAGAAAATCCCATCTAGATGTGTTTTCATAAATGGTTTATCAATTAGACTGATGAGTCAGATTCTATGGCCCCCAATGACCAACTTTTACCTCATTTTGAGAGATTTGTTCATGAGAGAAACCTCATTTTCGCATTTCATCCATCATGAGTTAGATAAAATACTCATATTCTATATTATAGGACTCATCCCTCAATTTGTATAATATGATAGTTAGTCTTTATCCTTCATGGTTATCATGCAATGCATGATTAAAGTTCACTCATTTTGCACACTCAGGGATGAGTGAATTCTCTTCAGGAATACGTCTGACCAACTATAAATTTTGATTTTAGGACCTGACTGAGACTATAAAAATATCATTGTAGCTTAAAAATACCCATCTAGATGTGTTAGTGTAGATGGTTTATCGATTGATGTAATGAGCCAGATTCTATGGCCCCTACCAACCAACTTTTACCTCATTATGAGAGATTTAACTATGAGAGAAACCTCATTGCCACATCTCATCCATCATGAGTTAGATAAAATCCTCCCAAAATTCATTATAGGACTCATCCCTCCATGTGTAGGATCTAATATTTAGTATCTAACCCTCATGGTTCTTGTGCAAAGTGTGACCAAAGTTCACTCATTTTACACACTAAGGAATGAGCGAATTCTCTTCAAGAATGCCTTTGACCAACTACAAATTTCACTTCTAGGGCTTGACTAAGACTAAACAAAGGCCAGTCTAGCCTAAAACCACCCATCTAGACATGTTTACATAGATGGCTTGTTGATTGGACTGACAAGTTAGAAATGACCCTTGCTGACCAACTTTTACCCCACTCTGAGAGATTTGGCTAAGAGAGAAACCTCATTGCCACATCTCATCCATCATGATCTACACAAAATCCTCTTGGGATTTCTTATAGGACTTATCCCTCTATGTTTAGGACCTGATGGTTAGTATCTATCCCTCATAGTTATTGTGAAACGTGGGAATGAAGTTTTCTCATTTTGCACACTCAAGGATGAGTGAATTCTCTTCAGGGATGCCTCTAACCAACTAAAAATTTTATTTTTGGGGCCCAAATGAGATCAAAAAAAGGTTCTTTTAGCCTAAAAATCCCCATTCTGATGTGTCCATGTAGATGATTCATCTATTGGGCTAATGAGTTAGAATCTACAACCCCTGCTGACCAACTTTTATCCTATTCTGAGAGATTTAGCTTCGAGAGAAACCTCATTTCCTATCTCATCCATCAAAATTTAGAGAAATTCCTCTTGAGATTTCTTAGACGACTCATCCCTCCATGTGTATGAGCTAATGGTTAGTCCCTAGCCCTCATGTATCTTGTGCAATGTCTAATCAAAGTTTACTCATTTTGTACATTCAGGGATGAGTGAATTCTCTTTAGGAATGCCTCCAAAAAACTAAAACTTTCACTTCTAGGGCCCAATCAATACCAGACAAAGGTTGGTTTAGCCTAAAAATGCACATCTGGATGTGTTCACATAGATGGTAATTAGGCATAATAGAAAAAACACGATTTTATGAATTTTTGGGGAAAATATTAAAAGTGGAAATCCAAACCTTTTATCTAAGCATTGAAAATTCATAAAACATCTAAATACATATGTCTAAGGTGTCTTGAAGTGTTAATTCAATACATAATGGGTTTTGGTAAGTTAGAGCAACATTAAGACTAGTAAGTCTATGAGAGGTTTTTGATAAAATTATTTGTAGCAGACCTTCAAAGGTGTTTCAAAAGTTGAGTCACCTACAAAATATTTGTATTAAGTATTTTAGATTGATCTATAACCCTATTTTTAAGTATTTTTTGTTTTGATCCTTTTAAGGAATTTAGGCTTAGTTAGCTTGTAGAGATATTTGAGTCTTTTGAGTTTAAATAGACAAAACCAATAGATGGATTGGTTTTCCATATTAAGATAAAGATTTAATATGTCTTTAAGGCCCTTAAGAATATAACCTAAAGTTTTATATACTTTTCAAGGGATATCAAAGTTTCTTAAGTCTCTTCATTTGTGTTTATATTATTTCCTTGCCAAGATTGTAATTTTGTGGATAGTCTAGAGAGGGATATCAATTTCAATGTTAATCCATGTATAATTAGGCCATAGTGACTATATGGACACATGTAACTATCCTTATTTGTTGTATGGACATGTATGACCTGAAGACATACACAAGTGCATCACTAGACCTCTTAACAATTATGATCAAGTACAATCTATAAGATTTACATGTCCATGAAACTGATCCCAAGTTCACTTAAATTTCCTTACTTTATTTGATTTTGGTAAAGTATTATACACCTTATATTTGGTTTAACAGGTCATCAATACTTAATAGTGGACACCTTATATTTGTTTTAAGAGGTCTTATCTTGCCCTAATCAAGGAGCTCCTATATTTAACACTAGGATTCATCATTATCCCAAATTTATTTATGATATAAAGGGTTTTTTGTAAATGGACCAAATATATGTGGAGTTTTACTACATAGTGCATTGGAAGAAATTCAAGCTCTAGGAAGAATCCATTATGTGGTTTCAATAACTTGTCAAGTTTTTGTTATTGGGACATTGATTTCATTGATCACACTATAAACTCTTACTTTATTTACTACACAGGTGTCTTAAGACAAACCATGAGAAACATGAAACTATGCATGTGCATTATTAGTTTATGACATTTAAAAAAAGAGACCAACGTGACTTTGGTTAGTGGAGTTGACTATAAGAGGTTGGAGAAGCAACATTTTGGGTGTACATCCCAAATTTTTGGTTTTGCTTGATTTATGTAGAATCTCAGTCATACAAGTATAACTTCCCTAATAATATACTATAGACATCAAGAGGCACAATTTATCAAATGATGGTGCAATCCATAGCCTCAAATTTATACTAGAATGTGCATTGCCTCGAAACCTATATATTTGTACCTTGTTGAATCCACCCCAAGGATTATAGCTTTCAATGCATAATAGCGGGAAGGCTAAGTTGTTAGGTTGTAGATAGTGTGATGATGTTTTTCTGACTTAGATTATCAATGATAATATGAAGAGGTTGAACCTTGACCGATAACATGGTATGGAAGAGGCGTTCACACTCCTTAGAGGTCTCTATGGAAGTGGTGTTGGTGATTAGAAAAGTGTTATTTGGTTCAATATCATCTATCTGTGCATGATATGATGTAGGTTTCAAAAGAAGGGATTGTTGCACCCAACATTGAGAGTGTTCATGGCTCTCTAGTAATTTTTGATGGCACCACTTTTCACTATAACTAGTCTTGCCTTTGTATGAGCTAGAAGGCATATGATGAGTCAAGTTTTGTGTGGCCTTCTTAGGTTAATATCCTTTATGAAAATCATTTTGATTCTATGCTAGAGGTCTAGATGGGGAATTATGTGTGGGTTGGAAAATTAATAGAAAATGAAAATGAAACAAGTAAATATAAAATATCACATGTAAATGTAAAATATACATAATGATTCAAAGCACCTACCTTAGAGAATAATGTGATTTTTTTTAATCCCATATGAATTAATAATTCACTCATTAATCAATAATATGTGTAAACATTAAATGATAAAAATAAAAAATATGCATAGTTAAAGGATTCATATTGTCAAATAATATATATGTGATACATGCAAAGTTCTATGTCATAACTTAACATAAATAATATAACATATATCAAGAAAAAATGTAGACCATAACTTGTACATAGACAAAATGCACAATTAAGGCATACAATGTGGGCCATATTGGCATACAAAATTGATTGCACCTACAACTATGTACATAGAAAAAATTCACCATATAGGCATACAATATGGATCATATTGGCATACAAAATAGATTATGCCTAAAACTAGATCCCTAGCACGACAACTAGCTATCATGCTCCTCATCACCTCCAAATAAGTTGTGCTTTGTTTCCATAGATGTAGAGCCATGGGTGTTGGATACCTTAGTATGAGAAGATACTCTCTTCTCAACATGTGAATCATCCATTACTTCATCAACAATCGATGAAAATGTTTGTCTCTACACAACATATAAAATATAAAAAATTAATGCATTAAAATTGTATATTAAAAATTTGATAAATTTTTCAAGAAATGTAAAATTTTGTAAAATTATTCTACATTCACCATATTCCATATAAATGGTTGTCTAGGGCTACGAGACCACATATACAACTATAATGGGGAATATTATATAGCATACATATATCATTAGATCTAGATTTTCATATAATTATTTAAATATGACATAAAATATCATTGCTTAAAAATAAAAACAATTAAAATATGTGTTCTCACTAGTATCCTTCTTGTTGTGGAGATAGTGGATTCTCTGATGTAGAAATAATATCACCTATACTTTTTTATCATCCATGAGGGGTGCCCATAGCATCCATCATAATCTATATAACCAATAAATGAATAATATGTGAATCCAATGATCATGATAAAGAGCTATGACTATAATATATATTAAAATAGAGTTTTTATTCAAAGGATAATAAACATGTAAATGAATAAATATGTTAATTTAAAAATTTCCAAACCTATGTGTAGGGTACACTAATGCTAATTGAGGTCTCTACAATAGAGTCAAGGCCTACTGAGGTACCTAAAATATCACCAATCAACTAGATAAAGAAAACAAATAAGAAGTTTAGTCAAATAAATTAGTCAATTCAATAAACACATGTACTAGAAAATAAACATAATATTCTTTTACAAACTATAATTAAAATTAAACATGTGTATCAAATACAGATGTTGAAGAATCCTTTATAACAAGAGACTGGCATATCCTGATAGGAGTTGTTGAAGCTACTACATCTTGCATAGTGTCTAAAATGCTAGTCTCATGCACTACTAAAGCATATACATATGGTTTATGCTCTGGCAAGCTAATATCTACAATTCTACTATCTAGCATGCTAGTGTCTGACACTGTTGACTCATATAGAGATGGTGTATGCTCTGGTATGCTAGTCTTTATAAGTGGACTCTGTGTATGTTGTACCTAAACAAGATGTCTCATACACTTCCTCTTGCATGATGTGTAATGATGCATAGGAACTATAACATGAGTAGGAGGGACACTAGCACCTATACCAACACCAACACCACCACTACCACCACTACCACTACCGCCAATACCAATACCACCAACACCACCAATGCCACTAGCACCACTTGTAGGCTATTTACAAGTCTTCAAAGTATACATACCATGATCAATCATAATTTGTGTCAAACTAGTAACTACCTCAAGAGTGTTCATCTATATGTTACAATTCAAATTTTTAAGAATATTAGCATGTGATATTGTTCTTTTATTTTTCAAAGGTTAGTTATGACGGTTTTGGTCCCATCTAGTACCAGGTCTATCAAATGATGACCCACCTCTCGTACCTTGGGATGCCTTTATGTCAAAATAGTTTGAAATTACTTGCAATATAAACTCACAGTACAATTTTCTCAAAAAATATAATGAAACCTCATTATTGTTGCATGGAGGCTCATCAAACACCATCCATCACTTATCCCAAAAGTTATTTTTAATCCCCAAATGATATAACAATCAATACTAATGTGTTTGTAATTTGTTGGTGGAGGTAGGTTGGTTCCAGGTTTAGTAAATAAAGCGCACAAATCTTCTTTTGTTATTTTTTTCACATCTTTATATGATAATTTATTAGAATAATTTTTTTTAGACCCTCTCTTCAATGCAACATTGCATTCAATTATGAAGTCACATTCCTACTTCATTAAAAATATATTTTAATGTATTGGCAAGTAAAATGTGTGCACTACCAGCTAAAGAGTGATGGAAAACATTGATAATTATATTTAATTGTTGATGTTTGGCATTGTATTTCTCATACAATTCAACTTCTTCTCATTCAAAATTAAACTCTTGGGGTTTTTGTCCAACATTTTCGTTAGGAAATGGATCCGTTGAACTTATATATCTAAATTAAAAAAGATAGATTTTTTTTAGCCAATGTAAAAAATGCAATAAAAATGTTAATTCAAAACCCTTATTCAATAACTTACACAAATTTTTAAAAAAATGCTAAAATAGCATATCAGATGTGAAGCAATCCAATGTTGAGTCCTGTCGTGGGAATGAAGCTCCAAATCACATGCGTCAATCTGTAAATTTAACAAAAAAATTTCCCTTCCTCTCTTAGCCACAGGTTTTTCTCTACACCATGTGAAAATAAGAAAAAAATAGAAGGGCATACTTTGTAAAGGGCAAATGCTCTTTGTTAACCATAAAGGGCGTACACCCTTTGTAAAGGGTGTATGCCCTCGAGGCTTGGGTAATAACTTGAACTTCAGATTTTCAAAACAAAGGGCGTACACCATTTTAAAAAGAGTGTATGCCCTTTGTAAATGTTTTTGCAAAGTTGGGGGACTGTCATGTTTTTTGTCCCCCAACTTTGTGCATTAACCCACATAACTATCAACGCAAGTGTTGACAGGTTGATGCAAGTGTCTAGGCCTCCAAAAACAATATTTATAAAATGTGACGAATGCATCCAAATCATGGCCCTACCTATTTCCACCTTATTACTTCTCAGATCTTCTTGTGCATTTGTAGACAAGCTAAGTATTATATCTTATTCGTGTTTATGTAATAAAACTATTATTTTGAGTGTATGCTATAAATTTAGTATAACTCAATAATTTAATCCAAATATTGATTTATGTCAGTTTTAAATTAATCGACCTATTGTAGAATAATTTTATTCATCCTTGTATATAGGCTATTCTACCCCCTTAACCATCCATACCTCAAAAAAGGGGTTAAACACCAAGATAGTTTGGGGGACTATTATAATATTTAAAAATGAGTTGAATATACAAGGTTCTCATGGTTTGAATGAACGAGTTATTGGCATGTTAAAATAGACAAAAGAAAAGGGCAACAAGTGATAATAAATCTAAACACTAACAAGACGTGACCACTAGCAGAATGGCCCACAAAAATGCATAATATAAGACTAACGAATATAATATCTCACCCAATACAAGATTGACAGTCTATTGTTCGTGTCACAAGGGAAGAAACAAGCACATACATAAAGAGAAGAGAGAAAACATGGTCATCGACATGACAAAACGATAAACTAAACAAAAGAAAAAAAATAAAAACAAACAAATGTCAATAATTCCCTAATTCAAAATGATAACTCATATACATAAAACAATACTAAAAACATTACACTAAAAAGAATACTACCCAATTTAAGTGTTTACATATATTTATTTAAATTTGCTATTGAGTAAACTAAATTATATTCTTTTTCCTCTTTAACTTATTTGATAGTTCCATGTTCATTCATTCCTCAAACCGCATGTGATGATCACTTCTAAATTTGTTGATCAAATATTCTTGTTAACTAAATGTTTAGTGATAACTCCCCATCTAGGTTCCATAATTCTAAGCTCCAAAGGACCAATTACCCTTACATTTATACAATCAATCGTATAATTATAAAAAAACTCACCCTAAAAAATAAACATTAAATAAACTCCATATCATCATGATAAACCTCAATTCCTTCAATTATTTAATAATAATAATAATAATAATAGTAGTAGTAGTAGTAGTAGTAGGAGGATGGTTAGTGATAATTTATGTGACACTGCTTTTAAAATGTTGGAGAACTCATAATAAAATGGTGTGCATTGATGGTTAGAATAAAAGTAAGGCTTTTACATTCAAATTTTAACAAAGTAATAAAGAAGCAAAGATTAAATATACAGTATAAATTTATATAGAGCTTGTTAAACCTTTTTTTAAGAGTTTTTGATTGCCTTCCCAAACTTTGCAGTTCCAATTCCATTTTACTATTTGAAAAATATAATCTAGTGTGAATTGAGTTTTGCACTATCAAATGAACATGGGATCTTCTTTCAGAATATATATCAATATTTATAAATATTTATAAGATTATGTGAATGATAAATATTACAAATTAAAATGAAATATAATTATATATATTTATATATTATTAAATTATTTTTTTAATATTAATATAAAATAATTAATATTATATTATAATTATGAGATATTAAATATATATTTAAAATAATTAATTTAAAAAAAAAATTATAATTATAATTAAAATCAATTTAAAATGTTATATTATTTTCAATTAAACTTATAAAAATTAAATTAATTATAAAATAAATATCAAAAACTGATGTAATGTCATTTAAAGACCATGTAAATATCATTTTGCCGTAAAACGTTTCTGGACTGCTGGTGATTTACAGCATTGTGTGGCATTGTCGGATATTAAATAGTACATTGCCTGCATATTATTCACATTGCACATTGCATCAATCTTCTTTTTTCTCACCAATCAATTAAAAGCATTAAGAGTCAAAAGATGCTCTCTTACTTTCCTCACATAAATGAGTTCATATTTGGCCCCCAAGTCAACCTACACTGAAGTCTCTGGAGAATTGGCGCACGGTGGTCGTGTTAGAGGCAGGTTTTTGTATTATAAAAAATATTGTCACCTCAAGGTTGTAAAAATATTTTAGTGGATGTCAATGTATTTGTTTTTTGGATAAGGGTAAATGTTTTAGTGCTCGTTGATTTTCTGTAAAAGTATTATCCAAAATAATAGCCTAACAACCCAACAATAGCTCAACCTTAGTTGGAACAATTAACCCTGAAGCTACCAACTTGAAACAGGGTAAAAAAGGATAGATCTTCAAGTGCTATGAGTTTTGATAAAAATAAATAAAGGGCCAAAGCCCAAGGACAACCCAGATTTAGACGTAGGTTTTCAAGACCCAATCAAAAGCATAAAAGATGTTTAACGGGGGCATTGTTAGGGGTAGAAAGTCCATAGCCGAGGTTGAGTTTTCCATTAAGTAAAAAAAATCAAGGGGGAATAAACCCACCATCTAAACAAAACCCAACAATAAACATGAAACAAGCTCTTCAAAAGAAAGACTTTGACAAATTAAGAGCTTCAAAAAAGAGTGACACAAATGAGAATGATGATGGTCGAGACAACCAATAAATTTTCCAAATTAAAAAACAAATCTGCCATCAAAGTGTCACAAAATTGTCACTCTAATTTACAAAATCATCATTCATTGAAACAACCTTCCAAGAATAACAAAACTATTGCTCAGAAAATGTGATTCTTCCACCCTAAACATGCAAATCTTCCGCTTTAATTTATTCTAGCCAAAAAATAGTTCAAAAAACTAATCAGCATTTCTCCCTCTTTTGGAGAGGATAATGATTGGAGATAATGTCACTGTATCTGTTAGTCCCTAATATAAAGATATCATTGGAATCATTTACACCTATTTTTTTAATGGAAAATTGTACACTTAATAAAAACAAAACATTTTTTCATATTATTGAGTTTCAATAATAATTTTACAAAATTAATGTTATAAAAAATAAAAAATAAAATAATTTATTAATTTTCTATTCTCTGAATTTAGATGATGTGACGAAATTCGTGAATAAATTCAATATGTATATGCCACTGGGGAAAATATTTGTTTTTGTATTGTCCTACAGGAATAATAAAGTTTTGGCTACAAAAATCTGAGCATTTAGCAGGGCGCCACCCACCCGTCCATTACATTTTTTAAAAGGGCGCAGGAGAGGGGATGGCTCCACACCTGAAGTGCAAACTTTAACTGTGAAAATCAAGAAAAATTAAATACGAAAATAATGGTGTGAAGTCTACGTTTGTGCCTACGTGCTCAGATGAGATCCCCAACAAGAAGGAAGAGGAAGCAGGAGCAACACAGGTCATTGTAAGCGTGGTATCCTCCATTTCCGTGGACCTTTAGGAATTTAGGTCGTAATGCACTATGAAGGACGAGTTTAATCTACTTTTGAAGCTTCCCAAAACTCTCCCACACTCCGAGCAGCTTCAGTCCTTCACCAGAATGGTACTTCTTTGTGCGTTTAATATATATTTATGTTTGCAATTGTGCTGCATGGATGTTTGGATTTTTATTTTATCTTGAGGTTAAATTTATTAACAAGAAGAACAAAGATACAAATGCATAGAAACCTATTAAAAAACTCAAATCAACTTTTAAACTCTAATATTTCCTTAATAGAAAATATGAAGAACAAGAGAATGATATGGAGTCTAAAAAATCTTCTCAGAAGGCATGCAAAAGGTAGATCAATTCTCTCCATAGTCCACAATTACACTATTTTTCATGTTCCTGTGTATAAGAAGCTTCTTGGGAGGCATGCAAAAGGAGGATAAATTCTCTATAGCCCATAATTATATTGTTTTCATTTTTAAGAAATAAGAAAACATAATGATGTTTTTTGATTAATTATACGCTCGCCAATCATGATCGAAAGGGGTTGTGATGTGATGATAATGCAGATGAGGAAGGTGACTAAGGTTAACATCCTTACCAACAAATTCTCTTATTGTTTAGTTGAGAGGGATGATACAAGAAGTAGCAGCTCTCTTATCTTCGGACCCTTGGTACCGTCTAGTTCTATCATTTTTATGTTGATTTTGAAGAATCTGAAGCTCAACACCTTCTACCATGTGGAAGTGAGTCGTATAAGCATCGAGGGGAAGAAACACAGCTCAGTTCCTATGTCTGTATTTTGGTTGGATGGGAGCGGGAATGGAGAAGTGATTATGTTGAAAAATTATACTTTGTTTATAGATCTTCTATGTCTATTGTGTGTGTAGTTGTTGTATTACACTAACTATAATGGAAAAATTTCAAAGTATGGGAATTATAAATGAACTCAAGAAGATATCGTGTAGTTTATTTTCTTTCATATTATCTCTGCATTTGTAAGTCCCCTTCCATTCTACCCTACTTTGCACAGTTTCCTGGGCTTTAGCAAGACATTTCTCACTTTTAATACAACGTACATTCTGTATTTGATCAAGAGATGGGGCCTACCAGTGGAAGCCCCTCTTTAAGTTATTTGAAACCGAAAATGCATGGAAGCTAGTGTTAAATTCATAATCTTACTTCTTTTCCACCTACCTCGTCACCATCGAAAACCTCCAAATGCAACATTTAATACACAACAGTTTGAATTTCGAATTTTTTGCAACCATTTGGTTGAGTGGGAATGTGAGGAGGTAGGTAAAGAACAAGTTAATGTAACAGAAGTCAAAAATAATTATTACATAATGTAAGAAAAAAAAAATAGCAACAGTAGCAGTCTACAGGAAAATAGAGACAGTGTGTAAGAAGAGAAATAGCATGCAACAGTAGCCTGCAAGATAAATATAGAACGTGATAGCAGGCAACGAGTAGATTGTTAATGCAGCAGCAACTTATGTAAGAGAAAGAACAGAACAGAACAATGGTGAGAACAATATCAGAACAATAGTGAATGTCTACAATAGCATATTGAGCAGAGATCATGTTATTTTGTTTGTTTAATACATTAGTCTTTAGGTCCAGGATATAGCAGTAGCTACACCTTAGTTGCTTTCTTTTTATCTTTCCCAATAGCCGTATAAAAGCTAGAGCTCTAATTTTTTATAGGGTTTTAAGAGTTAGCCAGGATTCATAGCAAAAGTTGGTAGCACCCACCAACATTTGATGGACAAAATTATGATCTCTGGGCCAAGAATATGAAGACCATAATCATTGCAAATGAGTTGCGGGATTTACTGGTAAGTGGATTCATAAACATGACTAACCATGCTACCTACAAAGCATTGACAAATGACCAAAAGCCCGATTTGAAGGAGACCAGAAGGAAGGATGCAAAATCCTTAAAGTTGATTGAGCCAATAATGGCTGAAGCCATATGCCCTAGAAAAGTAGTAGCTAACTAATCAAAGGAGGCATGGGAAATTATTCAAAACTACTACAAAGGTATTAATAAGCCGAGGTTACTCAAACTCTAATTGCTCAGAAGATAGTCTTAACCCTTCAAACGAAGGATGGTGAGTCTATTTCAGATTTCAATACAAGAGTTTATACCTTAACAAACCAGTTAAGGATTAATGGAGAAGCTATGGAAAATCAAAGGATTGTTAAGAAGATTCTTAGGAGTTTTCCTTTAAAATTCAACCCAATTGTCATTGCAATTGAAGTGGCTAAAGACCTTTCAAATATGATAGTGGATGAGTTGATGGGTTCACTACAAACCTATGAGTAGTGGATGAATAGATCTACTCCTCCTTCCCTAGAATAAGATTTAAAAGATCGGACCAATATGAGAGGCAGGGGGAGAGGAAGAGGCAATAATGTCATAAATTGTAAATGAAGAGGAAAAAAAATAAATTACTCTAGAAGAGTAAGCTTAAACAACTAAGGAGCAAGCAACTCATAGTCAGACTCCCAAGACAAGAATAGGAACAGTACCTTAAACCATAGGTATGATGAAATAAATGTTCAATATTACTACTATCTCAAGTATGGGCGTGACCAGTTAAGGCAAAGTGAAAATATGGCTAATGAGAAGGTGAGTGAATCTGAGTATTTACCAAACATGTTCATTGTGTGTAAGATTGCTGATTAGAGCAACACTGAGGTTTGGTACTTGGATAGTGCTTGTAGTAACCATATGACTGGTAATGAAAAATTGTTTTCCTTCATTGACAAGAACATTCATTCTAAAATTAAGATGGGGAACAATGACAAAATTCTAGTTATGGGTAGAGGGACTATCATTATTTGCACCAAACAAGGTGAAAGAAGCGCAATCTAGGACATCTACTCTACACCAAATCTAAAACACAATATTTTGAGCATTGTTCAACTAGTCTAAAAAGGATTTAAAGTCTTGATGAAGAATAGTGAGTGCACAATATGTGATAAGGATGGGAACAAGGAAAATATAGCTACAGGTCAAATGAAAATGAAGCACATGTTTCCTCTTAGGATGCAAACTGATTTTTGTACACAGTTCGTAGTTGCTCCTCCTAAACACATGAAGAGTACAACAGTACTACAACATGTAACCTTAAATATAGTCATCAAATACCTTTCCATAATTTGGCATTTAAGGTATGGGCACTTGAGTTATTCTAGATTAAACCTCTTATCTAAGAAAGATATGACTAGGGGATTACCAAAAATGGTAGAACATGATATAAAATGTGAGGTATGCATCTTAGGAAAACATCATAGGCAACCCTTTCAATCAAGAATGTCTTGGAGGGAAATATAGCCATTGGATTTGGTGCACTCAAATCTAAGTGGCCAAATGAAAACTCCCACCCATTCTAAGAATGAATACTTCTTGACCTTCATAGATGATTACAGTAGGAAGACTTGGATTTATTTCTAAAAACATAAATATGAAACTTTAGAGAAATTTAAGTGGTTCAATGCATTGGTTGAGAAATAAAGTGGAAACTTCATCAAGGCGTCAAGAATAAATAGAGGGGGAGAGTATGTCTCTAAATAATTTCTAATTTTTTTAATAATGAAGGCTTTAAAAAATAGTTTGCTGCCAAGTACACTCCACAACAAAAAATAGTGGTTGAAAGGAAGAATACAACCATTTAGGAGATGGATGTAAGCATGTTATAATCGCAAAAAAGTGACACTTGAGTGCTAAGAGTGATAATTGAGACCACATATCCCTAACATACACCTAGACCTATCTTAGAGCCTATTTTCATACTTATCCAGCCTTCGTGTGGGCCACAAGTGTCCCTAGTCATCCCTAAATCAGTCGTAGACCCTCATTCTTTAATCTGAGCCCTTTGTGCCTTAGGTTCTACCACTTGGACACTAGAACCATAATAGAGAGAATAGCACCACATGGCACTAGTGTCCCACTATTGGCACTATTTTTTTGACAAACATATATCTTTTCAAATCTTAAACCTCTTATGGTTGGCCTAGACCGCTTTTAGCACCCACATAAGCACAAAAAATGTATATATGCATGAATTTTAGCCCTCTAATCACTAGATAAAAATCAAATACTTGCATATTCAAACTCAGATCAAATTTTGTATAATGAAGGTTATCATTCTCTATTCTACCCTATTTCTACATACTACCATCTACTACATTATTATTCTTAGATTACTCATATTTCTAGTCTCAAACACATTCAAAGTACTCAAGTCAATCATCATACTAGCTACACTTGCACTTGTACCAGCACTTAGGTGGGGTAAACTACATTGGGCTTGATCCCTCTTCAGATTTTGGTATGTAGGCAACTCTCATCACAACAAGGTGGTGAAGAAGTCCATTCTACCTCACTAACAAACATACTTTTTTACTTAACTTAAATATATTCTCTAGCAACATGTAATATTAGAGTTTAATCATAAAATTAGTCAAAATAGGCCATTTACATGGTTTTAAAACTCATGCACATAGGAACAGGGCTTACAAATTTAAACACAAATGCCTCTAGAAGCTCAGAACAATTGTATACAAAGAACACTAGTGCCACACAAAGCTACTATCCAATTATGGAGATACTATTTAGGAGAGGCTTTGACACATGGATTTTATTTGTGACACTCAAACTAGCCTATGCTTTAGTTTTTGTCCTCCAAATCATCCATCCCAATAATTTTCTAGCTATGTTCTTATTTGCAATAATTATTGCTATTTTTAGAAAGGTTAAATTAGATCAATTTTGTAACAAATTAGTGGCTATATTTCTTACATATTTCTACCATGATTTACTATACTCAACTCTTTAAAAACATAGGATTTACATTCACTAAGGCCAAAAAGGTTAAAACATTTGGTGAACTCGACTTACTTTGAATACTACTCAAACTCTAACCCTAGACAACCCTAAGGTTTATATTTATATCCTTCTAAAATCCTCAAACATATTTATATTTCATGTAATCATGATAATAATGATAGATGAAGTTAATTACTATTTGATGCAAAGGTTTCTAACTTCTTTTGTAGGCTTGTTTCCTTTTACTTGAAATGAGTTCAACTATGACATAAACACATATGTACATGATGATTTCAATCAGTTAAAATATATGTCATATGTCATAGAATACATTATCTTTCTCTTATATGGAATTCAATTAAGAAGTAAAACCTTACACACATAGACGATTTAGTATATAATCTAGCAACTATGTTTCAAGTTTCAATGTCATAAATTATGCATAGGAAAAAATATCATTCTCCTTCTCATTTCCATGAGGGTGATATAACAACTTTCCCTATAACTAGGTCCATGTTATCACTCCTTCACAAGATGAAGCAACCTATACTATTGCTAATCATGCCCATACTCAGCCTATCCACACCTCACCCCTACATGGTGTGTGCCTACATGTTCAATAAAAAAACAACTAGGATTTGCACTTGCCAAACTCTAAGGGATCAAATTACTAGTATGAGCAAGATAATATAAGATTTATAGATCAAAATCAGTTATTAAGTAAAAATGTCACATTATTTACAAATCACATTACATATACAAACTCTTTATAATATGTTAGTGCTCATCATGTACATACATCTACACCTAGCAAAGTTGTGTCCAACACTCATTCATATCCAAATCATAAATTAAAACACAATGCATCTATTATAAGTGATTCAGAATGATTACAAGGATAAAATAAGAGTTCAAGTGATATACTAATGGAAATGATTAAAGATAAGTTTATCAACCTACCTCCCTACACCCAGAGAGGAGATCCAAATAGTATTGTGTATATCATAAAATACATGGGCACCACATTGATTCGTGTTTAGCATTGAAAAGCAAAATACAATAGGTAATGGATACAAATGATTCAAATAGTGACACATCATCTAAACAACATACAATGGTACATGTACAAATTCAAAAAGGGTCAAATTGAAAAATAGTATAAAAATAGTTAACAAATCATAACTTAGAACAACAAAAGGTTCACAAAGCACAATTAGAGTAAGAAAAAGTATAACAAACTTAGGTAAATTAATAAAAAGATATAAATATACCTCTCCAAAATGAGGCTCAACTCTCAAAGTAGTATGGGTTTGGTCAAAAATATCTACAATAGTTTGATTATCAAGATCAAGGTTTGGGCAAGCAAGCCCAAGGCATCACTTCTCTTATTTTACCAATTGATAATGTCGGTCAACAAGGTTTGGGATTTATTGAACATCCTAAGGAAAATCATTCATAGATACATCTTATCAAGGAAAAATATCCAGATGCACAATAAATGTTACAAAAAAATCAACTTAACTTGCAAAGTCAAAATCATGTGAAGCCAACAAGCATTCTCAAAAAAAAAGATTTCTATCAAAAGAGCCTCCACAACACCATATTCCTACAATAAACATATTTTTAAGGGAAAAAATCACAATCAATATTACAAAGCACAATTCAAAAAGGTCAACTCGACCGTATGAGGCAATTCCCTCTAGCATTCTAGGTTATTATGATTATGATGATACTGACGATGAACAATACTCAGATTCATACTATAACATCATTCAACTACAACATAACAATGACACCACATGAGAGATTTCCATTCTTATTTTTGACATAGGTAATATTGATAGTGAGTCTCCCATGAGAATCATCAATTAGTATTGTTCCTCCCTTCCTGTACATACTTTCCTCATTTATTTCTCCTTGTATATAGTTTAATTTTCATGTTACTTGTACATAGCTTATACCTAAAAAATACAAAAGCAATATAATATTTCAAAAACAAAAAACATCAAAATATTTACATAGAAAATACAATATTATAGATTTTATGCACTTCCATGTTTACACTTATTATATTCTTTAGACACTACATATGTTAGCTATCTTATTATAGTTAGTTTTATCATACATACATGTTTCACTTATTCTTATCGAGTGCTTACAGATTGCTCTAGGACTCAAGTCCACTACACCAATCCATATTTGCTATTTTCTACCCATTGGGGGCATATACATAGGTCCTTGATTTGATACATTCATCCATTTGGGGGTACCCTATACATAGTTTTGATTACTAGGTTCCATCTTTCTACACATTACATTACAGATTTAGCATTGTTATATCTTGATATTTATCATGCTACAATCACTCATTTTTTTCTAGTTATTACTACTTTAGATTTAGAATATGTACCTCTTGGATATTACACATATTTGTATCACATGTTCATGCATAATTTCATTTCTATCTTTCTTAGTTTAGACTTGATTATGTCTCTATGCTTCTTCTATTTGAGATAAATTTGAACATATCATTTCTCTTTGGTTTTATGCCACTTCTTTTCATAATATGTAAACTTTACACATGTGCCCATGTCGTTGTGTGTGCCTTCCAGATTGTGTATTCATATGTTTGAACATGTCTTTTTATGTGGCTCTAAGCCAAATTATTTGATGTCTGTGTATATGGACATTTAAACATGTCTTTGTATGTCTTGCTTTCATAGATTCAGTGACATGTGCCCATGTCCATTATATTATGGCCCCTTGGCATACTTTGTGTATCTCATGTGTGTTGTATGTATGCTTTATTATATGCATCATGAACATGACACTTTTATCTTTCTTTCTACACACTCTAGTTTTAGATTTCATGAGGGACCTCATACATCTCTCATTCCCACTTCGTTGTCGTTATTGACATCATGTTCCATCCCCTAGGTAACTACTCAATTAATACTCGGATTTGGTATTACATATATTTTTATATATATCTTGACAACCTTGTGAATGATAGACATAGTATACATTAAAAATTACAAACTTATGCTTAGATTATCTTATATTTTGATGTTATGTATGCACATTATATTGGATTATTACGTAGATATCATATATGATCCAACTAACACACATCTTGCAAATCTTTTTATTTTAAGGACATTTTTTGCACAGTTTGAATAACTCTCCTCAAAATATGGGTAATTCATAGGGATTTTTCATAGAGACTAGGCTCTCATAATGCACTTAGTACATTTTTTAGCACACAAGCCAAGATTACAAAAATCAGACTCAGGTAAACATAATGTAAAGTAGTGCCATAGAGATTAGTATAGTTGGATAGAAATCAGAATAGATAGACATTAGCATCCAAATTTGGACACTAGCACAACATAGTGCTACTTTCTAAGATATAGTGCTATTGTCCAGTAGCCTTAGTTTTAGAAATATCTAGATTGGTCATGGAAAGTACATTAGATACAATCCAAGTTTGCACAAGTTTAGTTATAGATTTACCAATTTTGGCTCAATTTAGCTCAGATTCATACTATTTTAGCCTAGATTCATACCAACTTGATTAGATTCAGGGCATCATGCATGGCATGACCATTCCTAGTTATAGTTTAGATAATAAGATATAGAATATTACAATTCAGTCCAAAATCCATATGTTTAGATATCAGATTTGGGGGCATGTGCACAACACATTGTTTTCATTTTCTCAATTACACACTAGTTGATCAGATGATGTAATCACCTTAAAATTGGTATTTGAGTGCTAAGATTACTACTTAAGACAACCTATTCCTATCTTAGCCCTAGACCTATCCTAAAGCCTTTTATCATTGTATTTTAGCCTTTATACAGACCACAGGCATCCCTAGTCAACTAAAATATAGTCTTTGACCTTCATTCCCATATCTTGGCCCTTGTGCCTATTATACTATCATTTACACATTAGTGCCACATTAAGACACTAGAGCCACATGGCGCTAGTGTCCCCAAAATGGTGCTAATGTCCCTTGTCCTAACTCTTTTAAATGGATATATTTTCAAAACTTAAACCCTCCTAAGGTAAGCTTAAACATATTTTATTATCCTCATAATATTCGTAACACTATAAATACATGTCTTTTAGACCTCTATCCACTAGATGGAAAATAGTTGAAAAATAACTAATTAAACAGGAAACAAGTTGATTAAAATTAAGGTTATTAATCCTTATTTAGCCCTACTGCTGCATACTACCATCTACAACTGACTTAAGCTCATATTTTCCAAATTTTCAATCTTAAGTACAATCAAGGAATTCAATACCACTATCATTATAACATCACTTGAAGTTGATCCAACACTTAGCTGGGGAGAAATACATTGATCTTGATCCTTCTTTGGAGTATTGGTATGTATGTGAATCTCTTCATAAAAGGGTGTTGAGGATGTCCAGGCTATCCTACTAATCAACACACATTTTTAGTTGATGCCTTAATTTTAAGGAGGATTAGGGTTTGCATCATAAATCAATTATTACAAGCACAATACAGAATTTTAGACTTTGTGCATGTAGGAATAGAACCCAAAAACATGGGAATAAGTGCACCCAAAAATTAGGAATAGTTTTGCACATAAGACACTACCACCATTTTCAAGACACTAGAGCCGCCTGGTGCTACTATCCAAGTATGACACTATTGTCTAGAAGAGAATATGACATAGGGATCTAGTTGATGACACTCAAACCTATTTGTATCTTAGTTTTTATCACTCAGATCTTTTGTATTAGGTGTTTTCTAGATTGATCATTATTTACACATATTTATTACTATTTTATAAATTCAAAACAAGTCAAAATTTGTAATAAATTCATGATTTTTTATTGCATATTATTTCATAATTTAGAATGCTTAGCCCTCTAATCAAACATAGGATTTACATTAGTTAAACATAAAAGGTTAAAATATTTGGTGAACTTGACTTAATTCAAATATTGCTTAAAACCCTAGTTCTACATAGGTTTTACCTTATCTCAAATTTTATGCACTAAATTAGGGTTAAAAGCTCCTTTTTTATATTTTTTTCATAACCTAACTCATTTCATCAATCTCACATTAGGGTTTCATTTATTTAAATATAATATAATTTTTTTACAAACCAACCCTAATTCAAAACCTAGCCCTAACTAACCCTAGTGTCTACATTTCCAAAATTTAGATTTCAGATTCATATATCTTCTAATTTTTATAATCATGGTTATAATGACAAAGGAAATTAATCAAATTTTTTTTGCGAAGTTTAATACTCTATTTTGCATGCTTGTTTCCTTTAATTTAGAATAAACTTAAAAATGGCATAGATACATGTATACATGATGATTCATATCAATTAAAATGTCTTTCATATTTCATTATTTCTTTCATGTGTTATTTTTATCCTATGTGGAATACAATTAAGACATAGCTCTTTAATCACATAGATATCTTATTACATCAAAAAATAATTATACTACCTAAAATCAACAAGTCTTCTTCAGATGCATTTTGATATTTGGTCCATTATAATTCCTTTCCTATCATTCCTGGACATATGGAAACATCAATCATCTCACTTTTCCATCCTTCTTCTTAATCACAAACATCTAGCCACCACCCCACCTCTACTATTATCTCTATGATCTAATAGACCCTGATGTCTAGGTTACGATGTCCTTATGTGGTCATGAATCTTGGAAAGTTTTCGATACCCATGGCTATATATTTATTAATCAAATTAGTACTCCTCCAAGTACAGTTTCCATTTTATATATTTTATATCATTTTGAAACATACAAAAATATTTTTTTTGTGCCACTCCGTGATAATCAGGTACCTCAAACATATGAGCCTACCTATGTTGCTTCCATAATTAATAATATGAAATGGATAGAAAAACATATTTATTTTGAGAGGAAGGACCTCCCACCTCAGCACATAATATATTTACATCTACCTTCTACATTTATTTATAAATTAATGATGTAGGTGTCAAATGAGTTCTAGTTAACAATGGATTAGGATTGAACATTTCCAACATTTATTTTCTACGACTTCTTAATATATATGCTATGGATTTGGATATTTATGATATAAACATATGAGGGTTTGATAATATTTCACACCAAGTTTTAGGTCAAATAACATTAAACCTTACACTTGGGCCCACAACACTACATGCAACATGCCAAATTATGCCTAATGATCTTAATTATAATCTCTTGCTTGGGAGACCATGGATTCATGATATGCAAATAGTTCTATCCACTTTACATGCATATTTAAAACTCATCTATATAGGTCGTGTGTGTGTGTGTGTGTGTGTGTGTGTGTGTGTGTGTGTGTGTGTGTGTGTGTGTGTGTGTGTGTGTGTGTGTGTGTGTGTGTGTGTGTGTGTGTGTGTGTGTGTGTGTGTGTGTGTGTTATGGATAAAGAACCATTAAAGTAATTTCAACATACAGAGCCTTCACATAATTATATTCCTCACATGAATTTTGTTTCAACACCACTCGAGTCTACCATTCAAAGTATGCATACAACTCCCCTAATTATTTCTAGCACATAAGATAATAATTTAACTTCACCATTTGCATTAAGATATTTTTAGAAGATAAGATACATAGGATAAGGCCTTGGAAAAAATGAGCATGAAATCCTTGATCCTATTGAAGCATATGATCAACAGGGAAAACAAGGACATGGATATAGAAAAGATACATCTAATGTTAGATCTTCTCACAATTCTTCTCAACATATCATGTTTTGTCCACCTATTCCATGGGTAGTTGATGCAATAAAACATTTTTATACACTCAATTATTTACCCTAACCATATCGATGATATAGTTTCCCCAGATCTACCCATTCTTAATGAGTTCACTAACGATTAGGCTCTCTTAGAATTTATGGGTGAATATTAGGATCTCCCTTCCTTATATCATAATAATAGGTTTACTCATTCCAAAAGTGCACAGGCATATTTTGATGAGCATTCAAATGAATTAGGTGATATGTTACCTAACACAAATGATATAATACCTACATCACTATACACTTTGGATCGATCTACATTACTTAATGAAGAAATAATCAAATTCAATTATGGCACCAAAACTGACCCTCATATCACACTATTAGTTATTACCTTACATAAATTAGAAGACATGGATATTCATTACATTTTAAGATATTTTCCTAAAGTATTTGCATGGAATTATTCTGATATGCCTAACATTGATCCCTCAATTTTAGTACACATAATTACATTATATCCCAATGTCAAGCTAGTAGAATAAAAGATTCGTAAAATGCATCCTAAAGTTGATCTTCTTATTAAGGATGGCATCTAACTATTGTTATATGTTGGTTTCATTCGACCAATTGCTCATCTATAGTGGGTTGCCAATATTGTTCATGTTGTAAAACCTAATGGCCAAATCTGATGTTTTTGTGATTTTAGAGACCTCAACAAATCATGTCATAAAGATAAATTTCCTTTACCCACCATTGATATGATAGTTGATTCCATAGCTAGCTATGAGATGATCTCCTTTATGGATAATTTCACCAAGTACAATCAAATCAAGATCACTGAATAAGATCAAGAAAAGACTTCTTTTACCACACCATGGGGCACTTTTTGCTATATTGTCAAGAAGATAAAAAAGGATGTGAAATTTGTGTGGAACATCACATGTCAAAAGAGCTTTGATGCCCTTAAGCAAGACTTACTCAAACCTCCTATCTTATTCCCACCCATACTTGGTAAGCCACTTCTAATTTAACTCTCAACAATAGATCATGCACTGGGAGCACTCCTAACATAACACAATGATCAACATAAAGAAATAACCATTTACTACATCAGTTGTATGCTAGTTAACTAAAATCAAAATTATCTAGCAATTGAAAAAAAATGCTTAGCACTAGTATGTGTTGGTCAAAAAATCTACCACTATATGATTAATAATGAAGCACAGATCATTATGAAAGTTGATCCTTTAAAATTCCTCATGTCAAACCCACATCTTTCAGGCCATAATTCAAAATGGGTAATGTTACTTATAGAATTTGACCTCAAAACAATTTTTAAAAAATTGGTAAAAAGCTAGATAATTTTAGATCAATTGGCAGTTACTCCATTACTAGACACAAATCCTATTAATGATGATTTTAAACATGATTTCATAGTGTATAATTCCACTTTAGATACACGGATAATGTTCTTTGATGGTTCTAGATGTGCATCTAGTTTCGGTGATATAATTATTTTCATCAATCCCCTAGGACACATAGTACCTCTTGCATACCAAATAATTTTTTCATGCAGTAAAAATATCATAAAATACGAAGAGTTTATCTTAGGCCTTCAAGCAGTGCAACATCTCAAGATTAAATCAATAAAAGTTTATACAGACTCCCAATTAATTATTAATCAAGTTATGGATGTCTACCAAAAAAAATAAGAACAACTGATTCCTTATAAGAACATGGTTCAATGTCTATAGGATCACTTAGATAATTAATCTATCAGGAACATCCCACACAAAGATAACCATCATGTCAATGTAATTTCAAGTGTTTCATCATTGATCTCCATCAATATAGATGCAAACCAAACACTTTTTACTATTAGATAATTATAATCTCCATTAGTATCCCATGTAGACCTTATCTCTCTAATAGTCCTAGTTACCATGCATAGTATGACATCATCTGAATGGTTCTCTGACATATACAAATTTTTGAATAAATCTATCACACCTGATACTTTTAAAAATAATGAAAAATGTAAACTATAGTGAAACTCTCTTCGATATGTCATCATTGGTGGTGATTTATTTAAGAGATATTTTCATGGACGCTTAATCTAATAGATCACAATCGAGGAAGCTAAATTGGCTATTCGATAAATACATGATAGTGAATATGTTGGTCATTTCAGCAATAAAATAATGTCACACAAGCTAATCATACAATGTTACTATTTGCCAACCATGGAACAAAAATGCTAAGAGTATGCCAAATTACGTGATATATTTCAATGCCATGGAAACTTGCACAATGTACCATTACAACAACTTGAACCTATCATATCCTTGTGGCCATTCATGTTATAAGGATTTGACCTAATCATTAAGATAAACCCAAAATCCATAGGAGGTCATAAATTAATTATCACAACTAAAAAATATTTTACAAAATGGGTAGAAGCCATCCCATTACAATCAACAAAGGGGGAGGATGTTTATCATTTTATAATGACCAATATTTTTTCCCACATCAGCCTCCTAATAGCCATAATTATATCTAATGGAACCTCTTTCAAGAATAAAATAGCGAAAAAGTTTTTCACCAAATATAAAATCAGACACACATTCTCTACTCCATATTACCCATAGGGTGACGGTCAAGAAAAAAGTAACAAACAAGATAATCAACAATATTCTCAACAAAATAGTTACCAAATTTGGTGATGATTGGTACAATCAACTCATCTATGAAATATGGGCTTACCACACTAGCATACATATACCAATTGGATCTACTCCTTATTCACTTGTATATGGCACAAAATATGTCATCCCATTGGAAATTAGAAACCCCCTCTTTATGAGTATATTTAAAATGGATCATCACAAATGATTAATATAGAGAGAGACATCTCCATAAATTAGAAAAATTGGATCACACACATATATAAGCCATAAATTAGCTCAGAGCTTATCAGAAACAAATCCAAAGAACCTATAATAACTAAGTCCACAATAGGGAATTCAAAATCAATGATTTGGTGTTAAAATAAAATTTCAAAAAAATCAACACCAAGGAAGAGAATAAAGGAAAGTTTAAACCAAATTGGCTTGGACCATACATCATCACATAAAATATTATCCCAAAATTATACCAAATAGCTTCACTTGATGGCAAGGCAATCAAAAGTCCAATGAACATCATGCATCTAAGGATATTTAACATATAAATAATGAACTATTCATTTTCATTTGCTTGTACATAGCTTATTTATAGAAAATACAAAAACAATATAACATTTTAAAAACATAAAAATTATAGATTGTATGCAATGGTACGTTTACATTTATTATATTTTCTAGACACTAGATATGCTAGCTATCTTAGTATAGTCAATTTTATCATAAATACATGCTTCACTTGTTCTTGTCGAGTGATTTTAGATTTCTTACAACACTTAGGTCCACTACACTAATCCAGACTTATTATCATCTACCCACTAGGGGCATATACATTGATTTAGTTTTATTTATTTGATACATCTACCTAGTTGGGGGCATCTTATACATAGTTTCTATCACCATGTTCTATACTTACATTATATACATTCCAATTTTAGAACTTTTAAATCTTGACATTGACCATTGGTACTCATACTTAGATTTTTTATTGACTATCACTAGTTTAAACTCAACAGATGTACATCTTGCTCTTACATAGATTTGTAATAAATTTAGGAATACTTTCATTTCTATCTTTCCTAATTTAAACTTTATTGTATTCTCTATGCATCTTCTATCCTAGGTCATTTGAATATGTCATTGTTCTTTGGCTCTCTGTGACTTCTATTCATGTATGCCTTGGACATGTGCCCATGTCTCTTATGTGTACTTTCCTTATTGTGTATGTGTACATTTGAACATGTCCTTCCATGTGGGTCTAAGACAACATGCTTGTTACTTGCATATGTGTACATTTGAACATGTCCCTTATATTATGGCCCCTTGGCCTATTTTTGTTCCTCATGTGTTTTATATGTATTATTTACTATAAGAATCATGGCCATGACACTTATTTTTTTCTTGTCACACACACCAGTTTTAGATGCCATGAGGGACCTCATGCATCTACCCTTCTTACTTGGATGTTGTTATGGACAACATGCCATACCCTTAGGAAGCTACTCAAATTTGATGTTACATACATTGATTAAATCTACCTTTATAACTTGTGTGATGATAGACACAAAATACATATTAAATTACATACTTATGCTCACATTCTCTTACATTTTGATTTTATTTTTGCACATTGGATTGGATTATCACATAGTTATCATATATGCTCTAGCTAACACATTTTGCATAGCCATTTATTTTGAGGATAGTTATTTCATAGGTAAACAACTACCCTAAAAAGAGGGGGAATTTATATGGGTTTATCATAGATATTAGGCTCTTACATTAAATCCACATAACATTTTTTAGCATAGGATCAATTTCAAAAAAATTAGACAGTAATACATAGGAAAAAATAGGGAATAAAAAATTAGTACAGTGATTGAGAGTTTAGACCAGATAGAAATTAGTGCCCAAATAAGAACACTATCACGACATGGAACTAATGTCCAATACATGAAAATATTATCTAGTATCCCTCATTTTAGGGTACTTCAGATTAGCCAAAATAATAAAATAGGTACAATACAAGTTTGCACATATACAACTAAAAGTTTGATAGTTATGCTCACATTCACACTAGTTTAGTTCATATTCATATCTTTTGCTTAGATTATGGGAATCATGTGTGGCATGTTCATTTCAATATTTATTTTAGATACTCATATACACCTATTACAACTTAATCTATAATTATAATTCTTAGATATTAGATGGGGGGCATGTGCACAACACATTATTTCCATATGCTCAGTTACACATAAGTTGATCAAATGAAATGACAAACTCCATGTAATTATATATGTTGTATAGACTTGAAATCATATTATAGGTTGTCTCTAGTTTCATTCCTTACTCCATCTATAGTTGTTGGCATTCCCAAGTGGCCCAGAGCTACCTAATGTACCCGAGTGGCCACATACTTGACATACATAATTAGATATACCTAGTTAAATATTTCTAGCACTTTTTATAGTTTAGTTTCAAATGAATCTATTACACATGGGTAGGAAATGATAGAGTCATATCTTACTTGAGTTCTTGATCCATACACATTAGAGGATTAGACACACTTTTAGTCTAATCCAAGCCATTCACAAGTCATGATCCACTAAACAAGCGTGGGTAATGATGCAGTCAAAAATATATTGAGTTATTGAGCCACACACATATGAGAATTGAGAAAAATATCAACTTAGTCCAAGATATTCAATGATTTGATCATTATTTACACTAAAAAAATAGGTTATCACTAGGTTCATGTATTAGTTCATGTACCCAACAAAATGTATTCATTCCTTTCCTCTTTCCCATTTCTTTACTCAATTTTACTCATTTACTTCTTTATTTAGCATAGTCTTTCAATTTTTATATATCTTAAGTGAGGATTTATTTGTGCATATTTCATTGCAGGTCATGCTTTGGATCATGCTTCACATACTCAAACTCAACTATGGGATTCACTTCCTAGGTAAGTCTAGGTATGCTTCTTTTTCCTTTATACTTTAAATTTCACTTTACTACATTTATAACATAAAAGTGGGGGAATGAATCACCTAAAAGTGGTATTTGAGTGCTAAGAGTGATACTTGAGAAAACTTATTATTAGCTTAGCCCTAAACCTATCCTAGATCCTTTTATCACACTTTTATATCCTATGTGTAGACCACTGGTGTCCTTAGTCATATAAAAAATAGTCTCATACCTTGATTCCTATATCTTGGGATTTTATGCCTAGAAGCCTACCAATTGGACATAAACACCACATTAAGGACACTAAATACATAGGGTGCTAGTGTCCCCAAAATAGAAGTAATGTCATTTATCCTAACTCTCCTGAATGGATATATTTTCAAAAGTTGAACCCTCATAAGGTCAGCCTAAGCATATTTTATTATCTACACTAGCTATAGAACACTATAAATACATGACTTTTAGACCTCTGTCCAGTAGATGTAAAATAGATGCAAAATACTTATTCAAACATGAAACAAGTTAGTAAAAGCAAGGTTATTAATCCCTATTCTACCCTATTTTTGCATAGTACCATCTATAGTTTCCCTAAGCCCATATTTTGTAGATTTGCAATCTCAAGAACACTCAAGGAATTTAAGACCACTATAATTATAGCATCACTTGCATATACACGATCACTTAGGTGGGGAGAGATACATTGGGATGGATCCCTCCTCAGAGTATTGGTATGTAGGAAACTCTTTTTATAGTGGGTTGTTGAGGATGTCTATCCTATCTTACTAATGAATACACATTGTAAAATCATACCTTACTTGCAAGGAGGATTAGGGTTTGCATCATAAATTAGTTATTAAAGGCACAATATAGAGTTTTAGACTTTGTGTGCAAAGGAACATAACCAAGAAACACAGGCACAAGTGCACCCAAAATTTATGAATAGTCCTACAAAAAAGACACTAACACCATTTTTATAACACTAGAGGCACATGGCACTACCATCCAAGTGTAGAACTACTATCAAGGCGTGGATTTAACATAGGGATCTAGTTGAAAACAATCAGACCTGATCGTATCTCAAATTTTAGTGCTCAAATATTCCACATCATGTGTTTTTTAGATAAGTCTTTATTTGCACATATTTATTACTATCTTTAGAAATTCAAAGCAAGTCAAAATCTATAAAAAAAAATTAGTAGTTATTTATTTCATATTATTTCACTAATTTATATTACAAATCCCTTTAATTAAACATAGGATTTACATTAGCTAAACCTTAAAAATTTTAAATAGAAGGAATGACAAATTCCATGTCATCCTCTACATTATATACATCAAACATCATATTCTAGGTTGCACACCACTTTGATGCCTTACTTCATCTATAATGGTTGACATTCCTGAGTGGCCCAAAGATTCGTAATATACCCATGTGGCCCAAAAACACCTAATATACCTGAGTTAGAGCCAATATTTATAGTTGGATATTTCTACTTAGACATTTCTAGTTACATCTCACAATTTTAGTTTTAGATGCATCTACAACACATGGGTAGGTAATGATGGAGCCATAGTCTACTTGAGTTCCTAAGCCACCTACATGAGAGGGTTGGACACACCATCAATCTAATCCAATCTATTCACAGGGCACAATCCATAAAATAGGGGTGGTAAATGATGGATTAAAAATCAAATTGAGTCCTTTAGCCACCCACACATGAGGATTGAGCAAGCCATCAACTCAATTCAATATATTCACCAGTTCATCACTATATACATGTACACACATAGGTTGTTAGTAGGTTTATGCATTGGTTCACATACCCATTGATATGTATTCATTCCTTTCCTTTCTCATATCCCTTTTCATAGTTTTTTACTTAGTTTTAATTCATTACTTAGTTTTGTCTTTAATTTTGATGTCTATTATGTAAAAAATAATTTATGCACATTTCACTTGTAGGACACATAATGGATCATGCTTCACATACTCAGATCCAAAATTATGGGATTCACCTCTTAGGTAAGTCCAGGTACATTTATTTTTCCTTTATCCTAGTCATTTCACTTTGCTACATTTATAGAATAAGATGGGGGGGAATGTAATCACCTAAAACTAACAATTGAGTGTTAATAGTATTACTTGAAACCACTTATCCTTAGATTAACCTTAGACCTATCTTAGGCCCTATTTTCACACTTATCCAACCTTCGTATAGGCCAAAATCATCCCTAGTCATCCGTAAAGTAGTCCCAAATCCTCATTCTTCGATCTTGTTGCTTCATGCCTTAGGTTCTACAACCTAGACACTAGTACCATAATAGGGATAGTAGTGCCACATGGTACTAGTGTCCCAATATTGACACTACTATATTTTCCCTCCTTTCTCCACAAATAAATATCTTTTCAAATCTTAGACCTCCTATGTTCAGCCTAGACCTCTTTTAGCACCTACACAAGCGCCATAATAATATATATACATGATTTTTATCCATTTAACCACTAGATAGAAATCATATGCAAATTACATATCTAAACTTAGAACATGTTCTTCACAACTAAGGTTATCAATCCCTATTCCACCCTACTTTTGCATACTACCATCTACAACATTCATAAGCTTAGATTACTCAAATTTCCAATCTCAAACACTCAAGTCAATCATTATACTAGCTTCACTTACAATTTCATCAACACTTAGGTGGGGATAAATAAATAGGTCTTAATCTCTATTTTGGTTATTGGTATGTAGGCAACTCTCATCAAAATAAGGTGTTGAGGATGTCTATCCTACCAAACTAACAAACACACTTTTTTTATTGAATCAACTAGATTCCCTAACAACATGGAAGATTAGGCTTTGTTCATAAAATCATTGAAAATGGGCCATTTACATGGTTTTAAAACTTGTGCATGTGTGGACAGGCCTTACAAATCTAGACACAAGTGTACATAGAAGCTCTGAACAATCATGTATAGAGGACACTACCATCAAAATAGAGACACTAGCACCACATGGTGCAACTATCTAATTAGGGCACTATTGTATAGGAGGTATTTTGACACTTGGATCCTATTTGTGACACTTAGACCAGCCTCTACCCTAGTTTTTAGCCTTTGTATCATCCATCTCAATCATTTTCCAACTAAGTTCTTATTTTCATTATTTATTTCCATTTTTAAAAAGGTCTAATTTGGTCATTTCTATAGAAAATTAGTGAATGTATTTATTGCATTTTTATACCGTGATTTACTATACTTGACTCTTTAACAACATAGGATTTACATTCAATAATTCCTAAAAGGTTAAAACACATGTTTAAGGCCAAGGGACATTCAAATGAATTTTGGGGTGAGGCTATAACAATAATAATATACTTGTTAACCAAATGTCTCATCAAGGTTGTACGAGTCAAGACTCCATAAGAAACATGAACAAATATAATAATCTTTGGGTGTGTGGCATATTAATTTTTTCCAAAGGAATAATGGTAAAAATTTTGATGATAAGGAGAAAAGTGCAGCTTCATTGGTTATAATCAAGATTATAAATCATATAGACTATACAATCCTATTACCAAGAAAATTATGATAAACATAGATAATGAATTCATTGAGAATGAATCATGGGATGGCACTATTGACATAGCCTTGGGTATCTCAGTAACGATACCCACATATGATGTAGAAGATGGAAATGAAGAGATAACTTCCATTAGTCAAGCTAAACCAATAATAAATCAATAAGGTCAACCTTTAGAAACACTTCCATCTACATCACTTTCAAAACATACTCTTCAATCAAGCAACTCCAATAGTAATTAAAATCCAACCCTTGCTTCTCTATTACCAAAAAATACAAGGAGATTAAGGGAGATTTATTATAATAAAAGTTATATTGATCTTGATGAAAATATAGACTTTGATTTATTTTCTCAAAATGATCTTGCATGTTTTGAAGAAGCAATGAAATAAGATAAATGGTCTAAGGCCATGGATGAGGAAATAGATGAAATAGAAATAAATAAAACATGGGAGGTGGATAAATTAACTAAGGGAAAACAAGTTATCAGAGTTAAGTGGGTTTATAAGATCAAGAACATTGCAAAAGGAAAAATTAAGAAGCATAAAGCAAGGCTAATTGTTAAAGGATACACATAGTATCCTAAAAGAGATTATGATGAGCCATATTCTCCTATTTAAATAATGTAAACCATATAGTTTGTCCTAGTAATCACTTCCCAACAAAAGTGGAAGGTTTATCAAATGAATGTAAATTATACCTTATTGAATGGAATGCTGAAAGAAGAGGTATATGTCATTCAATCACCTAGCTATGGAGTCCCAAGATAAGTAGACAAGGTGTATAGGATGAAGAAAGCACTTTCTAGGATTTAAAAATCACCAATGGCAAGGTATAAAAGAATTGATTCCTATTTTACTAGCAATGGATTCAGTAAAAGCAATAATGATCCCACAATTTACATCATGGCAAGTCATCTGATGAAAATATAATTTGAAGTGATAGGCATAGGATTTTTAAATTATTTCCTTGGTATATAAGTACAACAAATGGATCATGACATATTAATCTCTCAATCCAAGTATGCCATACAAATCTTGAAGATATTTAAAATGTTGAACAATAAGCCTGAACCAAAACCAATAGCCACATATCTGAAGTTGATTAAAAACATTAAAATAATGAATTACATCCAACCTTATACAAGAGAATGGGTTGAATTCTATTTTACTTGATAACTTATAGGCTTGATATAATGTATGCATTAAGTTTTATTTCCAGATTCATGGAGACACCTAAGGATACACACTGGCAAGTAGGTAAGAAAATATTGAGATATGTCAATGGCACCAAGATCTATGACATCCTATATAATGTATCAAGTGAATTTGATATGGTTGCCTATACAAATAATGATTGGTAAGGTAGTGTAAATGATAGGAAGAACACATCAAGATATGTGTTCCACATGGGTTCATGAATAATTTCATTGGCATCCAAGAAACAACCCATAGTTTCTATCTCCACAACATAAGTTGAGTATATTTAAATGAATATAGCTACATGTTAGGTAATTTAGCTAAGGATAATCTTATTTTAATTAAATGAGGAACAAGGATATGGTACAAAAATATATTATGATAATATATTCTCAATAGACTAGTTGAAAAATCTAGTTTTCCATGGACAAACTAATCATATTCAGATCCATTATCATTTTATAAGGAATATGGTATAACATGGAGAGATCGAGCTTAATTTTTGTAGATCCAAGAAACTTATTGATGACATATTTACTAATCCCTTGTCAAAATATATATTTGAATGCTTAAGATAGAGATTAGCGGTCACAAATGTAGTAGTAATAGCTCTTCAAGTTCATATGTTGGCTCTAGAGATCCACATGGTAAATCTAAAAATATAGAGGCTAGATATAGAGATCTAGAGGTTTTCTTTGGATATGTAAGGTTAGCCTTGAAGATGCATAGGATGGCTCCAGAGATCACCAATATGGATCGAAAGATCACCATTCTAGCTTTGGAAATGAATAAAAAAGTTTTAGAAGCACATAACCTATTAATTGAATGATTCCAAGATGATTCAATGGTTTAAAAAGGTTTATAATAACATGTAAATAAGGTCAATATTAATGGGGACTTTAAACTTATAATATTACTTCTTTATCACTTACCTTGTCAGTTACAAAAACTTCCAATGAATAACATTTAATACATAGCAATTTGAAATTTTTTTTGGAACCATTTGGTTGAGCTAGAATGTGAGGAGGTAGGTGGAGAATAAGTTAATTTATTAGAAATAAAATATAGTAATTACATAATGTAAGAAAAAATACGTAGCAATAGTAGCAGTCTATAGAAAAGCAAAGACATAATATAAGAACAAAATATACACACAATAGTAAACTTCAAGAGAAATATAGAACAAAGTAATAGATAGAGAGTAGAGTATTGATGAAACAACAACTTAAGTAATAGAAAGATCACAATAAAAAAATATTGATAACAATAGTAAATATCTATATAACATACTGAGCATTGGTTAGAAGTGTTATAAGTTTGAATACAATAATTGTTCATAGAAGGTGGATGTAATCAACTAAATGTAATATATATTATTGAATGAATATATGAATATTAGACTTGCGTCAGTTCTGAGTCTTTCTTTGCTTCCTCTATTTGCTTCTAAATCCTATTATTTTATTTGATTACTATGTTAGTCTTTGGGTCTAGGATATAGTAGTAGTTTCACCTTGGGTGCTTTCTTTTTATCTTTTCCAACAACTAGGTGAGCCAATTCCTAACATAAAAAAAATCCATCTAAATTTACACATTATATATCTTATTCATCTATATGTGGCTAAAAAAATTCATCAAAAAAATAAATAAATCTTAGCCCAAACATTCCTATAAACGTTCACCTTCACTTTAATATCAGGAGAGACACATTTGAGCAAGGATTAAAATCTTCAAAAATGTCATGGTCTTACTTTTATCTTAATGCAATATAAGTTAAATGGGTTTTATTTAGCTGGGGACAATTAAAAGAAAAACAAATTGAAAAATGAAAGTATCAATGGCCATGTAAAAATATGTCATGATTATTAACATGGTTCTTAGTGATGGTACAAATATACAACCACCTACTTATGGGTAGTCAATAGTTTAAGTTTTCTCACCACCCATGGATTTTTTAGTCTCTCTAGAGTGATGTTTCAATATTTTATTTATTTATTTTTTGTGTTTTTTTAGTCTTGTTTGATTCTGGATGGTCAAAAGCTTTATTTTTTTCACTACTCATTTATCTACTTATCTCTCTCGAGTAGGGTTTCAACCTCCCAAAATTTAAATTAATATATATTTTTTGAAATATGCTTATTTCTTCATGTATCATACCTTTTTTAAAATTTCATCTTGAAACACTTCATGCTTCTTTCTAATAGTGTGCTTAAAACATAAATTTTGAATTTGTAACCAAATGTTGTGTTTTGTGACATGAATTTTGTTCCCATAGATGAAAAAAATGCATGTCTAAGATTATTGCCAAAAGACATGAGATTCTCAATTAAATGTTCAAATAAAATATAAAATTTGTACCTTAATTTATTTCTTCCATATTTTAATGTGTATATTTTCAATACATTGTTACACTTTTTTATGCTAATTTGTACCTTCTACATTGATGTATATTATATTTCTTATATTCTTCACATAAATAATTCCAACAACAAGAATTCACCATTGCTTAAACTAAGGAAAGTGGTAAACAAGATGTTCAATCAAAATCCAAAAAAGAGGGTTTACCATTTTTGCAATATGAACACCTTAAATTGGTTTGGAAAGATTACAAATTTAAGAGTGTACTTTAACATACTTTTCATAGACATAAAATGAAAAAATTGATAAAATGATACCAATGTATATAGATTAAAGATGAATATTCAAATATTTTTTGTATCTATGGTCCCCATTTCTCCTCGTTAACCATCGATAGTTGTGAATGATATTGAGAAAGAAAAAAAATCATTATGTTCAAATGTCATTGGTTGATTCTTATGCACACAAATTTTGGCATATGATAGACTTAAGCTAAGAGTATATTTAATAAAAAATAGTATCAAGTTTAATTATAAAATTTTAATTCTTCCCCACTTTAAATGTGATGGGGATCATCATTTAGTCAACATCAATAGCTACACCATCATTTTTAGCATGCGGATTACTAGCTCTTCCACCACTCAACAAAAATAAGACACATGTAAGAGCAACCATGCCAACAATTTAATATTATAAACAATTTAAGCATGAAAAAAATATTTTGGGAAGAAGAATTATGCTAATGCAATTGATTGCTACACCTAGGCAATCGATCAAAGGATGTCAAACAATGTTGATAATTTAATACTTATTGCAAATAGGGCCCATGCCAGTATTTTTCTTGGAAACTATAGGTGTGGATTGATGGATGTTGAAGATACTTAAAATATCAATCCAAAAAATGTTAATAATTTTAGGAATGACATAGGTGCTTATACATTTATGAGTTTACTTAAATCCTTGAATGTTAGTTCTTCATGTTTTAAGCAAGGAAAAATACTAATGTTAGTATTTAGCTTAGACATTCAAAAATATTTTAGGTATATATTTGATTTTTTTCCTTTCTTATTTTTGTTGAAAGGTTTGAGATGGAATTTAAATTATTTTAGTAGTTTATTAGTCTACTTGCCTTAATACATAGATTATGAACATATTTGAATTTTTCCCTTGATATCATCATTACACAATGGAAAACACATTGTTCTAATATGATGATATGTGAAGGGTATCATTTCATCCTAGATCCTCATCTATTTACTTATTAACTATTTAAATAGGCCTATTATTGAAGGGGAAAATCTACTCTTTACTTAGAATTATTGGGAAAATCAAGTATATTTTACTATATGTTTAACAAAAAATTAAGCCTACATTGCTCTAAACAATAAGGTTTCTATCACATGTCCTCTTCAAATAATGCACATGTATTGTGTATGATTAATTAAATTTGTAAATTAGATTTTTTTTTGTTTATCTCTAAACACATCTATTTCACTCCAAATATTATTTTAAGCAAATGTATTAAAACCACATCAAAACACTTGTTTTACATATGATTTAAAATAGAATGTATAAAATGTGTAGAAATAGTTGACAAGATAAATTTTATATTGTAGAGAGAATAAAAAACACAAGAAAAAATATTCAACATGTAATTGACAAAAAAAATAGATTAAAATCTCATTTTATCCTCTATCCCTATATAGTTAGTGTGTTCCACATTGTATCTATGCTGCCAACAAAATTATTTTTATCAACATTGAAAAATATATATTTTAGTTTGAAATGTGAAATGAAATGACAAAACTGATCACATTTAACAAAAAATCAAATAGGTGGTTATGTAGAGGAAAAAAATAAAAATTCTTAAGAAACATACTAATGATCATTTAGGGAGGATCAATTTCATATTAGGTGATTCGTGCATAGTGTATACATAGCACACATTTCTCCTTTGCCTTTTTGGGGTACACTCACACTTACTATGTATTATTATGCACTCCTCCATGTTGAGATTGATCTTAACCTCTCACACCCATCTTGAACTTGCTCATAAACCCATGTTCCAATAACATAAAAGATCACATTATTACACACTCCTTTATACCAAACTAATTCTCAATCCTACGTGCCTCACTAGCACATGCTCAAAAAATCATGCCTCTACACTTGCCTCAACTCTACAACATCCATGTTTCAACCTAATCTAACCTTGTGGTTTGAAAAGTGGAACTTTATAGCCTATAATCCATTAGTTACTAGTTGGATATTTATTTACAATGTACCTAGAAGCTCAATCATTGCCTAATAAGGAAGATAAAGCATCTCATAATTGTCTTCTTTATAACCAACAAAATGATTCTTTTATTTCATGTATAAATATGTAACATATGCATTTGGCCAAGATACATTATACATAATAAATACAATCCGTAGTTGATGCCATACACAATTGTAATCATAGGTAGCATTCTCTATGTACCTACACTATCATACATAAATTATACATCACTATATTATTTTCCCTATTCATTCTCATTGAATATAATCTAAAATTATAACACTTCTACTCAATTGACTATGTTGATTATTCTATTGGAATATTTTTACATGACTTCACTTTGTATAAACATACATTTTATCTCTAATGCATGGTTTTACCTTGCATGCATAGTCCTAACCCCCCTTAACATGAATATTTGGCATCAGAGCTAAGTTCTTTGGTATCTTATCTATTAATATAAATACACAAGCACAATGAGAGAAATAATGTGTCTTAGTCACTGTTGTTTTAGACTACCTAGAGGAATGCTATAGTAAAAGAAGATGGCTTATACCTAGAACTAACCTGAGGTAGCCCTAAATGTTTAAAATATCAGCATTGACATGCTGGCACACTAGAGGCATAATTCACCAAAAAGTTTGGCCAGTTCCAAGAGTTGATGACACAACTCAACCTAATTCCTTTTAATCCTCCATATTTCACTCAATAATGTTTTTAGAAGTAAACTCCTTTCAAAGTAAAATTTAGTCTCAACATTCCTTTGTTCAAGGGAAAAATTGATGCCAAAGGACTATATGCCTAAATTCAGTACCTTGAGGCACACTTCTCAGTCAATTACTTCATTGATGTTGAGAAGATCACCTTCACAATGTTGAATATGTCTATCTCAGTGGTTCATTATGTTAATGTAGGTATTTATTTTCATTTATTGTGTTATTTGGGATTTTCCTATACTTGTGAGATTATCTTGATTAGGTGTACATGTTATAGGGTGTTACACTTGATTGCTCTATTTTAGCTAGTAAGAGTTACTCTTTTGATTGATTGACCATTGATCAACTATTCTGGGTATGAAAGTTACCACTATTCTAGGTGGGGGTTATCACTATTCTAGTGGGAGTTACACATCTACTCACCTATTTGTACATATATGTTCTTCATCTATTCATTGAGGATTTACATTGTTTCACACTTGATTTCTCCCTTAAAACTACTTGCTCATTTGCCAATTTTCTTTATTCAAGTTTTAGTGCATTCGACATTCCATCTTTGATCTTGGAGGACTGTATGAAATGGTATTAGTGATAAGTTTGGTAAACTGAATTTCTAGTTTTTTATATTGTTTGAGTTTATTATGAGATCCTAAGATTATTTTCAAAGAAAAAGTCATGTTTTGTTCATATCCAATTTTCTATGCTATGAAAGCTTTATGTCTACTAGTTTTATCACCATTTTCATATTGAAACATTGATTTTGCTTTAAAAAAATAGTTTTCTTTACTGTAATATTTTTTTTAGATAGGAGTATATGTTACAAAGTGTAAATAGGCAATTTTATCTTGTATAGGTCTATATTTTGCATCCACATCCTGATCTTCCTCCACCCTGGTAATAGTTCTATGTTCATTGTCTTTTTTTTAGCTCATACAATTAGTAGAGAACCTTGGTGTTTTGATATAAGACTAAAGCATTTTTATAGAACATAACTTGTTTGGGCTGCATAGAGAGAATATTTTCTTCGATCATTTACCAGCTATAAGATGCCAAATGTCAAACATCTCTACATATTCTCTTGTAGATCTACATTTTTGAACAACCTATACCTGTCATTTCATCTTGAGAACTAGGACATAAGGTAACTTTAATATCATAAAAATTATTTTTTATCTTCTTTCACTCAATCACAACATATTCATTTCTAGGAGGGTCTCATGTTTCTAGGGCAAGGAGGTGGAGTGATTGTATATCGGACTTGAAAGCTCTACTTGGCATATTTTAAGCATTAAAGCCTATAAAAATGATGAGTCATAATAACCTACATTCCCTCATGATGTTGTACATCTGATCTTGCAAGACTATATTCCATTATGGATAGTGAGCATAGAATCCTACATTTTTTTATGATAAATGATATTTTATGGTGGCACCGAAGCCCCTGTCCTCTCCTTACTAAGTTTATTAACCAGCATGCCAATGTTTTTCTTCTCCCTTGATAAAAGTCTAAAAACCTAAAATTTTACCCTAAAATGTTTTAAAAATTAGTTATTTTTTAATTATTATTTTTAAATAGATATATTATTTTGCCTTAAGTGGCTTGTTTTTGCTTGAGAGCATATAGAGGAAAGTATGAGTGTTGTTTTAGACTTTAGTTAACTTGAGGAGGACCACAGTTCATTCTAGTTTCATTGACTGGTTGGAAGGCTATGTTCACTCCCTTTTCATTTGTGCATTTAAAATTGTAGTGAAAATTCATTAAATAGCCCATTAATGATGGGAAATGTATTTTTATATAACTTTTGATTGACAACTTGGAATTGAGTGCTAACTTTTTCAAAAGAGCATTATTTTTTTCATCTTCTTTATATTGGTCCAATTTGTTTTTTAAACACATTAAAATTATAAAATGATATATTTTAAGGGTTACTTGTGTTATGGAATCTATTTATTTTTGCATTGTATCTCATGCATTGAATTCTCACATTTGGATGCATTTTCATCTATGTCCAACATCCCTATTCTAAGTATGCATTATTTAGTGATCATTTCACTAATTTCTCATTCACATTTAAACACATCATCAGTTGTGTCTTATGTCCATTTTTTGAGATGTGCATTAGAAGTTGTGCACTATTTAATCTTAATTATCTAGATGCATTTTTATCTGAGTATGACATCCTTATATTGAACATGCATTACACTTTCAAACTTAGTTGTGAGGGTCATTGCTAATTGTCATGGCGGGGTTTTTGTGGGGCCTAATTTCTCTCTTGTGTGCACACACATTTTTTGTGACTTGTGTGCCACTTTGGTGTCATTTTCATTGATTTCTATTTTATTCTTGGATGTATTATTATATGATCCTAACATCCTTTCATTGGCCATGCATTATCACTTGTGAAGTGTTTTCCTCATTACACTTCTTTGGTGTCATTTCTTAGTCATGTCGACTATACCCAAATTAGTGGTCATTTTTGGGAAGACCAACTATGCTTCTTGACATGATTCCATGGAACACATTTTCACAATTAAGAATTGTACTCCATTCCTATATGAATATATTCCTACCCCTTTTGACTTGGGTTAGTACAATAAGTGGGATAACACTTGTGATAAGGTTCTTGGTACTTTACTATTATATGTTTCCATGGATCTTAATTTACATGTGGAATATATAACATGTCCCTAAACTATTTGAAGCATCCTAATTTTTTTTTTAAAAGATCTTAATGAGATCTATATCACTCCTCCTCATCTTTCTATTATCTCTTCAGAGATTATTGTACTCTCTCATGCTTTTATTTCCTATGATGACTCATTCATGGTAGATAGTTCTCTTCATTTTGTCGAGCCACCACTACAAGATCAAATTCTACCAAACCTTATATGTCCCATTGTAGATTCTACTTCCATTCCTATACAAAATGTTGCTCATCTAGAGACATCATAGTTTGGTACTTTGGAGGACTCTACTATTTTCAGTGTGAGTACACCCATTGAGAGCTTTGATGACTCATATGTTCTTGTAGATATTCATATTATAGATATGCATACTTCATTTGTGATATATTCTTTAGTTTCAACATTGGTTGAGCCTAGCTCTCCACTTCCCATGGACATTCTTTACATGAATGTTCGATTTTATTCTTCTTCACCAGAATCACATGTACTTGATTTCACTTCTAATCCTAAGCATATTTATGAGACTGAGGAATATTTTTATAATACAAATGACTACATTAATGATGTGGACACACCTTTACCATCTCCTTGTCACCTCCCAGACATTATACGGTGCAGTTATATTGATTCGGGACTCATTAGGCATCAAGTAATCTAATACATAATTTAAATGGCATTATACATTCCTTCATATCCTCTATATTTTTCACACCCTCATTACATAGAATAATTATCCCTCTTACTATGCATGAGGAACACATCTCCTTGTACAAGACTACATATTGGTTGGATATCCATTAGGAAGTTAATGGAATCATTCATTATTCCAAGGTGATACACTCTTAAATTCACTAATTATAATAGGTTCACCTTTAGTGGCATTACATTCACTTCTTATGCATGATATTTCCATACATATGCCACACTTTTGTTTTGGACCCTATTCAGAGTTATTCATACCATTGATTTCATCCTCCTTTATGGAATGGGTAGAATTTTAGTACACACCTCATGCTTATCATTTGGAAAAAGGAAGAAACTTTGTTTAATGCAGATGGAACTCCTTCAGTCTTCAGATAGAGGATCTCATTATTGATATTGGTCATTTGGCAAGCTATACTTGAAGTGTGGACAAATTCAACATCATCTTTTATGTGGATTTATAGCTCTATCTTCTTCTCCTCTCTTTTTTTTTTTGGGTGGAGTTTTTTCCTATAGGTTTTCTCATTTTATCCACTTTAATGGAGTTTATTTATACATGGGTACCTCATTAGGCCTTATTTTTGGGACCCATTTCCTCTACCCACCTAAGTTGTGCTTATAGGGAGTGTTAGTGTACGTATTTATTTTCATTTATTTTATTATTTTGTATTTTCATACACTTATGAGATTTAATTTATTAAGTGTGCATGTTATATGGAGTTACATTTGACTACCCTATTTTAGCTAATAGGAGTTACTCTTTTGACCAGTTGACCATTGATTAACTATTCTGGGTATGGAGGTTACCACTATTTTAGGTGGGGGTTACCAATATTCTATGGGGATTTACACATATAATCACCTATTTTTTAATATATGTTATTCCACTATTCATGTATGATTTTCATTATTTCACTCTTGATTAATATCTTACATCTACTTCCTCATTTGCCAATTTGCTTTGTTCAAGTTTCAGTGCATTCAATGTTCCATCTTTGATCTTGGTATACTCTCTAACAAATTAGTGGGATAAATTTAACATATAATGTATGAAATATTTCATTCCAATTGAATAATGAAATACTTTTTTCAATGTGTTGAAGGAGTAATACTACCCTCTCTATCACTTTTCGGATGAATACATCAAGTTCTAAAATTTATTCTATCACAAATATCAATCAATGAAAGAATACACCAAAGAATTATATGACCAATCTATTCACCTATGAGATAACTTGAGAAAAAAACATAAGGTGATAAAGCACATCAACAAACTCTGACCTTCTATTCATAAAAAGATGGAATTATTGATTTCTAACACTTTAGGGCAAGCTTACCTCAACACTACCAAGATTTAAGTGAAGGTGAATATGAAGTAGTGTATCACCTCTTCATCCAACACCATGTTCAAGGTTCAAACCTTGAAAATTTTCTCAGTGCAACCTATACATAGACTTGAAGCACTTATCACAAAGGAGAGTAACCAAAGAAACCTACATAGAACTCAAAGGCTCCTGTGCCTTCTACTTTAGACAAAGGTAAGAATAATTTTGGTGAAAAGTTGTTCCATCATCACTTCTCAAAGAATCATGATGACTTTAAATTCCACGTGCAATAATCCTTGATTGCCTAATCTACATCAGGTCCTATACCATTAGATGAAATTGATCTAGATGCCACTTTCTTGCACATCGACTCCACTTTGATAGATATATTTAAGGAGTGAATGAGTCTCTTCCACAATAATTTTTGGCTGAAGGGTTAGCCTCTTTATGTCATCATCGATAGTGGTATTCAAAAGAACATCATCACACATACCAAAACATATGAATTTGGCCTTGTCACTACTATGCATCTGAATCCATACTCATTGGGTTAGATTCAACATGGGAAGCATATACAAATCCAAATATAATGCACTTTCAAGTATAAATTCAATCCTATGGAGGACACCTTTAGTTGAAACATTTCACCTCTATAGTTCTACAAAATATAACTAGGAAGATTACATTTGTATGGCCATCAAGCTACATATAAAACAAATCCACAATGTTGGACTATTCACACATAAGAATTCTTCTTCAACCTCTTTTATTCAACACCCATGAACAAAGTCACATTGGTATTTACTAAGAAATATTTGAAAATTGTTTTTCACACACAAAATTTTTGTGTTACTCATTTTTCAACCATATAAATCTATTAAGAAGATAAAATAGGATTTGGGTATGCATAATATATGATAAACATCACATAAAGAATAACTTGAAAAATTGTTTAATAAGCATGATGAAGTTTTCATAAAGATTCAATGATTTCAAACACACTATGAAATAAAATACAACATTGATTTTGGCCTCGGAGTGTCTCTTTTAAATAACCCTCTGTATAGTAGATCAATTTGGGAGAATGATGAAATCCTACACCGAATATGAGATATCCTCTAATAAGGAATGATCAGGACTAGCTATTCTCCTTTTGGGAGTATGATAGTCCTCTCACCCAAGAATTATGTGTCTTGGCATCTATTCATAGACTATTTCATGCTCAAAAATATTAGGTGAAAAATCAGTATCCACTACCACAAATTGATGACCTTCTAGACTAACTCTGAGGTGCACTTACTAATATCAAATTGAAGGTAGATTAACACAAAATTATATTCCATATTGAACATGTTTGGAATACATCCCTCAATACATGGAAAGGATTATATAAATGGTTGGTCATTCCATTCAGCCTAACCATTGTGCCAGTCACTTTCAACCTACAAATGGATGATCTAATTAGGCCTTTCCTCATTTCCTTCATCATCATATACTTGGATGACACACCCATATTAAAAAAGACTTTATAGGATTATATTGAACACGTGAAACATGAATTATACACCTTACATCAATACAAGTTGCAATCCAACTTAGTAAATTGTAGATTTGGTGTCACACAAATTAAATACTTAGGATGCATCATCAACGACATAGGGATTCATGTAGACTTAAAGAAGATAAAATTTATCCAATATTTTCCCACTCTACATAATATCACATAATTTAAAAGGTATTTTTCCCTCAAAAACTTCTACCATAGGTTCATCCTTAGTTTCTTGCACATCTCCTGGCCACTTAGCCAGATAACATGCATTAAAGCTAAGTTTGATTGGACTCCTATGAAACAACGAGTTTTAAAGGAAATAAATAAAAATTTATACATAAAACCTATAATTTAAATTCTCAACATTAAAAACTCATTCAAATTTAACACTGATGCATCTAACTATGCACTTGACATAGTAATCTTGCAACATAGATATCTGGTCACATACCATTTCAAAATATTTAGAAACACAGTGAAAAGATAATATGCATATGATAAATATTTGTATTCTATTATGTGAAAAATTAATCAAATGTCTCACTAAATATTAGGTAAGTAAAAAATTACTCATTCTGATCATAATCCACTTTAGTTTTAGTATACATAAATCAAGCTAGAGAATGCATGCCACATGAAATATACAACTTACATGCAAAAGTTCCATATTATGATCATTTGAAATAAATGGAAAGAAAAAAAGATTTAAAATTTTATTGTCTAAATAATATCTCACATTATCATCATATTTATATACACATGCATCCACAACTTCATAGAATGGGTATCCCTCTATTTAGCTTATCAGGGCTTCACAAACACTTACGCTAGCCTTGTGCAAGGTAAAAAAGTTCAAGAGTTCTATTTGTCTGACTAGATTATATAAAATTTCAGGAATATCTATGTTATATTTGGCATACCTCTCTAAATAATCATATATAAGGCACACTACACCAAGATATTAGGAAACTTCAGTTTGAAAAATACTCTAATTGTATTATAGTCACAATTCTACTATTGAGTATGATGTCGATATAGACACTTGAGTTATATTTTTATACTTAGTATATTTTGGTTTTTAGGTATTTTTTAATTTTATTTACTTTATTTATGACCTTAATAAAAAATTTTGTCACTTTTGGACACATTCCAATAATTTATTAAAAAATAACTGAAACTACTAGTTAACCGTCAATTCACTCGAGTTCATTGTAGTTCATTTTTTGAGTTATTAGTTGAGCATAAAAAATTATACGCTCATTAAAAATTATGTTTTTAATGATTTATTTATTAAATAACTGAACTTAAAGTTTATTTTATTTTATTTTCTATAATTAGCCTAGTTGGAGAGCCTATGATGACTAGGATTGCTTTTTAGTTACATGTTTGACTTTACTATTAAAGAGGATTCTTGCATGATGTAAAAATATTTATATTAAGTTAAAATTAGTTTTTTAGTATATTTATAGTTCACTTAGTGGTCTAGGATTTATTTATTATATTTCTAACTTTATACTTTACTTGTATTTTAAGTTTCCTTATAACTAGCTCAAGATAACATTCTTTATTTAATAAAGTCGTACACAATAGAAGTAAAGTATATGTCTTATATGTTATATTCTATATTGTTGTATATATACAATAATTTATACTATAAATAATATATTTTTAGGTTTGAATCTATTTAATACTCTTTTTTATTAATAATTTCTCTCACAACACAATTAGATTAACAACTAGTAATTTTGGGACAGTTTTGTTGATACATCATTTCAATTTTAAACAGAAAAATATGATTTTCACTCCAAAAATTTATTTAAAACATTAATTTTATATAATAACTATGTTCAAAAAGGTTTCATTTTTTTTTAATCCATTTTCAAAATATACAATGGCTTATGTGAATTCTAGTTCCATGAATATTCTTATTTTCAAAGGTGATAATGAGTATTAGAGACATCAATTCAAGATAATTATTATGTGGAAAGCATTTTGGGATAATGTTATCCATTGGTACACACTAATTAAATATCTAAATACCTTAACACAACATTAGATAAGAATAAAAAAATTATGAAGAAAAGGGAGATGTACAATCTTTATTCTATATTTAGAGTGTCATAGACCAAAACATTTATCCAAGAATTGTAGGATGTAATAATGCTTATGATGCATGGAATACCTTGTAAAATTCATATCAAGGATCTATTAATGTAAGATAAGAAACAATACAAAACCTTAAAATAAAGTTTTATAATTTGAGATTGTTAGATTTTGAAAGAGTTCGAGATTATTGCATAAAGGTAAATAATTTAGTACATATCATGAGGGTTTATATAGAAACTATACAAGATAGTGTTATAGTAAGAGATATTTTAAAATATTTAAACTAAATATAGTTGCATATTTTTGTCACTATTTAATAATTTAAATACATTAACACTATAATTTTTGATGAGTTAGTGAGTTCTCTTTTGTCTTATGAGGATACGATGACATTATATACAAGAGATCTAGAACATGCTTTAAAAAATGCACTTGAAATCATGTCAAGAGTTTAAAATACCAAAGAGACAAATAAAAATTAAAATAAAGGGAGTTTTAAAAAATCAAATTAAAATATAAAATATGAAACAAACTTCATCGATAAGATAAATAAATATTCTAATTATTGTAAAAGAACTAGGACACATGATTAAAGATTGCAGGATATTAGTAGCTAGGAATCAATCTAATCAAGAAAGGGAAGAGAAGTATTTTAAATATGATAAAACTTAGTTCAATATGGTTTCAATTATTATCTCACATTTTTTGGGAATAGAGGAAGAAAATAATTTGTTGTCTCTTGATTCAGGTTGCTTATTTCAGGTAACAAGTCACAAAGATTATTTCAACAAGTTAGATGATTCCTTCAAAAGCCAAGATATATTAGGAGATGGAAATCCCATATAAGTTTAAAGATATGGTTTCATTAAAATCACCATAATAAAATATTAAAAAATATTACATCAATGTGGGAAGCCTCTTAAATTTTATTTTAAGGGCTTACAAAATCCTAAAAAGGTTTATAGTTCAACAGGAAACAATACTAGCTCTTTCTAAGAGACAAGTCATCCATCTTCATCAACTCCAAGAAAGAATAAATGTATGTTGAATCCTAATCCAACCAATTATATGTTAGATAAAAATTATTATAGGAGGATTTAAAGGATATGCCATTAATAAGATTATGCATTTAATGATGTTTATGATGAAAATACTATGTTTATTTGATCATTAGTGATTAGTGAACCTAAAAGTTATGCATAGGCTAGTCAAAAGGAAGAATGGGTTGACACCATGAAATTAGAGAAGGATTAAATTTATATGAATGATACATGGAATTAGTTCATACTTATTTTAATAAATATGTCATTGATACAAATTGGGTCTACAAGACTAAGGATAAAAGTAATATCACAGTTGAGAAGCTAAAAGCTAGACTAGTTGTAAAAGTATTTGCTCAAACATGTGGGGTTGAAAATGAGGAAACTATGATATTGTGGATAGTAAACATATAATACTAATGCTTGATGTGGCTACTCATAAAGGATGAAAAATACATCAAATAGATGTCAAAATTTTATTCATTAATGGAATGATTGAAGATGAAGTATATGTGGGGTAGTAACAAGGTTTTGAGGTAAAGAGTAAAGAATTTTGGGTATATAAGTTGTTGAAGGATATTTACAAGTTGAAGCAAGATCTAAGATCTTGATATTCAATAATTGATAGTTTTTTATTGGATGAAGGATTTGTAATAAGTCAAAATGAACCAAATATTTATATATAAACATTGAATTCTAATGTTTTATATGTCTCTCTATGTAGATGACTTGATATTTATAGGTATCTAGATGGAGATGTTGAATATATTCAAGCAGTATATGAAATTATAATTTTATATAATTTATCTTGGACTTATGAATACCTTTATTGGCATGGATGTCATTCAAAATAAAAAGGAAGTATTCATTTTTCAAGCCAAGTATGCGTAATACATGATAAAAAAAGTATAATATTCAAGATTAGAAGCCCCCAAACATTACAATTGAAAGTGTAAAAAGCTTATGAGGTAGGATGTAATTCCTTTAGTTGATGAAAATAATTTTAGAATAATGGTGTGAGGTGATGAGCTCAGAATATGGCTCATTATTGACATGTTATTTCCCTCAATTCATCTTTCTAAGGATATTATCTCATGCAAATCATAGATTATTAGATAGCTATTACATGAAAAGTAGATATTTATATTGTTTATATTGAACCCAGGACTAAACCTTTACTTTGTCATTAATGTCTAATACATAGCATGTTTTAATGATTTTTATTGTGAAGAATGCTCAGGAAGAAGACATAGGTGATGTATAGTGAAAGTTTAATTTTGATCTCCATCTAATATAACTATGAAATCACATAGATGGCTTGTTTCTATGGACCCCGTAGGCTTGTTTCTATGAACTCCACATGTTTGTTTCTATGAACTCCATAGGCTTGTTCTTATTGACTCTATAGAGTCAATTCTATGGATTTTGTAAAGACAAAGCTACAAATGGAGAAGCTGGTAGCCAGATAAGATGAGAGAGAATCATTCTAGCTGGAGTCAAATGAGGAAAATACTCACCTCCTATTTTGTAAGATTTTTTTTGATAAAGTTGTATATATTTGGATCTTAGTACTATTTTAGGATAATATATCTATTTCATCAAAATAATTGGATCTCTTGGAAATCTACTCTCTTATTTTTGGATGAGTGGATCAACCAAAGAATCTTATCTCTTTGCATCTTGTTTTGAGTTGATTATTTTAGTATAAAATGTAAGACTTTTGTTATTAAGAAAGAGGAGATAATAGATGAAAGATACGTATAAGCATATTATAGGTTTTAGACAGATTATAACCATTTTAGTTTTATGAATTATCACTTCAGTTTCTCAGATTTATTAATCTTTGTTCCTGAGTTCAAGAGGAGAAAGGGCCCACTCTCCTTAGAACCAGGAATTATATATGGTACGTATGTTATGTTATATTAACTCTTTGTTATAACTAATCAAAATTTTGCTAATGTTTGCATTCATTCATAAAACATCAAAACAAATTCACAATTCAAAAGGCATTTCCTTATTCCAAAGCCATTTCATTTCTAATAAAAGTGTGTTTTTTTTACAACAAATGTGTGAACTAAATTTCCATTTTAAGTTAAACATCTCGATTTCCATGCAAGCATAAATAGGAGTGTGATTTTATTTTCAATAAAAAGGGTGGATTTATTTGATTAAATAGTTACATCTTTTTCTTTTCAGAAAAAGAGTGAATCCAGTATTTTAGGAGTCATTTCTTTCATTAGTCAAAGTTAGAATCAGACCATCAAATGCCCCCACAAGTAGACTTCTAGATCTACCATCCTACACCTTACTATAGACAGCTTTGGACACCAGCCCTGATTGATAAGACATCAATTAAACATTGATTAAATGAAGAGTTAAATGACACTCATCATTTTTGGTGTCATTTCTAGGGAACAAGGTGTTAGTAAGGTAATAATTATTGGCCTAGAGTGAAAAATAGAAAAAATTGTAAAAACCATAAAAATTCAATAAATTGATGTACCATCCTAGAGAATCTAAAGGAAGATTCATCCCAAAATTCCTAGAAAGAACATAAGTTGAAACTCTTTCAACATCTCTGAGTAGTGAACCAAAAGCTACAAGTGAAACCTATCTGCAAAAATGTTTAGAAACTTGGATAGAAACCATGCCATTGCCACAAGCAAGCCCCATATGAGAAATTCCTTAGGATCAATCTCTTTTAGGAAGACATTATTTAGAAATTGACAAGGACTTAGAAGAAGCATTTCAAAAATCCATAACTAAAGAAAATTCTGAGAACCTTGAACAACTCATAACTGGTACAACAAATATTCAGTGGGAAGATCATCCCTTCTTTGAAACATCATTAGAAGAAGAAAATATGGCTCTCCAACAAAATCCATGAAATTAATAAATTGCACAACCAGGAAGGAATTTTTCCTTTCCTATTGTTGTAGATCCTAATTATCAAACCCCCATGAAAAATATTTCACTAGCTAATCTACCAAAATTTTGGAGAATATCTACAAAATATCCTGATCAATTCCTATTTGATTTTAAGGTGCTATTTCAAACCTATGATCACACAATAGATAGAAATAAATTAAAATTATTTCCCTCTACACTTATAGATGCATCTATGAGATAGTTCATGGATTTACCTAGTCATTCTATTAGAACATGGGATGACATGGAGATAGAATTCTTAAACAAGTATCAAGATTATTTCTGAGTGCGAGAAAGAAAAGATGTTTTACTAAAAATAATATAGAATGAGGATGAATATTTAGAGGATTATTTGGCTAGATTCATGTTCACTCATAAAAGAAGAAATTATCCACTCATTGAATAAGTTCAAAAATTGGTTTTCTTAAAAGGGTTGGATAAAGATACTAGAGATACCTTAAATCTGATAAAAGGTGGAGATATAAACAAGATGTATTTCAATTAGATTTCTAAACTTTGTACCAACTACTCTCGAACAAAACCCAAAATTAGGAAAGGAAGGTTTGGGAAATCTAATGAAGTGAGTAAGCTAATGGAAGAATTTTCCAATATAAAGATGGGTATTCTGGTTACACTAAATAGTACTTTAGATGGCCTTCAAGCTAAGGAAAATGCAATAGAACCCTTAGCAATCTACTATCTTAAGTGTAGATAGAAACATGCCCTTAGAGACTGTCCCATAGATAAAACCAATGTTTCATCATGTGGGATCTGTGATGTAATAGATCATGATACAAAACATTTCACGCTTCTTCCTATTGTAAAAAGTCAAATGGAAACACAAGTCCAGTCTACTAAAGAAGTAAATTATATCCAGTGACAAAACTTTGCCCTATAAAACTAGGCTCAAAGACAGTTTAATGCAAGAAACCCAATTAATCCATGGATGGCACCATGGAATGTTTTAGTTCCTTCACCTTTTTGGAATCAACCCCAAATTCTATCAATCCAAAATCCATGGGAAGGAGAAGATTGGATGCCAACACCTCCATGTATGGTGTCATAGCCACAACCACAACAACAATGGGTACCATAGCAAAAATGGATCCCATACCAATATAAACAATAAAATCTACAGTGGAACCCACAACAACAATTCACTCAACCAAGAAGACCACTTCAATAGTAAACTATAATGCCACCTCTAGTTATTTAGAAATAAGGACAAATCAATCAACGCTAAATGCCTACACAACCAATAGCAAATATGAAAAATAAACAACCAACACCTATTTATGTTAATGAATAAGAAGAGATAATGAATTTTGGAGCTATTGATTGTTTGGACATACATTTAAGATCAAGAAAAACTATACAAAAACCTCTAAATCTCATTTTTGAGATACCTGATGAAAAAGAAATAATAGAATCATCTCAATTAAACACTAGAGAAGCAAAAATCAAAATGAGTCCTAGATCAAAAAAATAAAACACTACTACACCAATAGTTCTTTTTCCTAAAATATTAAGAGAAATTGACACTAAAATAGAATCAAACTTGTTCCATGAGTTGCAAAAGATCAATATTGAGGTACCCCTACTACAAGCTATTAGGGATATACCTTAATTAAACAAGATCATCAAAAATATTTGTATCAAGACACCTAAGAGGAAATAAAAATATCCAAGAATCATTCATGTTGATGGAAAATTTGTTGATTTATTAATAGGAAAACTATTAGTTCCAGAATATGTAGATCCAGGAAGCCCAGTGATCAAAGTCATAATTAGAGGTAAATAAATTTCTAACGTCTTGGTAGATGTGGGAGTAACAATTAATGTTATGACAACTGATACTCTCCATACATTATCTCTAATGAGAATGCAACCCACAACTACCATTCTACAAATGGAGGACCAGTCTGTAAGTAAACTAGAAGGGACTATAGAAAATGTTGAAGTACTAATAGAGTCTTTGGAATATCCAGTAGATTTCATGGTCTTGTAACCTAAAACAAAGAATCTATGATATCACATAATCCTAGGTAGACCATGGGTGGATACTGTAGCAACATTAATTAATTGTAGGTCAGGAGACATGACCATTTATAATGAGTTAAAATCTAAATGCATCTCTTTGTATCCTCCTACAAAATCATCAACAAATTACATACAAAAACTTTGGGTGGATGAATAAGACAACACATCAAACAAAATTTCCTCCTTAGATATGATCACAAATAAAAAACACTTAGAATAATTTAATGGAGACATATACCTAGAATCTATAGACTCTGCCAGTCCAAAAACTACAAACTCTACCAGTCTGAAAGCTATGGACTGTGTGAGTCTGAAATATATAGACTCTGCTAGTCCAAAAACTATGGACTACCTTAGTTTAGGATTATTGGGTTAGAAAAAATATTATGAAACTATCACTTATAATTCTATTTTTTCCTCACCATATAATCATGAATTTATTTAGTAAAGTGTGTGGAGATTTGGAAAACAACAACAAACTCATTTCTTAGATGCATTCCATTGTTCTTTAGCAAGATTGATTCCTCCTAAAGAAGAGTTTATTGATAATATAACCATTTTTCATAAGCTAATTCCTCATCCATGTCCTCTAAACTCATTGATTACTGAATTCAAGAAAATAGAATCGAACTACTGGGGCACAAAACTAATCATGGTATTACCTAGAAATATTTTGAACATCAATAATTGGTTAACAAATGAAGACAAAGATCAACTCTTTAAAGTGCTGAAAAGAAATACCAAGGCTTTTACTTGGGATTCTACCAACATAAATGGAATTCACCCTAGCATATGCACTCATCACATTTACATGGAATTTGTCAAACCATTCAGACAACCACAAAGAAGAATAAACCTAGTATTAAAGGAGATAGTCAAACTAGAGATTTACAAATTGTTGGAAGTTGGGTTTATTTACCCCATCTCAGATAGCCAGTGGGTTTCACCCTTGGTAATTATGCCCAAGAAAAATATAAAATTAATGGTATGGGTAGATTATAGATAACTAAACAAAGCAACACTAAGAGTTTATTTTCCTCTACCTTTCATTGATCAAGTTCTTGACAACTTGGTAGGAAAAAAATATTTTTCTTTCCTGGATGGGTTTAGTGGATATAATCAGATAATGGTGGTAGTTGAAGATCAAGATAAAACCACATTTACCTACCCTTGGGGAAATTTTGCTTACCGAGTACTCCCATTTAGACTCTGTAATGCTCCAAATACCTTCTAAAGAGCAGTTATGGCAATATTCTCTGACCTTACAAATGATTGTGTTGAAGTATATATGGATGATTTCATCATTCATAATGGAACTTATGAAGAGGCTCTTACCAACTTGGAAAAAGTATTGATTAGATGTGAAGAAAATCAATTATCTTTGAGCCATGAGAAATGTTTGTTGATGATGGATGAAGGAATAGTGTTGGGACACCATATTTCTGCAAAAGGCATTCAAGTAGATCCAAAGAAGGTTGAAATAATCTCCAACTTACCCATTCCACAAACATAAACTAAAATTAAGAGTTTTTTGGGACATGCTGGTTACTATAGATGCTTCATAGATAATTTTAGCCAAATAGCTACCCATATGTTTGCCTTGCTTACACAATATAGTACATTCAAATCAAGTGATAGTTTCCAATAGGCTTTTGAAACCATCAAAGCTAAACTCGTTACTGCTCCAGTATTGAGAGGATCAAATTAGACTCAACCATTCCATATATACACAGATGCTTACAATACAAAAATAAGAGCAGTCCTTGGATAAAAGGATGAAGAGGATAATATGTATGCTATATATTATATTAGGAAAAACATGACACCTGTTAAAAGAAACTACATCGTAACTGAGAGGGAATTCCTAGTTGTATCTATGTAATTAACAAATTTAGACACTACATAACATGCTACAAGGTATTTGTCTATATGGACCATTTAGCTATTAGATATCTTACCAATAAATCAATTGTGGGAGGTAGGATTATTAGATGGTTGTTTCTCTTACAAGAATTTGATGAAACTATTATAGATAAACTAGGGAAGTCTAATATGGTTTCTAATTTCTTTTCAAGAATAAACACTATAGGTGAGGAAGAACCAGTGGAAGATGACTTTCTAGATGAACAACTATTTTCTATTTTATCAAAAACATAGTGCTTTGCTGATATAACCAATTATCTCACCACAGGGAAGATTCCTCTGCAACTTTCATAAAAAGAAGAGAAATATTTAATCAAAGAAATTTGTTATTTTAAATGGAGTAATAGAATGCTATTCAAACTTGGACCTGACCATATATTTCTCAGGTGTGTGATAAATAATGAAGCTTATGATATTATTAGAGCTTGTCGTGATGAACTAGGATGAGGTCATTACTCAGCTCAAAGAACTATACATAAAATCCTAGGAGCAGGATACTATTGGCCTCAACTTCATTAGCAAGTAAAAATATATGTCAGACACTGTGATGCTTGTCAGAGAATGAGATATCTTACTCTTTCAATAGAGATGCCTCTACACCCTCATCCTCAATTGGTTTTAGAACCTTTTGAGAAATGGGGAATTGATTTTATAGGTCCTGTGGACCCTCCTTCTAGAGGAAAATAATATCTCTTAGTATGTACATACTATGTGACCAAGCGGGCAGAAGTGGAAGTATTAACTCATGTAAGAGAAGAGATGGTAGCTGATTTCTTATATTTCAAAACCATGCAAAGATTTGGTGCTCCAAGGGAGATAGTCTCTGATTAATAACCGCAATTCATGTTAAACATGATAAATCACTTTATGCAAGTATATAAAACTCAACATATAAAAACATCTCCATACCATCCATAGGTTAATGGGCAAGTTGAAGTTACCAACGGAGAAATAGAAACTATTTTAACCAAAGTTGTAAATTTTACTAGAAAGGATTGGGTAGTTAAGGTACTAGACGCTGTTTGGGTCTATAATACTACTTGGAAAACAACAACTAGATTTTTACCTTATGAATTGGTTTATGGTAAGAATCTCTTATTCTCTATTGAATTTGAATTATAAACTTTGAAAATAGATGTATAAGTAGGGATTGAATTAGAAGAAATATAAAAAGTAAGACACTTACAACTTAATCAACTTGATGAGATAAGGATGGGAGCACTACAAAGAATTGAATTAGTATAACATCAAAGAAAGGTTTGGCATGATTCACAGATCAAGTAATAGAAGTTTTGGAAATGATATTGGGCACTATTGTTTGATTCTAAATTTCAATAGTTCAAAGGAAAACTAAATATGAGGTGGTTGGACCTTATCAGATTAAGGAGGTCTTTGAAAATAGTTCTATTAAGCTAATACCTATTGATGATAGTAAAAGATCTCTATTAGTCAATATACATAGATTGAATCTTTATTATAAACCTCTCAATAAAGAATAATTTGTTCAAATGGTAAAAGATCAAGTAGCCTTTCTAGAGGACTCTGCTTCTTCTAAAGAAATTACTTCAAATCAAGTAGCTATTTTGGAGGACTCTACTTCTTCCAGAGAACCTGATCCTTAATGATACTTCATATTATAAATAACAATATAAAAAAAATTAAAAAAAAAATAGTAATAATAGTGAAAATCCTCCCAGAGACACTATTGACAATGTATGCCCAAAAAACTAGCTTGCTGGCTGGTTATGCATTGCAAAAATGGCTTTGGCTAGAAAACTAACAATGGCTGGACAAAGGGAAAAAACAAAATATATAAGAAAAAAAAAGAGAGAATCTCATCATGTCACTATGATTGAATTTATCCATGCAATAAAATTTGTTCTTTCAACACCTGTTGACTAATCCATGCAAACTTATTTGTGCAGGACAAATGGCGAGTAAAAGATAAATCTAAGGTAAAAAATAAGTGAGACATATATTCTATTTATTTATGTTTATTTAACTAATTATCTTTGATTTAATTAAGATTTATTATACAGATATGACCCAAACTTGAACCTTCTGAAATAAAATGACATGACACATACCATAATGGATAAACATGCAAACAACCCACTAAAGGTGTATGTATAAGTGTGTAGCTTTGGTATAAACAATTAAATCATCAATAATTATAATAATGGGGCATCATAAAGGGGTTATAAATGAAATGATAAATCATTGTCACCATCAAAGTGCCATGTCATCATTTCATCCCATTTGTAATAAATTGACAAAATGGCTAACACACTCCATAGAAACATGTGGCACTGAATTGTATAAAGTAATCATATCAAACTATGGACTCATGAAGCTATGGTGTTTCACATGAAACATTTTATTTCTATAGAACTTAGTGATTTTTACCTATATATTTAAATAGACCCTAGTCTAAGCCCTAATATGAGTTAAAGAAATAGAGTTTTCTATAAATTTGAGTAGAAATGGGACAAAAAATGAGATCAGAGCTGAATAATGCAGCAAAATTTCACAAAGACAAAGCTTCTATGGCAATATTTAGAGCAAATGGTTGGCTACATTTCATTGAAAATTTCTAGGGTTTCCATGAAACAATGGTAAGAGAATTTATCGCTAATCTCACAGCTGAGTTTCTAGTTGTTAAAGGCATTTTTATTCCTATTTCAACTCAAACTATAAGTCAAATCATACAAGTTTCAGATGAGGAAATGAGAGCGATAGGCAGAATTCCATTTAGTGATTTAATTATTCAATTTAATGGTAATGAGTAGACTGGGACTTAGTGTTTAACAAATTTCAAGGGAAAATCAAAAAGGATTCATAGAAATTCACTTCCTAAACCTTGGAAATCTGTAGGCAAGTGGGTACTCAAGTATATCATTTGTGAGGGGAAAAATAGTCTTTTAGGAGGAGATACCATAAAAATATTAATACACCTTATGTATGGAAGACAAAACCCTCATTATAAGATTAACCTCCCATCCTTCTTATATGGTGCCCTTCAAATTATGACTACAACTCTTAATGCTGCTCTTAGGCACCATAGCCTTATTCACCTAATTATCCAACATCAATTCCTTCAGTAAGGACAAGAGGTTTGGGAGGAATTTTAGAATAGTATTTCACATTTACCTACACAAAAAACCCCAAATTTACCATAGGAACATTCATTTCCACCAGTTGCATCAGTTGAGAAAACAACTCCAAAGAAGAAATCACAAGCTATAGTCTCAACAAAAATCCCTTCTTCTTCTTTAAGAAGAATCATAAGGTCTTAAATCCATGTATTTTTAAGGTCCCCAAAAAAACCTCAAGAATCTATAGTACAACCAATTCCCTTGTCAAGAAGAAGAAAATTGAAATGAAAGGTTTTGACATAACTTGAGAAGATCGAGGGTTTGATGGTTGAAAAGGAAAGACAACAGAGGGTAGCTCAGAGAGTGACCAAAAGAAGGATAAGGTTAATTCTAATAGATGAAGATGAACAAGAGCATATAGACATTTTGGATAGTATTAAAAGTGTATCTCATTCCACCATACATCAAAGTATCCCTAAAAATATAGATGTTGAAGAAACTCTTTTCGAAAGGAACTCTCCAATCATAATAAAGGAGCCAATTCTAGGAGAAGAGCCACTCATGGCAGAGAAATCAAGTATGGTGAGACAACCACATGTTTCAATTGAAATTGAAATTAATAAAGTAAAAATAGTATGAATAAATGAGAAAAGAGAGTAATCTAATATAAATGATCATGTTATGTAGTTAACCTTGAAGCTTTCTCAAGCTCAAACTCTATAACAACAATAAACAATTGACATCACTGACTTGATCATTCAATTTTAGAATAAGGATCATATCAACTCATTATTGGTGCAGACATTGGATACACCATCTACCAATCATGCATTAGATGTTCATAGATTAGAAGAAACAATAAATAAAAGTGAAAGTGAACAAATAGACCTATGTATATATGTATAAAATATAAAGAAGGAGAATAGGAGATTGTATATTTTGGTAAACTCTTCCAAAGCACCTTCTCCTCCTAAGGTATTTTTTGACTGAAGTTGTCAAACAAGTTGTCTAGGTATTAATACCTTAGAAATGTTAAATCCAATTGAAGAAGAATATTCCATACTTAAACAAAAAAAATATCAATTGTATAAATAATCACAAATTGAGGCCAAAAGTTACAACTTCTTCAAAAAAAATATTGGAAAACAAAAAGAAAGAATTAGAAGCTAAGGTTCAATATTTAGAAGAAAATTTACAGGATGCATGAAAATTAGGGGAATATCTTTTGGTATGTAGGAATACTTCTCCTACATATAGTTTGTTTTTATTTGAATAATTTTACAGATGGTAGCTTTTGAGGATCTCTTGTCATCTTCCTTACAAGATTTTATAGCCAACATTTGCAGAAATTTTATATAATGTTTAACCTGATCAGAAGGATTTGCTTTGTGAATTTTATTTGCATGATTTGATCATAGGAGACCATGAGCAAAATAAGTTCTTGATAAACCTTTATATAGGAGAATTTCAACTGAGGACATTGCATTCTACATTCAAAAATCAACTAGCATGGAAAAGTTGACTTGAGGAGTATACAAATCATGCTAAGACTATAGGATTATGTATCAACCCAACCTTTCCTATCCCCAAATTGATCAGATAGAATTTTAACTATGCTTTTTTAAGCGATGAAGTTAAAACTCATTATTTACAAGCTTTATATGATTGTGATGTTTCTTTTGACTTATTTTAAAGATAGAGTTTTGATTTAGTGGTGATTGCAAGTGTGAAAAGGTGGGACCAAATTTTAGTGTCTCTTAGAAGATGAGAGGTCATGTATCCAAATAAATTAAGATGGATTATGAGGAGAGATACCTCAATTTTGAAAATTTTAATAGAGGTAATAAACTCTAGGGAAGAAAAGAAATGGATTGGCATGAGATATAGACCCCCTTTGTTGATCATAACTATTATAGGATGGTAGAGTTGGGCTCCACAATCAAAAGAACAATTAAATATATAGAAATAAATGATTCAAGAACATCAAAGATTTATAATCAATTTAGACAAGCATATAATAGATTAATTTGATGAATGTTATTTGAGTCAGAGTGTGGAAAGTAGATGTCAGAGCTATGAACACCAATGAATGTTTACAATGGGACTTGAAAATGGTAAAGCCTAGAGGAGATGATGAGCTCATAATATGGCTCATTATTGACATATTATTTCCCTTAATTCATCTCTCTAAGGATATTATCTCATGCAAATCATAGATTGTTAGATAGCTATTACATGGAAAGTAGATATTTACCTTGTTTATATTGAACCAAAGACTAAGCCTTTACTTTATCATTAATGTCTAATAAATAACATGTTTTAGTGATTTTTGTTATGAAGAATGCTTAGGAAGAAGACATAGGTGATGTATAGTGAAAGTTCAATTTTGATCTCCATCCAACAGAACTATGAACTCACACAGATGGCTTATTTTTACAAACTCTGTATGCTTGTTTCTACAGATTCCACAACATTGTTTCTATGGAATCCATAGGCTTATTTATACAGACTCTATAGGCTTGTTTATAAAAAATTTGTAGGCTCATTCTTATCGACTCTATAGGGTCAATTCTATGAATTATATAAAGATAAAGTTACAAATGGGGAAGCTGGTGACTAGATAAGATGAGAGAGAATTATTCCATCTAGAGTCAAATGAAGAAAATACTCACCTGTTATTTTGTAGGATTTGATTTTTATAAAGTTGTATATATTTGGATCTTAGGACTATTTTAGGATAGTATATCTATTTCATCAGAATAATTGTGTCTCTTGTAAATATAATCTCCTATTTTTGGATGAGTGGATCAACTAAGGAATCCTATCTCTTTGCATCCTATTTTGAGTTGATTATATTAGTATAAAATGTAAGACTTTTGTTATTAAAAAGAGGAGATAATATATGAAAGATACGTATAAGCATATTATAGGTTTTAGATAGATTGTAATCATTTTAGTTTTATGAATTATCACTTCAGTTTCCTGCATTGATTAATCTTTATTCCTGAGTCCAAGAAGAGCAAGGGCCCACTCTCTTTGGAATCAATAATTGTGTATGGTACTTATGTTATGCTATATTAACTCTTTGTTACAACTAATCAAAATTTTGATAATGTTTGCATTAATTCATAAAACTTCAAAAAAAATTCATAGTTCAAAAGGTATTTCCTTATTCCAAAGTCATTTCCTTTCTAATCAAAGTGTGTTTTCTTTTACAGTAAATGTGTGAAGCAAATTTCATTTTTAAGTTAAACATCTCTATTTCCACACAAGCATAAATAGGAGTGTGATTTTACTTTCAAGAAAAAGAGTGGATTTATTTGATTAAATGGTTACATCTTTTCCTTTTCAGCAAAAGAGTGAATCAAGTAGTTTAGGACACATTTCTTTCATTATTCAAAGTTAGAATCAGACCATCAAATGCCCCCACAAACAGACTTCTAGATCTACCATCTTACACCTTACTACAGACAGCATTGGACACCAACCCTGGTTGGTAAGATATCAATTAAACATTTATTAAATGAAGAGTTAAATGACACTCATCATGAGGTTTGATGTATCTCATTATGACAAGATTTAATATTAGTTAGAGGTTATATATTTATGGTTAAACCATCACACAAGAATTTTTAAGGAATGAATAGAATTTTTAGATGTTTAAAAGTTACTTATAATCTTGGTATTCATTTCAAACCAAAAAATTCATCATGTATAATTGTATACATAGATTCATATTGGAGAAGATATTTTGATGATAAGAAGTCAACTTCAGGTTATTGATTCACATTGAGAAGTGGTTTTGTTTATTGGTCTTTAAAGAAATAAGAAACATTTAAATTATCCTCTAATTAAGCCTAATATACAACCCTTACATCAAATTTCACACAATGAATATGGTTGATATTTATAAAAAATATTCATTAAAGACTCTAGGAGATGATATGAATCTTATTTATTTGAATCAAAGGAGGGAATGTTGAGTATGATGCCAACATGAGAACTTGAGTTATGTTTTTATAATTAGTATATTTTATTTTTTAGGTGTTTTATAACGTTATTTAATTAATTTATTACCTTAATTAGTTTTTTGATGATTTTTGGTCACTTTCTAATGATTTCCTAAAAAAAAGATGGAACTGCCAATTCACTATTTGAGTTCTTAGTTGATTCTAAAACTTTATCAAATCACTAAAAAAGAGATGGGGAATTATTTATTTATTACATAAATTAAATTAGATTAAATTTAAGTTTATTTTCTATAATTATCTTAGTTGGGGGCACCCAAGTTGACTAGAGTTACATCTTAGTTCATGTTTGACTTTAACATTAAAGAGGCTTATTACATGATGTTAAAATAGTTATAATAAGTTAAAATAAGTTTATTTATTTATATTTTAAGTTCACTTAGTAGTATAATATTTTTTATTATATTTTTACTTTTAGACTTTACATGCATTGCAAGTTTCCTTGTAATTATCTCAAGATAACTTTTTTTATTTAGTAATGTTACGCACAATAGAAGTGTGGTGCAGTAATTCAAATTGAGAATATTTTTGTATGTTTTATATTTTACATTATTATAATTATAAAATAATTTAGACCATAAATTATATATTTTCAATTTTTAATCTATTCAATACACTATTTTGATCTATAATTTTACTCACAACACAACTATTTTTATTTAATAAAGTTACATAATAGAAGTATGGTGCATTAATTAATATTGATAAGATTTTTGTATATTTTATATTTGATATTATTTTGAGTATACAATAATTTATACCATAAATTATATATTTTCAACTTTGAAGTTATTCAATACATTTTTTGATCAATAATTTCACTCACAACATAAATAGTTTGATAGTTATTATTTGTGAGATAGTTTTATTGATACATAGTTTCAATTTTAAAGTGAAAAAAATATTATTTTCACTCCAAAAATTAATTAAAAACATATATATACTACACACATAAGCACATAGACATGGAGTACCATATCAAGTCTTACATTCCTTGTTCTATCTTCAAGCCAATGAACAAGAAGCCAAGATTTTATACACCTCTATCAATTCTTTCCAAATGATGGGAATATATCAATATGTATTTCATGACTATAATTCATAAAAATATATGTAAAAATGATGGTGTGTTAATTTAGTGGATAGGTATTATAATATGAGTATCATGGCACTTAAAAGAATGACATTGATGTATTTGGAACTACACAAGACTTATTCAACCATGTTTGGGTTCACATTGGACTCCAAACATCCATCATATCTAATTGAGACCTATGATTTGTGATTAATTAATGTAAATAGTTGTGGGACTTGATGGGAACATAAATTAATCATTCAACAACATTTCATCAATTACAAAATGGGAAAACTAAAGTTGTAAATTGAATTTTTTTTATCTTATATGAATGTACAGCTACACACATGCTCACACTTGGGATAAAAATATTTTTTAAATTAGACATGAATAAAACATATCACTTCACAACTCAATCATACATAGTAATTTTTGGCATGTCTTATGTTATACCATTCATCATCTCTAGACATATCATAGCATATACTATCCAGAATTGAGTCACACACTCAAGAAAAAGAAGTTGACAAAGCCAAGAAGTTATTGTGCCACATAAAAAATTCATCATCAAGTTCAATAGATCCTTCATCTTACATAAACAAAGTAAAATTAATGCCATGATGTACATTTCACACCACATTCATTTTGAGTTGGCAAAAAATTATGGTTAAACCTTTTGAAGGAGAACTTCAAAGGTTCATACTAGAAGATCAAGCCTATACACTATGGTCCTTAATCATTATGCATGCATCTGGTGATAACACCTTCATTATTGATATAAATCCATACTTGGGCATGCACCTAGTATTCAATGTGGATCTCCTCCTACCTTATGTTCCTCCACTTATTGAGCTAGAAGTAACACAACATTCTTATGATCTTGATCCTAAAACATTTCACCTCAAAAAGAAGGATGGAATTATTAAAGTGATAGACACATGCACCCACATGGAACACAATAGATTTTATGAGTGGTCAAAGTGGGGTAATATTCTCATTAATATAAGAGATACAAATCTCAATAAATTTACATACAATTCCCACATCTACACAAGGTCATAATGGAGACAATTTCTCTTAAAGAAAAGGTGAATTATCTATGTAGCTTTTATGTAATGTACATCTATCTTTTTCCTTTCTATAATACACTCACTCTTGATGCACATTTTTTTTCACTCCTCCATGATAAGATTTATATTGGCCTCGCACACCTATCTCACACTTGTTCATATTCCTACATACCTAGATCACACTATATCATAATTTTACACACTCATTTAAGCAAATACTAGCTCATAGTCTCATGCCCCTCACTAGCACATTCTAGTAGACTTTCCCCTACACTTGTCTCAACTCTATAAAATACATGTGTCATACTACTCTTACTATGTGGATTTTTATGTGGCACTTTCCATCATAAAATCAATCATCTATTAGTTGGGAAATTATTCACCATGTATCTGGAAGCTCAATTATCAACCAACAAGGAACATGAAACATCTCATAATTTTCTTTTTTTGAATAAAAATAGTTGTAAGGGATTATTTTCATGTATAAATATGTAACATATGAATCTAGCCAAGGACTTAATGCATAATCTATACTATCCATAACATATGTCATACATAGTTGTAGTGATAGGTGGCATGATATATGTATTTAGACTATCATGCATGAGTTTTTTGTCACTATATTCTTTTCCCTATTCATTATTATTGAATAGAAGTTGAATTTATACAAGTACAAGAGTTCCACTCCATTGAATGTATGTTGTTTTTTTGTTTAAAAATATATACGTGTATACACTCTATATAATATTTTATCCCTAAATTGAAATGTGCAGAGATGGGTTAATAATATATAATAAGTTCAAACAAAAGGGTCATAAAATAATATATAGTAGGCCAATTAATTATAAGCTTAGATAAATGAATATTTTGAATTATAATACCAAGATATGTTAAATATAGAAAGTAAAAAAATTGAAATATGTTCAATTGATTAAAATATCAAAGAGAAATGATACTTAGTTGGATTTATTACATGAAAACATATATGGACTCAAAACAAGTGGAAAGTATGCAAGATTAGTATTCTATATCAGTTGTTACATTCTAAAAAATTTACTTATGTAGCTGCAGATATTACTGTCAAATTTGGAAACTACCATCAAAGGACTATTTTGGATAATATGTAATTATCAGTAGTGAAATATTTTAAAAATATTACAAATAAATTGGATTATATCAAGATTAATTTGGACTTATTTCAAATAAATCATATCTATCTAATGTATTTCTAATAAGTCCAAATTATTTAAAATGGGTAGAAATAATTAATAGTTGAAAACTCTTATAAATAAATTAGAATTCATCAAGAATTAGTTGGACTTCTCAAGAATTAATAGGAATTATTAAAAATTAATCACATCTATCTAATGTTTTTGTAATTATTCTAAATTATTTAAAATAATTAATAATATTTTTTTCAAAACTATTAGAAATAAATTGGATTGTATCAAGAATTGATTAGACTTTTCAAGTATTAGTTGGACTTATTACAAGTAAATCACATATATCTAATGTATTTGTGACAATTCCAACTTATTTAAAATAATAAAAAACAATTAGTAATCAATTTTTTGAAAACTATCAAACATAACTTAGATTGTATCAAGATTTAAAAATAAATCACATCTATCTAAATTATGTATTTAAATCACATATATCTTAATTATGTATTTTGTAATAAGTCTAAATTATTTGAAAATATTAAAAACAATAATTTAAATTTATAATATACCCCTCTTTCACTCATCTAAAATAAATTGAGATTTATAAATAATTAAATGGACTTATCAAAAATTAGTTAAACTTATTACAAATAAATCACATTTATCTAAATGTGCAAAACAGTCAGAAGACCCATGGTCTTTTTAATATATTAAACTAAATTTATATGGCCATTCAAATTGGATCATAGACCATGAATTTACATATAATAATCCTATGTGGTTTATTTCTTAAGTAAAAAATTCATACATTAATCGGGCACTTGGGTGATATGTGATATAAATAATCTAAGATGATTGGGATGCCACATGTCAATAGTTTACTGGATCATGAACTATTTGTTTAATCTAAATTAGGCTACATCTTTAAGAATATCAAATTTTATCTCATATTTATGAACATGCCACATGTCGATCATGGGTGTTCAGGTGTTGGGCACCTCCTCAATGATCTATTATTATATTATTAATATAATCTCCTACATAGTCGAGTAACCATGATTGTGATTCATGTCAAAATCTCAGGTGTTCATGCTACTTGGAACTTTTGTTTGGATTGGTAATCCTTTTGTATAGATGAATCACTAATATTTTACCATGTGGCACAATATTGGGTGCTTTTCTAAAGTGTAATTTAAAAACTAAAACATTGAAGACTATTTGTTGATATTCAAATACCAAAGAACAAATTTTGATGTGTAGATACCAAAGTGGGACATTCCAAGGCATAAATACCAAAGATCTTTTCACAAAAATAGGAATGTTGAAGTGTATTTTTTAATACACAAAATCCAAAGTGTAAATTATGATGTGAAAATTATGAAAAACATATTGAAGGATGCAAACTATGAAGTTTAATTTGAAAAATCAAAAATTGAAAGAGGTTTTTGTTATTCACGAAATGCAATCTAGCTATTCGGAATACACAAACACCAAAGACCATTTTAAAACACATAAATGTAAAGTGGATGTTTGAAATATCAAATGCCATTAAATATATGCATAATTATCAAAATACTAATTTGTCGTATTAGAAAATATAAAACACAAATACCGAAGTGTATTTTATAAGACCCAAAACGTGAAGTACCACTAAAAATAAACATAAATAAGTAAAACATTATACATTCTCAAAAAATGGACTAAATTTTGAAAAAAATCATTCATATTTCTCATTCTAAAATTAAGGAAACACCATTTCAAATTCGCCAATGTCATGAAATAAAATAATAGTTCCCAATCTTTATCACTATTTTTGAAAGTGCCTAATGAGATGATGCATTCAAATAGTCTGTTATAATGCCTTTCAAAAAATTAGTGAGAACAAGTGTATGATCTTTCCAATTTTTATTTGGTTCCTAAGCATAGATGATATGATATATGAGTATAGATGGTAAATATGCATCAATTGGGTTTGGTTTCCATTTCTTATCTAAGTAGCTTGAATAAATTTTGCTTCTTCTCCATCTTATTTCCTTGCATGAACTTGGATGAACCAAGATACATTGACCCTTCATTCTATATCTCCATTTTTTTTTAGTATTTCAAAATTTATTTTATATGTAGTGAACCATACTATGTAGTTTACTTCTATAGAATCATCAGGTTTGACAAATAACATATCTCTGATTTGCACATCTTGAGTTTGATCAAATGCAATTTTTGTTCTTTTACTTCTTGAACCAACATATGTATCTGTAGATGAAATATCCCTTTCAAAATATTTAACTAAATATCATTTTTATTTTGAAAATATAAATCATACAACATCATACAATAAAAACCTAAATATATTGATGAGGAACAACACAACTATCATATAACTTTCCTCAAAAATGTTTTAATACACATACAATTACACCCACAAGTCCATTTCTTCCTTAATTTAAATAAAAAGTTATAATATTATGGATTTAGATAAGACCATAAACAACACTCTTACATATATGGAAATGTGTGTATATAACAACAATACATAGACTATATTACTAATGCACATACCAAAACTCCCCACACTAACTCTGTTACTCTAGATCTAAATCTACAACTATCCAGCTAGGGTGGAACTCTCACCATTTAATATGGTATATTTGTATGAAATCCACATTCAATCCCTAAATGGAATAACCAACACCATGTAGGGTGGATATCTCACCACTGAAACTAGTTTCAATATTCCAAGGAGTGAATCCAAGGAAGGAGGATATGAACATAAGTCTAATATTTAAAATAAGGGGTTTAAATGATTTTCAAATATATCCATTACAAAGGGAGAAGCATGATTATATAAAAAATAATGAGAGAGAGGATAGTTTTATATATATATATATATATATATATATACACACACACACACACACACACACACACACAGAGAGAGAGAGAGAGAGAGAGAGAGAGAGAGATATGAACCATATGCATAATAACCCATGTGAAAGGGTTGCCTTGATATGCAAGTTAGCCAAAAGTAGATCATATGATGAATCCTTAACTTGTCTTTTGGTCTCCCACTTTCCTATGTGCCTCTAAAGTGTCCTCTTCACTCACACATGTGAGCTAATATGGAATAGTACATCATGCCTCCCACTTCCCTATATTCCCATACAATATTTGTCACCCATGTGACTCCAACATTGGTGTCCCACCTTCACACATGTGAGAAAATCTAGAATAATGGAATCCTTGTTCTCTTATCCCATGTGATCCCAAAGATTTCTAGACAATATTTAATCACCTTTTGACCCTTTCAAAGGAATTCATATGATAAAACACTATTCCCCTAAGGTGTGACACCTAAACTATTCCTTCTTATCTTTATCCTCTAAAAGGAAGACATGTGAGTTATAAAAAATAATTATCTCACCAAGTGGAGTAATATGCCCCAATTCTTCACATGCCTTAGATTATCATATGGGTCATGCCACATCACTGCATAAGTCACCTCTTTGATGCATCATCAATTTCATCACCTTTCACATCACTTTCCATGCCACCATGAATAGTGACATGTGAATAGCGACCCACATTAAAATTCCCATACAATACCCAACTATGCCTATGGTAATTAAATAGGTTAGTGATATTATTTCAATGTCTTATTCATAAAATGGGGACATTTCAGTCCTCCCTTCCCAAAATTTCTTGTCCTTAAGTAATTGTAAATCTAAAGTTTTTATAATCATCATGCCAAAGTGATGAATCAAACTATAGTTCTCATATAGCCTAGATCTTATACCTATAAAGTGAGAAAGTTTATACCAAAAGTGATGAAAGATACACTCTACCTATCACCCAAATCATCCTTGTGTAACCCACATATTTTTACAACCTCTTTGAATAATAGCTTGTCCACATGATAATAACTATCAAATAAATGTGTATAATAATCAACATCAAAATGCAAACCTTTGGAATATCCATGATGCAATGTATGAATATAACTCTACCTATTTCAATTGGATAAAGTAATTTAATGGTGATAAATCTTCTCTCCTGAATGTTACCAAGATCCCAATCAAAAATCAAGATGTCTATACCATGCTCCTACTACACCATTTGGATTTGCATAAGAACCTTCATTTGAGACCCTCCCAAGAGAATCCCTCTTTGCAGGATATGAATACTCCTAGATGTCCCCATAGTGGTGCATCACGAAAGACTCTAAAAATATTATCCCTCACTATGGATTCATAAACAAGGAAGATTGTTTTAAATATGAACCCACCCATTTATCCAAATCTAGTGTTTCTCACTTTCCCATCGAGGAGGTTAGTATAAAATGTGTCTAAACCATATCCATCCATAATATATACCTTCTAATTGGTATAAAGGAGTGATGAAGAACATAGATTATTCATCCTAGAAATAACATCATCTACTTCATTTTATTTCCAATTAATGTACTCAATGTCAAACTCATAATCTTGGAGCTTACTCACCCAAAGATTCAAACCATTATGAGATGTTTTCTCCCAAACCCTTACATGAATTAAGCATTTTTTGCACTTGGTCAAGGCATGTATGATGATCAACATTACTTGTCCTTCTTCTTTCAACATCCAACCTTTAAATGATATGGGGTGCCCCTTTAAAACCACTATAAGTCAAACTTGTGAAGAATCAAAATCCACAACAAATAGAGGTGATAAATATTATAAATCAAGTATAGGACACAAAATTACTACCTCATTCAGCTTGTCAAAAACTATTTTCTCAATCTGTGTCCATGCAAAAGCTCTCATCTTTGTTGCATAAATCAAGGGTGCTGCTAGACATGAAGATCCTTTGATAAATCTTCTATAATGACCAAAGGATATACCAACATGTGCTAGTGTTGGAGGATGTCAATCTCATCTATCTTGGACCTTCTTTTGATCTATTTGAACAACTTGAGCATGAGTTACATGACTCAAGTAACACACTTGTGCCTCCTCAAACTCACATTCAAATTATATTCCAAATAGAGCCTATTACTCTAGAGTTTGATGGAATAAATCCAAATTATCATCCGAGAAAATAAAAACAAATCTTTTCAAATGATCTTCAAATACCTATTGCCTACATGAGTGGAAGGTATCTGGTGTGTTATTCAAACAAAAAGCCATGACCAAGAACTCAACTATCCTTCAATTCATATCTTTGATGGTCTTCTTGATCTCCTCTTTATAACTCTTTTGGTGGTAGAAAGGTACAATCATGAGAGGATTGGAGGCTAATTCCCACTTTATGATGTGTTTGATCCTCCCATCAAGTGGTAATCCTAGAAGAAAGTCATGAAAGACCATGATATGTTGATCAAAATTATTATGAATATATTTCATAGTCATGGATGAATTGGTAGGCATCACCAAAAAACTTGCTACCCATGAAACTTGGCTTATTTTGAAAACCTTTTCCATCTTTCTTGTTGTGACCAATTTTATAGCTCCATTATCTAGTCCTTTCAAACTATCTTCTTTTCTTTAGATCTGAATCTAAGTTCCAAAAGTTGATGATTTGTTCAGTACTGCCTTAAAGGATGGATCCACTGCACACCCAAATCCACATCATTATTAGTTAAACCAACAAAATCAAAAGCATCACAAACCTTCCTATCTCCAAGGGCTCAATTAAGAATCAAAATCCTCTTCTTGTATGGTGTGTAAATTCCATCATCTATGTGAAATCCTTCAAAAAATTCAAGTCTCCTTCTAGACTTATTCCAAATCAAAGGCTTTGAGCAATACCTTTGTTGGAGTAAATTAATCTTCAAATCAAATGCCTTCATTTGCATTAACTTATTACTTGGATCCCATATTCTTATGTACAAACAACCATGAAATTTATAAAAATAATCATGCCAACCCTTTTGAGCTATATAGAGTGGCTGAAATAAAATTATGATGAATTTTTACTACCTTAAACTATTATTAAAAAACCATTAATGTTGTTTACCTTCATTATCTGATTTGGAAATATTCACAAGCTCACTACCAACATTAAAATCTACTAAGACATTCTTCTTATGCCTTCCAATAAGGTCACAATGACACTTAACTTCATATGTTTCTAAAATTGAAAGATTTTGCTCAAAATAAAATTTCATACATTCCATATTCTTGGTAAAACCTTCTAAGGGTTACTTCCTTTATGTTTCTATCATCTCTAGTTCATTTTATTACTCATGAACATGGCCATTTTATAGGCCATCCTCATCTAACATTGCTAACTTCCTTTCAATATCATGTTTCGTACATATCATTTATTCCTCAATAACTTATTTAAGATAAGAATTTTGTGTAAATTCAATCTTAGAAGTCAATAAAATATCTCTCACTATTAAAGGATCTTTACATTGAATGTTGGGTCCTTCATGATCTTGCTCCTTGAATTGCTCTATATTAGCTTTCTCCTTATCATCATTTGAGCTAAAATCTATTTTCACCTCCTTTGATGAGTGCACATCTAAATTTACCTAGACAACACCTTTCTATAATAAACCTGTAGGCTACAAATCATTAGAAAATAGTTCTCCTTCTGTTGAATGATTTTCAAATTCTCCATATTTCATTTGACCAACTTCTTTGATAACTCATGTGCAATTAGTGAAATAACATAATCCTTCTTACAAATAGACAATAAGTTAGATAACAATCCTTTGGAAATATAATCACTCTTACCCATAATCAAATACATAATAAATTATATGGAATTTATGACATTATCTATATAAGCCCCATCAACAACTATCAAAAAAGTGTAAAACATCCTAGAAATAAGCATGTCATACCCCATATCTAACATGATGTAACATAATATAATTTAAAAAAACTACTCAAGAATTGTTACCCTCTTGTCAAAGGATGGGCTTCCAATTTCAGTAAACCCTCAAAAACTTTCAACTATCAGCATGAAAATCTCCTCGTGATATTATTGTTATAAGTTTTCCTAGGAATGGTTATCCTCATAATTTTAGTAACACAAAAAGTAACTGCAAGCCATACCTCCTCATCTAGATGTCTCAAAATATTTGTCCTAACCAAATAATTCTTTAATGGAGACATAGTATGTTGCATCCACTCTAAATATGAATGAACTATTATAAGTATATAAATCTCTACTTCTTTCAAAATGTAAATGTTGGCCATATGTAGCCCACATATCAACTTGTGCCCAGTTGCTGTGATCCAATACGAAAAGGAATAAATAAATATAACAACATCTGGATGGTATTGATTGGATTGATTTCAAACATGAAGGTGAGTAATTAGAGAATTGGCCACATGGGTTTCTTCATAATAGTCCTAGGTAGCCAAATGCCAAATTTTAGCTCATCCACCTAAACACAATATAAGACCTAAGGATATAAAGTAGGCTCCTGGATTAAAATATGCTAAGTTTACGTACTTAATCAATTTTGAGAGAACCCAAATAGAGCCAAAGGAGCATGTTCATAAGGGTAGACCTTGCATGTATGAACAAGTCAAGATGAATTAGTCATACAGGTTAGTTCATTCTCATGCAAAGATCATTAATGTCAAGTTGTAGCTCACTTGATGATGCAAGCTAAAAGAGATGCATCATCAAAATTAGCTCTGTAAACTAAAATTATCAAGTCTTCGCACTTGACCATTTTTGAGCCAAGATAAAGTGGACCAACCAACTTATGCAATTGATATTTTCACTTAAGAAGCCTTCCAAACTAGTTGATCAAATGGGTTTGTTCCTTGTATTATTAATACCATCTCCTAAAAGTTTGGTGTCTTTACAAAATTTTCACTTCAAGTTACAAGTTTGCAAAGTTGGCCAAAATATGAAAGATGTCTATGTTAGTGCCAAATTTATTCCTAGGTAAAAATCGATATGAGTTTAAATTTGATAGTCTAAAATATGACAAAAGCTTTCTCATAGATGTCAAATGACATTTTTGTGCATTTCAAAATTTAAGATTCATGGACCAGCTGATGAGGTTAAAAAATTCTCAGTGGAGACCTAAGGAAGAGTGCATGGCCAACAAGTGTCAAGATCATGTGAGCTTTGATCAAATCAAATAGTTAGATGAATGATAGTTGTAGTGTGGAGGTGAGTTTGGGTGATCAAGCAAGGCAATCTCAAATTGATGGGTAAAAAGGAGATCTTAAACTTGAGCCCAACATAAGAAGTAAAAGAAGTAGAGCTTGATACAGACTCAAACATGACTGATTATTGGATAAGGTGCTATATCTATAGGAAAACCAATATCTTTAGATTGGTTTTCCTCTATAGTTAATTTGATTCAAGATCCAAGGCATATGATAGATGTGAAAAGATTATTTTAATTCATGCCTCGACAAGCCATCATTTATAATAGGCATGATGTGTCTCTGGTAGGTATGAAGATTATATCCTTTCAATGAAATCTAGTAGAAGATCAATAGTATAGAACTTGGGGATTTGGAAAGTAGTTGTAGCTTTCACTTCTATCCAAATCAAGACTTTCCACCTATGGCTAACTCTTGTCTTCTAACACACCTTTCTCAACTAATGGAATGATTTAGAGGCTAATCATGAATATCTCTCTTATAATGGCTTGTCTTGATCTTCCCAAAAGCATGATATAATAGCTCAAAAGCTAATAGAAAACTACTTACCAACTACTTTTTCTTTCTTTTCTACTATATATAGAGGCTCTCAGTCCCAAAATAGATATCTCAAATTAATCATTTGATTGTTCAGATCTCTCTTTGTATTTCTCTTGGTTCTTTCTCTTGGTTAGACTAGACTTTGCCAAGATAAAATCTATAATCTTTTGAAGTAATAGAACACTATATTTTGACTTCATTATTATATTATAGTGTGTACATCACTAATTTTTGAATTTGGTAGAAGCTTCTCCCCCATTTAATTATGACCTCACCTAGTTAGTAGTTTATTTGTTCATGCATGTAGTGTTTAGTATTTTACATCTTTTGATCAAGGCCTTCATGTGGATACTATGACTGGTTAGTGTCTTACTTTAGACCTCTCCTTCATTTCCCTCAGCCTAGACCATTTGGTGATTCATCACATAGATATGTAAAAATATATTTGAAGTATAAACCTAGTTAATTACTTATTTCATTAGTGTTCTTCAAGTCAAGCAAGGAGGATCAACCTATAATTTTAGTACATCACCATGATTAAATTTATTAGGATCCCTTACCTCTTTCTACCCTTTTTCCCATGAAGCACTAGGCTTAGTTTTATTTTTAGGTGAGCATCACAAAGGAAGATATCTTACTCTAGATGTTTATCCCTAACATAGGTGACCCACAACCTGCGGTTGTTCCCATTGTTTGACTAGGGATTGAGCGAGGAAACCTAAAAAACCTCCCTCCTCAGCTTATGATGTGATTCTGGCCAATAAAATTTTATAACACACTCAATGAGACTAAGGTCCAAATCAGTTGAATATTTTTGGTGTTCTCTTTTTCCAATCAACCTTTAGGGGCACATCTGCAAACACTAATGGTGACTCCAAGTTTTAACTAGTTGTAGTATTCTAGGTAAGCCTTCAAGCATATTTATCTACATATGAGCCCCTCTTATGATGTCTCTCTATTTTTGGAAGCCAAAGGTGAGCTCAGATAGCCTCAAAAAATCACAAAGCTAGAGGCTAACCCTACAGATACATCACAGGGAGTAGATCAAGTTGATCTATATGTTCATAATCAATAGTTCATAAATGAAGAAGAACTAAAGCTATTATTGAAAAAAATGTAGATCTAGGAGCATGATGATTGGTTTTTAGGCCCATACTCCTAGTTTATTTACCTTAAGATATTAGTGCAAGAACCAATTTATCCCCCTCGAGAAGGTATGAACATTTAGTTGCTCTTAGCTACAAAGAAGAGCTATCAAGAAAAGGGAAGTATGTTTCAAAACTCTAATTTGTACAAAATAGTTTTCCATTCAACCTAGTGGGGTATTTTTAATTTACAACATTAGACATAGTAGGTTAGATTTCCAAGTTTTTCTCTAAGTTCTTTGTGTACATCTTCTCATAATTTAGTTGTTTCTCTTTTCAGGTACCTGCGAGCACCTATCTTATTTCACTTTGTTTCTTTTCTTCTATTTTTCAATGAGGTTAGAATAAGGGTTAACTCCATGCCCAATGGATCAGATTGGGTTCTCAAAGCATATTAGTCATGCTTCCATATGAGTCATCAAGAATCTTGGCCATGCCCACATACTAGCTTGTGCCCAATTTCCATGATCCGATATAAAGAAGGAATCAATAACTAGAACATCTAGATGGTATTAAGCAAATTGATTTCACACATGTAGGTGAGTAATGGGAGAATTGGCCACATGGGTTAATTCAAATTAGTCCTAGGTAGCCATATTCCATATTTTAGCTCATCCACCTAAACACAACATAAGACCTAAGGATATAAAGTGGGTTTACATAACAAAATACACTAAGTTTTTATACTTAAATAATTTTCAAAGAACTATAACAGAGCTAAAAGATCATGTTCATAAGGTCAAACCTCACATGTATAAGCAAGTCAAGGACAATCAATCATATGGGTTGGTTCATTTTCATGTCAATTTGTAGCTCACGTGATGATGCAAGATGGAAGACATTCATCTTCAAAATTGGCTATGCAGACTAAAATGACCAAGTCTTCACACTTGACCATTTTCAAGCCAAGATCAAGTGGACCAACCAACTTGTACAATTGATATCTTCACTCAAGAATCCTTTCAAGCTAGCTAATTAAATGGGTTTACTCTTTTCGGTATTAAGAACATCTCATAAAAGTTTGGTGCCTTTGCAAATTCTATGCTTCAAGTTACAAGTTTTTAAAACTGGCCAAAATATGAAAGACGTTCGTGCTAATGTCAAATTTATGCCTAGGCAAAAATCCATATGATTTTAAATTTGATGATCTACATGATGTCAAAAGCATTCTCTTGAATTTAAATAGATGTTCATGTAAACATTAAAATTTAAGATTTGTAGACTAACCAATGGGGTTCAAAAATTTTAAATGGAGACCTAAGGAAGAGTGCATAGTCAACAAGTGTTAAGACCATGGGAGATTTTAGAAAATCGAATAGTTAGATTAAAAACAACCATAGTGAGGAGGCAAGTTAGGGTATCAAGCAAGGCAATCCTAACTTAGTGGGTAAAAAGGAGAGCCCGAACTCAAGCCCAACTTGAGAAGCAAAAGAAGTAGAGCTCAATATAGACTTAGATGGGACTGATTATTAGATAAGGTGTTATATCTATAGCAAAACCAATATACTTAGATTGGTTTTCCTCTATAGTTAATTTGGTTCAGGATCCAAGGCATATGGTAGATGTGAAAATATTATTTCAAGTCATGCCTCGATAAGCCACTGTTTAAAATAGGCATGACATGTCTTTGGTAGGTATGAATATTTTATCCTTTCATTGAAATCTGGTGGAAGATCAATTGTCCTAAACTTAGGGATTTGGAATGTATTTAGATCATTCACTTTCATCCAAATTAAGATTTGCCACCTATGGCTAAATCTTATCTTTTAACACACCTTGCTTAATTAGTGGAATGATTTAGAGGCTAATCACAAATATCTCGCTCATAATGGATTGTCTTGATTGGATCAAAATCATGATCAAACAAATCAAAAATTGATAGATAACTAGATACCAACTTATTTTTTCCCTTTCTTTATATGTAGAGGCCTCAGGCCTAAAAAGATATAACAGATTAATCATCTGACCAATCATATCCCTCTTTATATTTATCTCAGTTCCCTCTCTTGGTTAGACTAGAATCTACCAAGACGTAATTTGTAATCTCTTGAAGAAATAAAAGGATGTGTTTTGACTTCACTATTCTAGTCTTTTGTGTCATTTAATTGTGATCTCACCTAGTTCCTAGTTCATTTTTTCATGCATGTAGTGTTTAGTATTCTATAACTTTTGATCAAGGCCCACATATGGATACTATGACTAGTTAGTGTCTTACTTTAGACCTCTCCTTCAGTTACCTTAGTTTGGACCATTTGGTGAGCCTTCACATAGATATGTGAATAGATAGTTGAAGTCTGAACCTAGTTGATTACATGTTTCATTAGTGTTCTTTGAGTCAAGCAAGGAGGATCAACTAATAATTTTGTTACATCACCCTGATTAATTTTATTAGGAGCCCTTATCTCTTTCTACCCCTTTTACCATGAAGCACTAAGCTTAGTTTTAGTTTTAAGTGAGCATCAAAGAGGAATTTGACCTACTCTAGAGGTTCAGCCCCAACATAAGTGACCCATATCCTCAAGTTGTTCCCATTATTTGACTAGGGTTACAGTGAGGAAACCTAAACAACCTCCATGCTTATTTTAGGGTGAAATTCTAGCCAATAATAGTAATGAAGATCATCCTTTGATTAAGGTAGATGTTCAAGTCTCTTCCCTACTATATAACACTTCTTACCCAAATCTTCTTGTAAGATTATTTTTTCCTCCTTGTGTGCACTTAGATGCACAACCTATTGAGGCTCTGATTTTACCTTTTTTTCCTCTTTCAAGAATGATTCTTCTACCACTTTCTCAACTATCATAATTTATTATTTTCCTATTCTTTCTCAAAATATTTATCATAAATATCTCACATTACACATAAATATTCACAAAAAGACAACATTAATTTATTTTCATTAGATAGACCTTGATAATCCTCATACCTATTAATATACTTATAACTTAGGGAAACCATTACTTCTTTTCTTTATTTTGATAACATCTTGGGCTTTGTATACCCCAAATATTCCAAGAATCCTCCCATGCTTCATGTAATTAAAAATTTGCAAAATAAGTCCTCACAGGCTGGCAAGATCTTGGCTCTGATGCCACTAAAATATCCCTTTCAAGATATTTAACTAAATATCAGTTTTTTGTTTTCAAAACATAAATCATACAATAATAACCTAAAAATATTTATGAATAACAACACAACTATTATATAACTTTCTTCACAAATGCTTCAATACACTTATAATTACACACATAACTCCACTGCTTCCTTAATTTAAATAACAAGTTACAATATTATGGCTTGAGACAAGACCATAATCAACACTCTTACATAAATGGAAATGATGATATATAACAATAATACATAGACTATATTACTAACACACATACCAAAACTCCACACATTGACTTTGCTACTCCAGTTATGAATCTACAACTATCTAGCTAGGGTGGATCTCTCACCACCAAATTTGGTAACTCAATATGAAATACATGTGCAATCCGTGAATGGAATCACCAACACCAACTAGGGTGGATATATCACAACTGAAACTAGTTTCAATATTCCAAGGAGTAAATATAAGGAGGATATGAACATAATTCCAATATTTGAAATAGCTGGTTTAAATGATTTTCAAAGACATCCATTACAAAGGGAGAAGAATGCTTATATATAAAATCATGAGAAAGAGAAAGGATAAATGTGAAGAGAGAGAGAGAGAGAGAGAGAGAGAGAGAGAGAGAGAGAGAGAGAGAGAGAGAGAGAGAGAGAGAGAGAGAGAGAGAGGTGCACCATATGCATAGTAACCCATGTAAAGGGTTGCCTTGAGATGCAAGTTAGCCAAAAGTAGATCACATGATGAAACCTCATCTTGTCTTTTGGTCTCCCACTTTCTCATGTGCCTCAAAATTATAATCATCATTCACACATGTGAGCTAATCTATAATAATGCATCATGGTTCCCACTTCCCTAGATTCATTGACAAGATTAGTCACCATGTGACTCCAACATTGGCATCCTGCCTTCACACATGTGAGAAAATATGGAATAGTGTAGTAATTTTTCTCTTATCCCATGTGACCCAAAATATTCCCAGACAATATCTAATCACCTTTTGGCCCTTTCAAATCCATTCACATGCCAAAATACTATTCCCCCAAGGTGTGGTGCCTAAACTATTCCTTCTTATCTTTATCCTCCAAAAGGAAGATATGTGAGTTATAGAAAATAATTAATTATCTCACCAAGTAGATTAGTACTCCCCACCTCTTCACATGCATTATATTCTCATGTGGGTCATGCCACGTCACTCCACAAGTCACCTCCTTGCTATATCATTAGCTACATCACCTACCATGTCACTATGAATAGTCACATGTGGATAGTGTCAGTGAATAGTAACTATGAATAGTAACTATGAATAGTACATTATGAATAGTGACCCACACTAAAGTTCCCATACAACACCCAACTAGGCCTATGGGAATTAAATAGGCTAGTGGTATTATTCCAAAGTCTTATTCAAAAAATGGGGACATTATAGTAGATGCCACTCCAAAATCAAGGGTCTTATCATGAACAATTTTGTGTAGATCTCTAAGCAGGGGTATGTCATGGCACATTATAGGCCAAAAATATCTTTTACATTCAAATTCATAAGGTAACATGTCTTCTTTCATTATGTCATTGATGTTTTGGAAGTAATATGCTAGATCCTTCCACTTACTATTTCTAGTCAAACCAAATTCATTAAATTATTATACATACTTAATCAAGTTATATTTAATTTATTTTTCACTCTTTTTCATACTTCTATTTGAGAATTTTGAAATAATATAATCTTTCAATATTTCTCTATTTTTCAAGTCTTTAAAAACTATTTTTGTCAAAAACCTTCTAAAACATTTGGCTCACCATTTTCTCTTATTCCCCATAATATAATTGGGAGGGGAGGGGATCAATTTCTTCTCTTATAATTTTTTTGAAATGTATAATGGGCTAACCTTTCTCCATGTGTAGAAGGAAGTATTGACCTTTTGTCAAGCTGACTATTCTATTTCTTCCCTTTAGTTGGTAACTATTAACATAGTCTTTTAAATCCACTACTTCTTCAATCAAATATGATGTAAAGTTTCTTGTGTTTTCACATGTCCTATAACTATCCATCATCTCTACCATACTCCATACATCTTTCCTCTTTATAAATTTAGACAGGTTTCCAAATGTGTCATCTATATCCTCATAGGTATGTCCTATAGGGAGAAATACAACCTTGACATTGAGGAAAACACCTTTGTAGACAAGGAGAGATAAATATTACAACACAAACTTATAAAATAACATGATTTTTTATATTTTTAAATTTAATATTAGTTCCATATAAGGTTCTACATGTTTAAAATATAGTTATGGATGGAAGGAAGTACCTATTCTTGTTGTCCCCACAATAATTATCTAGTTGAAGGTATAACCTGTAAGGTAGTTTCTTGAATGCACCAATTGATTGTGATTATTCTATGTATTTATTCCATTCAAGGTAGAATTTATTAAAAAAAGGTACATCATACAAAATATATTTTTAAGATCAAGGTTTATATAATAAAGATAAATAAGTATCTAGAATTTTTGTTTCCATAACCTTGAAGCACTTATTCAATGAGGTGATAGTAATGTTAAACCTTCTAAGAACATATGTTAAAAAAATTTCTTATATCCACCTACACCATGGCCATGTGATATAATCCCTACCATTTATAACCCTAATATTCTATCGATAATTGATTTGACTTTTATCACTATCTTTGACACAAATGTTTTTTGACATTCTACCTTGTCATGAATGACATTGAGACATTCTTAAGGTATTGATCTAACATTCATTTATGTGTGTAATACATTTATATTACATAAAGTATCTAATTTGATTGCATCATAAATTCTTGATCGACACGATCTTATTGATCTCTAGAGAGGGACCTAGAGCATTTTGGTTGAGTCAACAAGATGCATGTTTTGTACCTAATGAAGTCATCAGATGTGACAATGGTCACATCATGAAAATTAATTTTTGACATGTTTTTGAATTTTGGTTGGGATATTGGCTCATATTCCATATCTTCTAGTTGTGAATTCATGTGGCACCTCATAAATTTTTGAGTAAAAGATGCTAAAATATGTCAAACATTTTATCTTGAGCCATCTAATGGGTGTTGTTATTACCCCTTCATTTAACCAATGTATATTGATGTTTGTTCTTACTAGGGTAGTGCCTAAAGGTATTTGTAATAAGGTATGTTATTGATTTTAGGTTAATAGTACTTGTTTTTGGGGTTTTTTGAATGTTATTCTAATCTATACCTACTTTTAACTTCTAAGTTATTTCTTGGAAGGAAACACTTTGCAGAAAACATAAATAACTCAATCTAATCTAATTTCCATAATCTAGAAATGCTTCACACAATTACAAAATAAACCTATTCAAATCACTCTTTTATAAATAAAATATTATCAAATCCTCACTTACTGACTAAAATCAATCATAAATATATATTTGCAGAATCTAAAAGAATGAAATAAATGCTTATGCTAAAAATAAAAAATGAACTATTCAATCTACCTTTCTTAATTATATAAACATATATCAATATCAATCTTTAATTTAAATAAATACAAAATTAACTTATAAATACCGAATACATCTATCTCCCTGGAGAGTGGGCCCTTATTTACCCTTAGATCTAGGTTCAAATCAACTCAACTCTAAGATATTTATTTAACACATAAATTGAGAAAGGAAACTACCATAATACTTTGTATTTCAGAAAATAACTAAAACTACAATATATCTATATGCAGGTCTAAAAGTTATAGATCCAATCATGGATCTATCTATTTATTTTATACCAAAAACTTACTTTTCCCTACATCCTAGGTAACAACTTAAATGATTTGAATCAGGAAGATATTCTAGATAAATTGGGTGATATAGTTAGAATAGAAGGTCATTATAATGACATATTTAAGGAGTCAAAGAATGCATAGATAAGAATTTCCACTCCTAATTATATTGACCAAATATTTACATATATTGATACTCATATCTTCTATCTTCATCATTGCCACTTAGAGTAACAACTCCCAAAAATGGAAGAGTAAACAAAAATAGATAACTATTTATATACATACATAGAAATGGAAATACCAAAAAGAATCCTCTAGATTGTCAAGAAGAAGATAGAGAAGCTATCTGAACCCTTTAGAATGTATTATGATCAATTCTAAAGAAAACTAGGTCAATATGTATCAAAAGTAGCAAATTCATAGCTTGCTATCAAAATTTGTAGCTGACTATCAAAATTTGTAGCTGACTATCAAAATCTATCGCTGATTGTCAAAATCTATATCTAATTGTCAAAATCCATAGCTAACTATTGAAATCTTTAGTAAGTTTTGGAATCCATAGTTGGGTCTTAGATGGTTCATTCTTTGTCTTGTATCCTTCTTGTCTTCATGAAATCTTGTCAGAACTAATATTGCTACTACTATTGCTTGTACATGTCAAAATGTGGAGCCTAAAACATGCAAATGTTAGAACAAAGTGCAAAGAAAATAGACTTAGACTTCACATGAGTTTATATAGATAAAAGCATCTATTTCCTACCTTATACAAGTTCTAAATATCAATATTACATACAATTTTCTACCGTTATTTAAGGCCATAAACTATAATAATAATAATAATAATAATAATAATAATAATAATAATAATAATAATAATAATAATAATAATAATAATAATAATAATAATAATTAGTCATTTTATGGACTCATCACCATCTATATTTACTTGGCATGTTAGTTGTGGAGAAACATCTACAAAAACATCCACCAATTGGTCCAATAAATATTTAGCTGCCATTACCTTATTTTGTGGCTTTTATTGAAACTTCCCTACATGGAATACATTTTTGTTCCCATTTTTTTGACACTTTTTAATGTCAAAAAATATACTTCTCTTCAATCCATATATTTTAATCCCTACTTCCAAACAAATCTTTGTAGTACCCTAAAAATCAATGGTAGTTTTGTTTTTATTTTTCTTAAACAAACTGATAGAAAGATCATCAAAGGCATGTTTCCTCCTATCTTTTGAGGGGGAATCAATCAACTTTATCCTTGTATATTTTAAAATCTCACTATCTATGCTTTCGTCAAACTCTACTTGGCTGAGTTAAGTATTTGGCTGATTTATTTTTTAGCCTGAGTAGTTGAAGGCACGAGTTAATTTTTTTGATGCATTTATGCTAAGAATATCAGGAAAGGAGTGACTTCATTATCCAATACATCCCAAAAATTTCCAATTTATTTCTCCTTTGGTGTCATTTATGGTAAATTTATTTCTCTACATTCAATGTCTACTATCTTGTTGGAAGGCCATCTAATGATAGATGTTTTAATTACCTTTGTACTACAAGTCTCATAAAGTTGTATAATGTGCCTTATGTAAATTCCCAATTAATTTTATAATATTGGGATGGGAATTCAATCAAAAATATCCCCTAGTTGTGTAAATTTAACATAACCAAAATCAATTTTTCATCATTTTCAAGATTTGTACATTTGTGCAATAAATCTACCCTTTTCTCAATAATTTTTTTCTTAGGCTATGAAATGTGGTAGGATCATCGATATATAAAACCAATGAATCCAGGAAAGGGTTTTTTTTATTTCAATGGTTGTATATGTAGAATTGAACTAAAATTATTGTCTTTTATTCATGTCATTTTTTTATAGAAAACTTGTTTGTGATGTGTTGCGTCATTCTTGTGATCTAGATAGTAAAACTATCAACTACATCCCCCAAATTATCCATAAGAGTTGTAGGAATGGAATTAGTATATTCGGGTCAAAATATTTAGTCATATTAAAAATTACACATTCAATAGGTATTTCCTCATTGTGACACGTGGAAGTAAGATTATGGATTCCAAAGATTCAACATCTAGACTTGCAACTTTGAGTATTCTTCGTTCACTGATGACCTTACCATTATTTATCAGAGAAACATAGTCTCCACATTGGATAGCCATTGGTGTATGAATTTTTAGCCTAGACATTTATAGAAGACATGAGAAGAGTTGTTAATTAATTTATTTATAAAACCAGTCTAATTTATACCTATATATAGGAGATAAAGCTATATTTATACCATAACATAAGCATGGAGATATTTTAAAACCTAAAAATGTTAAAAAGGTAAAGTATAACTCTTTTTTTAATGACACGATATATTTTAATCCAAAATAATAATAGATTTTAATATCATATACAACATATTTCAATCCTGATTTCATCCTACTTTGAAGGTATCTCCTAGGAGATACTTTCAAACATGCATAAGAATGAAATAGACATGTAGATAAAAATAGTTAATTAAGTCAAAATTCAACCATGTATTTTATTAATATACAAAATGATATTGAGAAATGGGGGTTTTGAGCAAAATTATGTAAAATTATTATATTCCTATATTTTGGGATCATGTATGTGATTTGAACCTCTTTGGTGAAACCAACCTCTGCGGCAAACCCAAGTGTTTGAAGGTATCTCTTAAGAGATACCTTTCAAACATGCATAAGGGTGCCCTTGAAGGTTTTACATGGCACGTTAAGGTCTATTTGAAGTTAGTATTATGTGATACCATTAAGGTCTTTGTAATGCCTTCAAGGTTACCCATGAAATTAAGCTTTAAAATTCATTTTTCAATAGTCAAGGACATGTGGCATGCATCTACAAACCCATGACATTTCAACACTTGAAAAATGTTTCAAGTTCACCAACCAAATGACTCTCTAGATTATGCCAAGTGTTTCGATCCTATTTACCCAAATACTGATAGATTGAACTTAATACATGAAATCCTTGGGTAAGTAGTAAAGTGATATCATGCTAAATGTCATCATCCTGATCACCCAAAGATTGACTCAATGAAAGGCATTATATAAAATATCCTAGGTAAGTGACACAGTGCAATCCTGTAAAGTGGTACCATCCTATGAATTTGTCATGATCAAAGTGTCACCATTATGTGAGTTAGGTGAAATTAAAATATAAAAAACAAAAGTGAGGAGCTAGAACTATTGACATAATTAATTCACATGAATTAAACAACCTTACATTTAATTAGGCAAATCCAATGAATCCAAAGGTAATATATGTAATTTGTAGAGCCAATTACACTCATATTGTCAAGGAACTAATAAATTAAAAGCCCATGTTTGAACCCTCATGAACTAGAAGTTTCACAACCTCATAATCATGGTCTCCTCATCTCAAAGTTCACCTACTCCATCTACGTATTTAAGTGTAGGAACATCATAATATACTAAAACATTATTTGATTAAGCTACCCTCAAACATGAATTCAAGAACTTCTCTTCTATTGTAGAAGAAGTTGACAAGGCCAAACCTTGCAGTCTAGAGGACCAAATCTCTACATTCTCACAGAGGTACCAAGATGACCTGTTGATAATCAAGACAGTGGGTCTACATAAAACCATAGCTAAACTTGAGGTAAAGCCCTGCATCAACTTATTGTTTGATTTATTTACAAATGATAAAATTTATGTCAAAATCTTGCACTTTTTCCAAAATAGCACACTAGTGGCCCACCTTAGTGGTAGAGAATTTGAAAGGTACTACATGTTACCTACCCCTAGGATAGCATAAAACTAAACTCTAGTGAATACTTGGATACATGTAAACAATGTAGTCACCAAGATACAAGAATGGGCACATGACCCCAATACTTTTGAAATCATAGGCCTTCTTTTTGTTATCCCCACATCCATTTTTTGACCTAGAGTTATAATTTATATAGCCCTCTTAAATAGAATCTATGGCTTCCCTAGAGTGACTTATACCAATGAGGTGTGGATTCCTATACTCAACCTTATTCTCACCTCTAAAATGATAATTTCTATAGGGGAAATCATTAGTTTTAACATTATCAACATAATAAAAAATTTGAATAACTCCCTAGATTGTAACTTATATATGATGTCTTACATGGTGGATGTTATAACCAGAAACATCCATAAATATTTATATGAGCCTTGGGAGCCTTCAAAAGAGTACCCTAAGACTAGGATCTATTAAAGATTCAACATCTTCTATAATCATAGGTTTAGGAGGAACATGAACAAGATTATTGAGATCTTCTACCTAATGGTGTAGCAGGCCATCTCTAGAAAATATATGCCCAGGCTCTCAGATCAAATTAGGAAGAACATAAGAAATATGGGGGATTATTGGATTTATCTAGACTATACCATAATCAAGATACAGGACACTAGAGCCTACCATATATATCTACCCAGGTTGGTCCTACAAAAAGTTTCAAAATAATAAATTGCTACCCAATTCGTTAACTTAGTGTATCTTCAACTAAGAAATAATAAGTATGGAGGTGTGCACCTAACTCTCCTTAGTATTGGTAGGATTCAATACACCAAATGCAAACACTTCTAGATAGTGGAAAACCCTGAACCCATTATGATTTCAAGTGGGAACCCTATATATAATGGGACCCTAGGGAGAACATGAGGAAAAACCTAAAGAGACTCAAAATAAGGGTAGATATTGACTATGGACACATCCACACTTGGAATGGTGAGGTGTTTATGAATGCCCTAAATAATGTAGAAGTGCACACTAGGATGAAGAAAGTCACCATGTCAGTGGTGGTGGATAGGTACATACAATATAATACTAAAACCACCAAATAACATGCCAAGAATATTGAAAATGAGCACTAGGTTTTTGGGCCTCCCAATGGGGCCTTTTCACAAATGGGAACATAATATAATTCACCCCCTTAAGCATCTTCTTATGCCTCACTACTCTCCATTTTCACCATAACAACTAATGTAATGGCAATGATCCTTTCTCCACCCTCTATATAATAAGGCACCATAAATGATATGGGTAGTGGTGGAGTTTTCCCTATGTTATTTTTTCCTCCACACACCATAGTTTCATAATTTCATCTTCCTTCCTTCCTCTCCTTAGTCAATTCTCCTCTCCCACCTTCACCTCTAATTCATGTAGCAACCACCACTATGGGGACTAGTGGAGCCTTCTCTTTGTTTCAATTTATTCTACTCACCATAACATAATAAGTTCCTCTTCGTCCCTTCCTCACCTCACCTACTAATTTATGTCAATCCACTCTCCCCTCATATCCACCCAATCACATTGGTTTCATTTCTTTTTGCTCCACTTCTCTCCATAAAAAATTCCACCTCCACCATAGAGCCTATTATATACAAAAGGAAACCTAGGACTCCTCTGACCTCACCATAATGTGTGCCTATCTAAGAGGTACCTACTAAGAGATCAAGGGGATGATTGAAGGGAAATAAGGGTTCTAGAATAATATAACCCCTAGAGGTATTAGATAGTGATGAGGAACTAAATAATTTACTCTTAGATGAAGGAGAATGGGAAGGCAAATCTGAGACATCACTCTTAGTATCTATTAGTAAGACTACTGAGACTGATCTTGAGGATGAATGGCTTGAATAAGAAGAGGCCCAATTAGGGGATACATATATTTTGGGTACTAGTTTATTTTCTACCAAGATACTTCTAAAAGAGGGAAACACTAAGGATGAAGAATATTTGAGACCCTTGGCTTCCATAAGTGGAAAATTAGTGAGTGTCTCTAGGTCCTTCATCCCCAAGGATAATAATGACAACTGCTAAAACAATTTCGACAATTGCTTTTGTGTAACATGTAATTAACTTAGCCCATTATTTTTTTCCCCATCTTCTATAATTTATACTATAGTGGAAACCACTATTGTAGCTCCTCATTATTTAGACTCACATTTTCCTTAGTCACTAAGTACTTACAAAATTTCCTTAGTATTCCCTCCACATACTTATACTTTAACACAGCTAACCCTCCCCAACCATAGAAATGAGTACCATTTGAGAGCCTAGTCTCTACCTCCATTTTTTCTTCACTTATTGCCCCATCTTAACCATACACCCAAATAGGGATGCCAATAAACCATCCTACTCACACCTATAATATTATGGTGACCAAACAAAATGAGATGGAAAAGGGAAATATGGTTTTGGATATATCACCCCCTAAAAAGGTCATTAGTTAGAGGTGAGAAATCCCACCTTTCCCACAAACTGGACCTTCTTCCCTTAAGCCCATGCTCCCTCTAGGCAAACCTCAATCCTCCAATCTAGTAGAGCCTATAAATTCCACTTAGTAGTCAATAACCTTGAAGATACCAGAATGGCTAAAAAAATTGTAATAGGTAGAAGAGGGTAGGGGAAACCTAGAAGTAATTGAGAAACTAGTGGTTATGTTCCATTTTGACAAGGAGATGAAGACCATGAGGATGTTCAAAAGGAAGACCTTCATGGTAGAATGGCAGGAGTTATAATTGGAACAAAGGGAAGATATCTTATCTCTATCAAGAAGGAAAAAAGTACATCCCTCTGATGTGATTTCTCTACCCTAGGAGGACCCCTATACATTTATGGATTTTGTAGGGGTGGTTAAGGAAATGTTCAAAGGATATGATCTATCCATCAAAAAATTATAAGGAAGAATCGCCATACAACCCATAGTGGAAACCATTGATAACATATAGGGGGTATCCAGGAAGTTATACAATATCATCTAGCTAATCAAAGCTGTAGAAGGGGAGTCACATCCCCGATGGGGAGATGTATATCTAGAGGTAAAGAAGATGAATAAAATGGAGCCTAAACTATATTTTTTGAGTGGAATAGTTAGGAATAAATCTTATGCCCATTTGAACCTAATATTAGCCTCTGATGTTGCCTAAGAATAAAACTACATAGCGACTAGGAGAGATGCCTTGCTTGAATGGCACGAAGACATGAAGTCTTTGGTCCTATAGTTGATTAGTCAAGTGAGACAAGCTATGGCTATTTTGGGAGAAATAAGGATAAATAATGTAGTCACTCCATAGAAATATTTGTTACATGGATTTATTTTTGAATACCTTTTCCACGTAGTTACCAATAGTTTTAGAGAAAATTTTGAGGACATTATCTATAAAATAGTCAATGAAGTGCAATAACTAGTGAGTTCTGCTAGAAGTAGGGTTTTTACTGTATAAACCCTTTATGTATAGCTTGGGGAATCACTAAAGATACACAAAAAGTTTATGGATAAGCTTCCTCAATTTTTCAAAAGACCCCTATTCGACTTCAAGGTAGTGGAAATTGACTTCTAGGATAACATAATCTTTACCTCCAAATTTAAGTGAGCAATCAGGCAATGACATCCATGGTCACCCCACTGACAATTGCATTTCAACCATTACTCTAACAATATCTCATATTCTATTTGTAATGGTCTCCTTAATGATATCCCACACTATGATAATAACTTTATCTATAGTGGAAATGATTTCATTTGCAACTTCAACAACTATAGTAGTCACTAGTGTACAAGTGCCACTATTTATAGATGCTACCTCATAGGCATCCCCTCTGATAACTGTAAGATTTGGTTGGGAATCTTTCTTATTGTAACTTTTTCTATCTCTAATTAAATGTTGAGTGTTATTTCAAATTTTCTTGAGAGATGGCCCCATCCCAAGCCTATAAAAAGTGTATCACCCTCTCTAATCAAAGAGGAGAAATTTTGACATCAAATATACATAACAAATCCTTTGGGTTGTTTTACAAGTTTATGTTATATGGTGGTATCTTCCATTTATTATCATTGATCTAGTATCTTAGATGTTTGATACACGCAATATTAGTTTTAAAAGTTTTATTGTGAGTTACTTTAGTTATTTTAATGAAGAATGCGTCATATAAATTTTAGTTGTTAGATCTCAGTGAATGTTTATGGAATAAGATCTTGTTAAGATAATTTATAATTTGGGATATACCTTTAAGTGCATTATAATACCTTCAAGGGTACACTTATACATGTTTGAAAGGTAAAACCTAGGAGTTACCTTCAAGGTACCCTTGAAGGTACTGTAATGAAATTCAAGGGTTCTCTTAGTAGATACATTAAATATGCATACAAATGGAATTTTATTTCAAGGTATCTCCAAGGAGGTTCATTGAATGGCCTTTTATTACTTCAAGGGGTCTCCTAGTAGGTACCTTGAACATGTACACAATTGTAATTTTATTTCAAGGTATCTCCTAGGAGATACCGTGAAGGGCCTTGTAATACCTTCAAGGGTAACCTCATGCATGTTTGAAATTTATCTCCTAGGAGATACTTTCAATGTACCCTTGAATATAATAAAATGCCCTTCAAGGTATATTCTAGGAGATACCTTGAAGGGTATTGTATTACCTTCAAGGGTTCTCCTAGTGGATAACTTAAACATGCACATGATTGGAACTTTTGTTCAAGGTATCTCCTAGGGGATAGCTTGAAGGGCCTTGTAATACCCTCAATGTTGATTTTAAAGGTTATTAAAAGGGACTTGATATAACTATGGCATGTGAGGGAAAATTGAGTTATGGATATATGCGTAAATGTGCATAGATATTCATTAATAATAAATTAAAAACCTTCAGTGGAAATTCAGCTTATATTCATTAATGGTGAATTGATATTTTTTAGAAGTATTCAAAAATCTAATCTCCATTTTTTTTAGGTTTTAAACATTGATTCACAAGGCATATCATGATCCCAAATTATGATATGAAGACTTTAATCTGGAACATGTAGTGTTATTATATGATAATAGGTTCAATGAATTTATAGGGAAGATGTGCACTAGATGGAAAGGACCCTACATTATTTAAGAAGTCTCATAAAAAGGTACCATTGTGCTAATATATTTTTAGGGAACCATATTTCCATGATGTATAAATGGTTGTAAGCTTAAGCCTTACCACATTTATTCTCTATCAATCTGCCAAAATTATGAGTGGGTGCTGAGTGGCACCAAGTAGTTAATGTTATGTCCTTTTTTTGGTTAGGTTAGAATGATTGTATAATTTATTCATAGTCTCACATCACAACATCCAAGAAGAGGCTGTGATTGTAGGGTGTATTCACATTCCAGTAATAAATCAGCAAGGATAACTAGCCACAACTACATCAAGCTCAATTAAGTCTAGGAAAGTAGTGATGATAGGACATGTATGGTAGAAGGATTGCTAATGGTCATGAAATACAATTAATGATGTGGAATTTTAAATATTACATCTTATTCAAGGTAGAATGAGTTGGGATGTGATATGTGGATTCATTAAATGGTGTGGCTAGATGAAGTGACATAGGGTCACATCAAACACATATTATGGGGTAAATTAAATATTTTAGAGACAAAAAGGTCACTATCAAAGCCAAAATATTAAAGATAATGAATAACACTCATGTACAAGTAGTAAATGAATTTAAATAGGTTAACAAGAGAAAATTGAGTACTAAAAGTTATAAAATGAAGGGGATGAACAACACCAAAACATTCAAGACTTTGGAAAATAATATTATTATACTATATTCTCTTGATATACTCCTATTCACAAAAATTGAGACCCAAATTTTGGTAGAATAAATAAATCAAATAACATAGATTACATGTATAGTCATAGATAGAAGCAATTTGTTGATCTAGATTACAAATGCATGGAAGGAGGAAATGGGGATTGGGATAGGTCTTCAACAAACTAAATACAATAACCTAGATCCCTTTGAATTTGTGGAAATGACTGAAGTTAATCTCTTTTACCCATTAACACACTCATGTGCACATGCAAGAGCTCTTACACTTCAACATTTGCTTCGGGGTTCCAATACAAAGAGGCTAATCGAGTTACTTACATTCAGGAAACTGGATGAGGTCATGCATACCTTGTTAAGCTGATACAACTAGGGGGATATTCATTTATACTATGATATCACAATCTTGATAAATTCATAGACCATGGTGGGAGCCATAAGCATCCCAAATTATGGAAAATCCTTATTACCATATAAGTCCACTACACTGCCAATTCATTCAATTTTTTAAGAGAATTTTCCCACTAGGACAAGTAGAGGAACCCCAATTGACTCCATTGAGGATATTTTAGTGTAAATTCTAGTAGAATTTATAATAAATAGGTTATGATAGATAATGAAGTAGGCCAGGTAGGTAACAAAAGGATTAATTGGCATTATGTATCACATGATACACCTGAATGATAAATTCAATTGGCTTGAGTTTATCTCATTTGAGCTTAACACTAATATATAAAAGGTACTTTCATGTAGCTCACAATATTTCAAATATTAGTTTCTAGTTTTGTTGTTATGCTTCACCCAATGGAAGTCCTTGCTAGGCCAAGTTAATACTACTATGGAATTTTTTCCTGACACTACCCTTGTAGGCATCACTTAGACTAAGATAGGGAAATATTATGAGTAACTAGGTTAGTTTAACACATGGTGGATTGAGGTTCTATATTTGATTAGGTCACACCCTCGAATTCCATATGATGTCATACAATATTTGGGGTAGCATGCATTGGTAACTAAGTTATACAATGGTATTTAAATCAAGGTACATGAGTTGGAGACACCAACTATGACTCTGATTCCTTTTTTCATCATAATGGTTGAAGCACAAACCAAAGTATGAAGGTAGAGTTCCCTAGTCATGATTTTAGTATAGCTTATTCAAATCATCCCTTCCAGTGCATAAAAACTCAAGTAAGATAAAACACAATAACAACAAGATACAAAACCACAAACCTCACCATATCATCCTATAGCTACCCCAAAACAAGAAAAATGAAAACAGAAGGGACTTACATAGAGAGGCTCACCACCACTAGCCAAAAAGAGATCAAGGCAAACCAAGTCTTGGTTGGATAACCCACATGTGCCAATGATATCTTGTGAGTATGACCTCTCAATGTTTGGGGTTGATGAATAGGAAGTTCTTCAATGAATGATCTAAGACATAAACTAAGAGGTCTATGATAAGGAGGAGGAGAATGAATTACATTTTTAGAAAGTAGTACACACTTGACAAGTGAATAATAAAGTAAGCAAATAACTTTGGGTAGATATTACACAACCCCTTCCCTTTATTATTTTGGATATTCTATGTCAAGAAAAAACTTAGTGTAAACATGAGGTAGAAATTTTACAAATAGATTCAACAACAAGTTCATCATCTGCATAGAGTTTAGATCCACTAGAACAAAGGAACTCATTATGGCCACTATATTTTAAATTACATACACATCATTAGTATATTCCTTCAAACATCATAAAATAATGTATGGTATCTTTCAGAGATCCAACCATAATAAGTAGTTCCCATCAAGTGAAGTCTAGGGACATGAGGAAACATAAGGATACACTTGTCCCTCTAGATGAGTCCATAAATATTTTTGTGTGTAGAGGTGTGGATATGGAATCTAAATATTTAGAGAACTCACAATCAAATATGAAAATATATGATGTAGATATAATGGAGGGACCTCCATATACCACAATGTTACATTCAATTGAAGAAATGCATGATATGAAAGATACCCCAGATCTTGAGGAGGAGGATACAAATAAAAAAGAGATGAAATAGAGAAAATTAAAGAACAAAAATAAGAAAGTGGCCATAAAATAAATAGTTGTGTAGGAAGCCCAATGTGTGTAACAAGAAACTATGTAATATGAATAAGACAAAAAATGTACCAAGGAGGAAGAACAATAAAAGAAGTCAAAAAAATTTGAGGTTTTTAAAAAGAAGACCAAAGAAGCTTAGGATGAAAGACAAAACTAAGGAAGTAGAGGACAAAATAAAGAAATTGAAAGAAGCGGAAGTTGTGTAGAGACAAGATAAGGAGAAAAGGTTCAATAAGTAAAAGCCAAAGAAGTGGAGGCTAATAGAAGGGAGCATGAAGAGGTAGAATTCAATAATCAAGAGGCACAAGCTACACAAAAAAGCAAATAGAACAAGAGACATGAGATAAATATGTCAAAGAACAAAACCAAAAGGAGGAAGAAGCAAAACATGAGGTAGAGGCACAAGCTACCAAGGAAAAAGCCAAGGATGATGCCAAAACTAAAGCAAAGGTTGATACCAAAGATTATATTATAGCTAGATCCAAGGCCAAGGAGGCATACCAATTTCAAGTTGAGGCTGCAACCAAGTCTCAAGCTGAAGCTAAGACACATATTACAAAATAAAATGAAGCTAAGGAAAATGTAGAAGTAGAACATGCATCATCCCATAAATATGCAACCCAATTAGGTGCACTAGAGGATACTTCACTATCAAAGTATCACCCCTCTACCCAATCATTATGGGATGTCCCTACCACATCATATTGTTGCACCACTTTATTACTTCCATTAGCTCGATTTGTGTTATCTTCTACCATAATTATATCCACATCCACCACACTTTATCCCACTTCCATGGAGACATATTTGGATGTTTTACAGTTTCCATTATCTAAGAAAATTGAAGGATCAATTTCATTTCAAGAATATATTATGAAAAAGGCTTAAAACTTGGAATAAAATGTTTTTTGGCTATGCAAGGAGAAATCAAAAGCAAAAAATCAAATTGCTAAGACTAGGCTACTCATCAATGCTACTTGTCTTGCTCTGGTTACACAAGTCCTTAGTGATCAAGTAATTTCTAAGGATAAAAAATTCATTATGTTGTTGACTCAACTAACAAAGGTTTGGGTGAGCACATAGAAACTATGCATGTAAAGGTAGGCTATCCATGTTAAAATGGTACTAAAATAGAAGGCATTTGTGAACTATTAGAGGAATATATACAGGGCTTGGATACTATTATTCATTAGGATAATAATATATCCTAAGGAATGTTTGACTAGAGGCAACACCTTGATAAATCCTTGGCTTTTGTAAAACCATAGTTCACAATAGTATATAATTATAAAGTTATAATGAGTGATCAAATGATACTAGAGAAACATTGACTAGTGCATTTCAATAGTTATTAGATGCCAAGGATACCATGATGAAGAAGGTCTATGTTTGGTAGAATGAGATAATGTATAAGAAATTTACGTCTATTCAATCCCAAAGGATTGTAAATAGTTTGGATGATATTGTGTTAGATATCTAGCTTAAGCTATCAAATGCCAAATCCTTCCTTATCATGGTAGAAAAAGAAGATGTATGAAATTTGATGGTCATTTATATTCCACTATGCATTTTGATTACCATGGTGAATAAAGTACATGATAATTATAAAATGCTCAATCATGTACTCTTGCAGGTTGAACCAACTATTTATGCATATCATATAAGAACCTAAGTTCATTCCATCACAAGAGATCCAAGAAATTTTTTAGAAGAGAAATTTAGATAGAAAGGCTCAATTTGAGTAGCCACAACCTACATAGCTACCTATCCAAACATCAACACAACCTCTATAGTAGGTAAATGTACAGTTCAAGTTTTGTAGTTTAAGAAAAAATATACTTTGTAACATAGTCATAAACATCAACAGTGGGGCAAGTTGGCTGAAAAATCCTAACCAAGAGAGCCACCTGGTTAAGAAAGTCTATGGAAAACCAAAAAGGGCAATAAGTATGATATTTAGTTAAAAACCTAAAAGGGTGGTTAAGTAGTGTATAAAGAGTTAAAGATAATGAACATCACCTAGAGTGATTACTACCACTTTTTTGAAAGGATAATCTTTTCCAAATTTAGTTGAAATAAGATTTCAAAGTTTATGTTAAGGTGAAACAACAACATAAGTTTGGGAAACTTATTTATGTGGATTAGGGCATCATAAAATTTTAAGTGTATAATTCATGGACACATGTGCATAGGATATAATTTTGTCATCTATATGATCTTTTGGATGTCTTTGGCTTTGTTATCTAAGTGATAGATATAATAATGCCTAGAGTATTTATTTTTGTATGCCAAAATTCTATAATGTGAAGAGACAGAGCCATGTGAATATATATATATATATATATATATATATACATACATACATACATACATATATATATATATATACATATATATATATATATATACATATATATATATATATACATATATATATATATATATATATATATATATATATATATATCTGTGTGTGTGTGTGTGTGTGTGTGTCTATATACATACATATATATATATATATATATATATATATATAGACACACACACACACACACACACACACACACATATATGTATATATATGTATATGTATATATATGTATATATATATATATGTATGTATGTATATATACATATATATACATATACATATATATACATATATATATAGATGTATATATATATATATAGTGCTATGATATAATTAAATATGTTTAGATGTGTGATATATATTAATAAGCTATTTTTGTTATGGTCTTCCTAATATTCTTTTACGTATGCCTAGTGTGCAGTGTTTAATCTAATTTATTTTAGTTTGTTCTATATAATATTATGTTGTTTATGTTCTAGAATTATTAACACCATGTTAGTTTATATTTATATTTGAATTTGCATATAAAATTAAATATTAGGCAAATTCACTCATGCTACTATGATTCTTTTCCACTTCTTACTTTGCAAACTATCCCTATAATTAGCATGTTCTAAATAAATTCTATGAAATTTTTCTAACATTCATTGAACATTCACATGATTGGAATTTTATTTCAAGGTATCTTTGAGGAGATATCTTGAAGGGATTTTTAGTACCTTCAAGTGTACTCTAATTCATGCTTGAAACTGTATAAGTTATCTCCTAGGAGATACTTTTCAAAAATTCATTAGGGTACCCTTAAAAGTACTACAAGGCATACCTTGAAAGGTCTTGTATTACCTTTAATGGGTCTCCTAGTAAATACCTTGAAAATGCAAATGATTGAAAATTTATTTCAAGGTATCTCTTAAGAGATACCTTTAAGGGCTTTATAGTACCTTCCATGTTGATTATAAAGGTCATTTCAAGGGTTTTGATATAACCATGGCACCTTTATATTTGGTAGAAACCCTGATACCAACTCAACTTCAAATGACATGTGATAATGTTGCATACATTAGTGACTTAGTCATGTAAGTTTTGGACTTTTTCACATATATTTTCACCTTTGAAAAAATGAGCAATAATGCAACCTAATGGGATTTTTCTACTTTTTATTGAGTCACAACATTCCTACTTATGATGAAGTTTCAAAGTTTGTGACCTTGTGACTCAATCAAAACATACCATGTGGCATCCAGTCATGACCTTCCAAAGATTATGTTATTTTTTAAGTCTTGTGACAATGAGATCTTATTACATCATTCCAATTGGCACTCAATCACACCCCAAAGTCAATATTCAATATTTCAATTTCATAATATAGAGATTGCATGATAAGATGACACTTTGCAGTAAGTTTCTTAATCTTAGGTAGTTAGATGTGACATGTAAGCCACACAGTTGTTAGGAGTAATGGACTGAAGACATGTGGACCCATATCTCATTTTAATAATATGATCAAAGGAAACCATGAAACCTAATGATTGCATGATCAAATCAAAATGTGATACTTGGTGAAGTGTCATGGCATTTGGGTCCATTAAGAATTTCATATAACGAAGCCAAATGATAATGAGATCCAATAAGAACTTACCACTTGGAAAACCAATAAAAATTTTGAGGCCATGTTAGTCTAAGGGTGAAAGGGGTTGATTCATGTGATATTTGAAGATAAGCAATTGAAATGAAAGATGACAATTGGAAAAGTGTCATTTGATCCACCCAGATGGTTCGATATTCAAAATAAAAGGCTAAAATACCTAAGAGGGTGCCAAGTGTTAAGTATGTGTCAAAAGTAACACCTAGGTGGCATACAACTATTCAAAAAGTGCTAATAGTATGGAATTATTCATGGGGATATAAAACAAAGTCACTTCACTAAAAATTCAATCTTATGATGATAAGACACATGGAAAAAGCAAGGGTAGTGATTGGCTAATTTATTTAGTAAAGTTTTGATGGTGATGTGGCCATCAAATTTGTGAAAGGAATGCAATAAAGGAAAATTGAGTTAGAACAAGAAAATAAAGCCACCTTAATAGAAGAAACTATCTCCAAAGTGGAATGGGCAACTAAGGACATGTTTGATACTCTAAATACTTTATCTCAATATAAATTAAAATGAGATGAGGTTTGTAATAAAATTATTAAGGCATAAAATACCTATGGTAATTATGATAACAAATTGAACAACTTTGTTAAGTTGATTAGGTTGAAGAAATTTGAAGAACTAAACTTGGTACCCTTAGGAAATTTTAGCATTACTCCATCCTACATCATTGGAAGGAGGAAATCCTTAAATAAATGGATTGATGATATGAGATCCTTGGGATAGTATCTTACTCAGTAAGGTGATATAATTATAACTCTACTTAAGGAGGATGAAATCACACACCTTGTAAATATAGATGGTACTATCATCAACAAGGATGATTTCAAAGCAAAATGATAGAATTTCATTATCAAATTTATGAAATAGGCTATGGCTCAAGGAGTATCCTTTGGACAAGAGATGTTGGACTTGGTAGCATCAGCTAATAAAAGAATAGAGAAGGCAATACAAATCAATGAAGCTGTAAGAGCTCTTTTAACTAAACATGTTGCAAGTTATATTTCAATGTCAAACTACTAAAGGAACCCATTATATACCTAAAATTTATTGATAGAGATTACAAGATAAATATAATATAGACCAAATAAATATTATTCTAAATGATAACCTTCCATTTATGTATAACACTCCATTCAAGGAGACTGACTTAAAATCCATTTCATGCACCTTCCATTTGTGTTGATCAATAATGGATATGATTTCCCTCACTATTTATAGCCCTAATATGGGTGAAAACATCACATTTTAATTGTTTATAGTTCTTTTATTTTATCCCTTCACCACTAGCCTTGATTTATATCTCTCGATCTTACCTTCAGGAGTGGTTTTTGTCTTATAAACCTACTTGAATCCTATGATGTATTTTCCTTTTGGAAATTAAACTAACTCCCAATTATAATTTCTCTTTATGGTTGAAAAAATAGAATGTGTAGGCCCAAGTGGGAAACAACCAACAACACTAATTAAAATAAAAGACTGAGACGATGAGGATAGTCTAGACCAAACAATAGTGCTAGAAATATACTAAATAAACATGCAAGAAGAGATAAAACAAGGGAGGGAAGAGTTATAGAAATAAAACATAGAATTTGAATATATTAAATTCACTAATAATACTATTACAACTTGTTTACAATGCATAAACTTATACAACTACACTATTTATAAGACTCGCAAAAAACTTCAATCCATAGACTTGACAACAAGATAAGCACTTTCAGTGATTAGTGAGACATAATTGAGAAAGTTATGTTATTATTTCCAATATGCTTTGACTATGAATTTTAGTGATTATTTAAATAATACCTTGTTAAAAAATTTATTTTATAACCAAGAAAATGCAATAAGGGAAGCCATGAATCCTTAGTTAACAGTGACTTATTTCTCTTAAACATTAATTTTAGAGTAATGACTAGCTAAAAATTATGCTTAATGACTAACTAAAAATTTTAATAGGAATTTTGGGCTTTTATTAAATTAAAACCTGAATTTCCAAATACAAGTTAAATGTGCATTAATTTTGGTTCTCCCCATTCAAACAATTAGACCTCTAATCTTGGTCTAAAGCATTTGTGGCTAAAAGTAGACTTACACAAGTTTTATGGTAAGGGTACACACAATTGGCTTAATCAAACCAAAAATTTATTTGAATCAAATCAAACTTAATGTGAAAAAAATGAATTCATGGCCTCTATGTGTCTACAATATTAGTAGTTAATTTGGTATATATGGTTGTGTGCTCAAAATAAAAATAAGGGCCTTTAGGTTGCCTAGTTTGTATTTTATAAGGAGATGAAGCTCCACTATTGAAACAATGTCTGAGACAACTAGTTTAGTTAGCTATACAAATTAAGTAAAATAGGGAATGTTAATTATTATATTCCATAATTCCAAATCTCTCTTTACATGTGGATGACATCACAAAGGTAAATTTGATTGACCTCATCTTGAGTGCCCTTAAAGATATAATCCAAATGGTCGTTTGCATGTTTAGTCATAATTTAGTATCTAAATCAATACCAATGGTATGCATGGTATAGGAAAAATATATGATCAAAAAAATACCTTTCACTAATTTTTGTCACCTCAATTTCCCAGCCACATCATTTCCTTAGCCCACAATATTGACACCTCGACGAATTGAAGAAAAGTTTAAAAAAGGGTTATGTTTTGGCTATGATAAAAAAATGGATTAAGGGACATAGATGTGTTTAAAAAACCTTTTTTTCACATCTAATTCACCTGTTAGGATGAATAAGATGATGATACCTCAAGTACAGGTCTAGAAGGACCTGAGGATGAATCTAAATATTCTTAACCTACTATTTCCTATCATGCACTTTTTGGTATTAGGACTCCTCCAAATATTAAGATGGTAGGTTTCCTTAATAAATAGAAGTTGACTATATTTATTTACTCTAGGATTACACACAAATTTATCAACACTAATTTGACTACTCATTTGAACTATTTCATTTACCCAGCTCTATAATTTCAAATCCTAATTACAAGTGGGGCTATAGTCAATTGTTCTGGTAAATGCCATACTATAACGCTTTCTATGAGAGACTACCTATTTTATTATCTTATGTTTTCTATTATCATGGATGGATCTAACATTTTTTTTGGATTTTAATGGCTCACCACTTTATGCACAATTGAGATGAATTTTGAGTAACTATTCATGATCATTCATTTAGAAGGCAAGGCATTTGAACTGCATTGTTTATTGGCTAAATCTATGCAATTTGTTAGTTTTCACTAGATGATGAAGATGATCAAAAATGTTGTCAAGTGATTATTGTGTGACTATTTTCCATAGAATTTATACCAACCAAGGAGTCTACCCATATTGAATTACAAATGGTGTTAGATGACCTTTATGTTATTTTTGGTATCATGCCAAAAGAAAATCTATCAAGAATAGCACATGATCATGCCATCAGATTAATTTTAGGTATTACACCACCCAAAATTAGACCATTTAGGTATCCCTATGCTTAGAAGAGTGAAGTTGAAAATATGATATATGATAGGTTAGAGGCAAGAATTAGCAAACATATCCAAAATGAATATTCCTCCCTAGTGGTCATGGTCCATAAGAAGAATGACACTTTGAGGATGTGCCTAGAATATAGAGAACTCAAAAATTACACCATCAAAGATAATATTCATATTAAATTAATTGATGATTTTATAGATGAATTGCATGGACCTATTTATTTTACCAAATTAGATCTTCACTCTAGGTATCATAATATTCAAAATGTGAATAGGACATACTTAAAATAACTTTCTGAATACATGAAGGCCATTATGAGTTTATGGTCATGATTTTTGGTCTTAAAAATTCACCATATACATTTTAAAGTTTTATTTATAATTTTTTAGACCATTTATTATAAATTTTATGATGGTGTTTTGTTATACATCCTCATTTATGAATTTGTGCTGAGTAGAAATGATTATGATTATCCTCACCATTTTTAGCCTTACTACAGATGGAAACATAACATTTTAATCACGTTTGGGCCTTTGCTTTTATCCCTTCGCCACTAGTATTTATTTATGCCTCTCTATCTTGCCTTGGTGAGTGGTTTTTGTCTTATACACTGACTTGACTCCTATGACCTCTTTTCCTTTTGGAAAGTCAACTAACTCCCAAGTCTAATTTCTCCCTATGGAAGAAAAAATAGAATGTGCAATCTCAAGTGGGTAGTACCAAACAACACTAAGTAAAATAAAACACTAAGACTATGGGGATATTCCACACCAAATAACAATGCTATAAATTCACTAAATAAACATGCAAGAAGAGATGAAAATGGGGAGGGTAGAGTTATAGCAATAAAACACATAATTTGCATATATTAAATTCACCTAAAATACTATTACAACTTATTTATAATGCATAAACTTGTATAGATATGTTTGTTCACAAGACTCATAAGATTAGAATTTCCATTTTCTATGCTTCAAATTTTCCATGTCAAGCTTCAAATTTTTTATGTTGAGCTTAAAAATCTAATTTTCATCATCAAAATTTTTAGCATCTAATTTTACAATAGAAAAATCTCTAGATCCATAATGATGTTATGATTGTTATCACAATTTCCTTAAATTTAAGACTCCTTTATATGTGAAAAAGTATACTTCTTAAAAAAGTAATTACTGAATATAAAATACAATCCATTGAAAGAATAAAATTACCCTTAATCCCATGGAGTGGAGGTTCATTACAGCCAAAATAACCCTACCATTATAGAAGGGTTATCTTCATGTTTATTTTGATATCAATATCATAATAATCCATATTTACTTCAAATTTGATTATCATTTTATTTGATGTTTTATCCTTTAAAATTGGATAATAAAATTAAAGTTAAAACACAAACAGTCTACAGTCTATTTATATGTAAAAAAATAGGTAACACTGTCATTCTTGAACAATGACATTCCAGTCAAGAATGAACCCTTTATTAAATTATAAATCATATCATCATTGACACCTTAGCAAAATATTAATTGCTCAAAGAGCAGCATATTGATATCACATTAATTTAACATGCTCAGAGAGTAATTAAACAATGATTTATTTCTTATGATGTGACTATTGGGGATTTTTTCCACCAATGAAGCTACTCACATAGGTTTTTGACATCCAATAGGAAAATAATCTATATTAATTATCCTAAAATATCAATTTCTATGAACATGTAAATGATGTCAAGTGAATATCATAATATCTAATTCGATCTCACACTTTAAACATACATATTAACTACTAATCAATATTATAATTACTCTGTTTAAATTATATAGTCCTTAATATCACCATATTCCAAGTGAAAAGAGAATTTAGACATCAATGGGTACTTGTGAGGTTATAATTTGGTCATTTTGGTTGGTCTGGGTGATTATCTATAACTTTTCAAATTTGAAACTATTAAATATATTAGTTATTAAGATTATTTGATTATAGTTATTTAAAAATGTCATCTTGAATCACCCTAACATTCACCTTTTGGGTTGATATTAGTTTTCCACACACAAGGAAATAAATAATCATCAATAGAAGTAAGCACTAAACAACTCTAATCTCTACCATGTCATTATTTCAACTATTTCATAACAATAATCCAAGTAGACTATTTGAATCTTAGCAATTTCATAACATAAAGTGCTAAATAATGAATAAAATTGTGAAGTCAACATAAATAAATCACACATTTTAGATAGAGTCAAAAAATATTAAACACTTAAGATTAAATACCTAAAAACAAGGATCTACAGAAATGACAGTAACAAATATGGTCAACGTGGTGGGCACTCTATAACCTGCTCTATTTTGATATATCAATGCTCTATAGTGTATGTTTATATAAAACTAGGAATATGTATCTAGTTAGACATGTTTGATAGCTTTTTTCCCTAATAAAAATGTGTTGAAATTATAGGGACCCCATTTTTCAAAGTAAATTTAAATATTAAATTCGTTGGGGACTCCCGCTTATTTCTAAACATAAATACACCTCAGGAATAATCAAGATGAATTGAAGGCAAGTGATATATTTAATATATTAAAATATATAATATTTATTTAAAATATATACTAAAAATATATATTATATAATGTAATATAATATTACAGTATTATATATTATATAATATAAATTTAAATATATTATATTACAGTATATAATTATAATTTGATTTATAAACTATATTAACATATATATTATATAAAGTACTAATAATATTAAAATATATTGTATAAAATATATAATTTATATATAATATTAATCAGTTTAATATATAAAAATATTATGATAACACACACACACACACACATCCTAACATATGTATGTGTATATGTATTGGTAACGAGGGGTTATGTTAAGTGAAAGAGTGTAAATTGACAGTTAAACCTAGTAATTCCAAACCCTTGACAATGTTGAAATAAGTTCATCTAAGGTAATTGTGAGTGTAGACTGATCAAGATTTGAATCACCATATAATACTTCAGTCTATGATGGCTTGTATTCTTCATGTAAAGATATGGCCTCTTTGCATGTAATATCTAAGTTAAAACTATAACTCCCTTGGTTTCAATTAAGGGGAATTTATATTTTTTGGATAAGGATCTCAACTATGGCTAATCAAATTTTATCTTGGTGATTGCAATGGATAAATTGGTTTTATTATGATGGCATTAAGAAAATTAAAAGTGATCATGAGGAATTTTGGGTAGAAATCAAATAAAAAATTGGAGTGGACATATATGTTCCAAAGACACCATCTATTCCATGTATGACTACTATTCATAGTGATGATGCATTCTCAAGTATACCACCACCACTCGTTCCTCCTAAAGATATTATTAATGTTACATCTTCAAAAAATATGGATGAAACTCCACTTCATATTATGTAAGAGCCTATTTATAAATCATTACCATTTTTTCTAAAGTTCCATGATTATAGTTTTATTTTTATTTCCATATTTTAACTCCTATAATTTTCATTCTATGGTCTTGTAGCGTATTATTGAACATATTCTAATTCTTATGATCCCCTAGATGTGATCCAAAACTAATACGGGAACATCATGAAAATCCATGTAAACATATCCTAGGTATAAATTTAGGTGTGACATGTGTGTTAGGGATGTCTTAGGGTCTCCTTAAAGGCATTTGTATCATTAAAATAGTCCTTTAGTGTGTCTTGGTAGCCTTTTGTCATTTTCTTGCCAAAATGGGCATTTTTGAATAATGTTTGTGTGATTAAGAGTATTTTGTTGTAATGTCAAGAAGCATCATGTTTGAAAATGTTAGTATAAGGTCATAAATTAGTCTAGGTGGGTTTAAGAAGGTGTCGTACGTACATATCATAAGGAAAGTGGCATAGATTTGGAATGTCATGACCACATTAAAGTAGTTTTCATAAAAGTTAGTTATCAAGAAAGTAGTTTCTCATGTATATAGAAATAATGAAATGAGTTTTTGGATAGTATGAAGGTGGTATATTATTAGGAGGCATAGGCATGGAGGAGAATGAGGAATAAGTCAAAAAAATGAAGAACCATATACTCTATCCATGGTGATAGTATTGAAAATGTAAAGAGAAGGAAATAATGAAAGATAACATGTTTGAAACATATATTTATGTGCCTTTGTATTTATTTTTTATAAATGTAATTGATGTGTTAAAAGCCTTAAAACCTTTGGGAACAAGTTTTCTATTATTTATGTTTGATAAACTATGACTTACAGGAATGTAACAAGGAGTCTTTGTAGGTTTCATGAACTCTATGAGATAATGAAGAAGGAATCTACCTATTAAAATGTTTATGTGTCAAATAGATCTTTAGGACTAAATTTTTTTGGGTAAGTTATCTTTCATGCATATTTTTGTTTCTAACATAAAAATGATTCAAGTTGAGAAGCTTATGAGAGCCTTGTCCACAATTGATAGTCGATAAAACTATATATGTTCCCAATAAAAAATTAAAACCATGATGGAGGTTAGAGTGGTCTAAATATGGTGGATAAAGACACCATGGTGGAATAGAACCAATGAATGAGTGTTTAAATAACCTTAGATAATCATAATGTGCATTAAACCTTGTTTTGGATTACACTAACAAATTACGTTAATAGAATCTTGCATAACTATTGATCTAAGTGTGACTAGAAGATTTTCAAGAGAAGTTAAAGTTTGAAAAGGTTGAACCTAAGGAAGATAGAAATTATCTAGGTATTTTTAAGTTTTTAAAGTTATAAAAGGTTCATTAAAATAATTTTGAACCCTATTGAGTCTGTGTAGAATAAGGAAACCCTAGGATAGGGTGAAAAACTACAAAACTACTTTTTGGAAGATGTAATTAGTGAAAATTAATAGAAATTAGTATTTTAATGTTTTTTTACATGGAGAAAAATATTATGAAGGATTTAGACCAGTATAGACCTGTACGTATGGAATTTAGGTGACTGTGTGCAAAAAATGAGCAAAGAGACCTAACTAGGTCTGAGCAAGGTCTATAAAAAACATTTAAAAGATGAGTTGGAGTAAGAAAATTCATGTAAAGGAGGTTAAGGATAGAGGGTGTTATAATATTTGTTTATTTTCCATTATTTTTTTATAAATTAAGACTTGCTCTTTCATTTATTCATAGGAATTTTTTTTCTTTCAAATGCTCATGTATTTTTTTGATATTTTATATTTATATAAGTGATAATCAATAACATAGACTACAGTTCTATGAAGGGTTGTGTTTGAAAATTGTGTGGTTTGGTGAGAAGGTCCATGTGGGATAGAATAAGTAGGGAGATGGTTCCAAGAAACTTCATTCATTCAAAGTATTCTGAATCAAGTTTTTGGGTATTTGAACTTATGATTGTTTATAAAATAAATAACAAGTTACATAAGAAAGTTTAAAGAAGAAGGAGGTTTAGAATTGGAATGAAACAAGGTATATATGATCAACAAGGCCTATAAGAGGAAAATAAATGTGTTAAATAAGTGTAGTTAAGGAATTAAGAACTTGAAGCATCAAGGATGAACAAGAGAGAGAGACTTGACAAAGGAGATAGTGAATAGTGAATGGATGAAAGAGATAATTACAAGTATTAGAGTTAGAGGTGGATAAAGAGTAGAGAATGAGAAATCTCAACATCATTTGGTATCATAGCATAAAATTTATATGGTAATAAGAGCAAGAAAGCCATCAAGAAAATGAAGGTACATGTTTGTTTTAGTTTTCATTTTGAGTTTTGATATGTTCAGGTGTAAGTGAGGATTGAGAGAGTGGTAACCTACCCTAGAGCTAGTGAGGCTTGATAAGAGATAGAGGTATTGGAAGCTCAAGATTTATCTTAAGGAGAGCTTGGAGAGAGAAAGAGGATTCTTAGGTAATAGATAAGAGAGTGAGAAAGAGACCTAGGTGAGGTCATAGTGTCAAATAGACCCAAGTGAGGTTGTGAGAGGCAAGTAGAGGATGAATGTTAAAGAGTAATAGGTCTAAGAGAGACCAAGAGATTGAGAAATAGGTAAAATTAATAAATATAAAGAAATGAGAAAATATGGCATGGTTGAGATGAGCTATCACAAAGGGAAGAAGCTGCAACAAGACACCAAGAGAAGAGAGATAGAAAAAGAGATGATAGAAATAAGGCAAAAGTTGGATGATTTGATGCTTAACATAGAGAAAATGAAATAAAAATAGAACCCACACTATGGATGGGTCATGAAAAAGAAAAAAAATCAAGTGGATAATAAAGCTACATATGAAAAAGAGAAATATGAAAGCTGTGAGAGAATAAAGAGAAAATAAAAGGTTGATTTACAAGAAACTCAAGAAAGAGATGAAAAGACATTGGATGAGAAACATAGGGTACAAGAGGATGCATATGAACAATACCCTAAGAAGTAAGTTTGAATGAGAAGTAAGAAATCAGTTGTAGCTAGTTAAATTATGGAAAAGACAAACAAGAGGTAGATTAATTTGAAATCCTCATTTAAGGCTTAGACAAAGGAGCACAATCCAATGAAGGAGATTTGAAATTTTATTACACATTTGTATATGAGGGTCAAGATAAGTTAGAGGTAGAAATAACAACACTAGAATAGTCTTTGCATAGTGATATGATGAAGAATGAAGAAGTACATGAGCTAGAGTATGAAAAAATGGTAGAGAAGGTACACATTTCAGTAGTTAGGAACCTCATGATGAAGGAAAAATAACATGAAGAATAAGAATTGATGGTAGCAATGAGAGGGTTAGAGTACAAAGAGTCATTTGAAATCTTGAAATTTAGTGAAATAGTAGGTAGGAAAGAAGTTGCCTTTATTTTTGTTGAAATAATGAAGATGACAACAATGGAATGAGAGAGTATAGGTGTACCATCAGTATTTTGGGGAAAACACAACCATATGATATAGGAAAAGCTTAGGGTATGAGTTTACAACAAGTAGTAGTTAATAAAAGAAAGGAATAGATGAAGAAAGGCATAATTTTCTTTGATAAAGGCAAGCATGAGAGTAAAGATGAAGATAATTTGAGTCATAATGGATTATTATAAGATAAGTAAGATCCATGGAGAATGAATTGGAAGACTAGGAACAAGAGTATAATAGTTCATTTGAGTAGATTTCAAATCATTTTCTTGCCAAGGAGTATCATGCAAGAACATCAAGAAAATTCATGTAAAAATGATCATAAGTAGAAAGTTAGGTGTGAAGTGTGTGTGAGAGATGTATTAGTGTCCCATTTAATGAATTTTAATCATTAAAATAATCATTTAGTGTGTCTTGGTAGCCCTTTGGAATTTTCCCACCAAAATGGGCATTTTTGAATATTTGAATTATGTTAGTGTGCTTAGGAGTATTTTGGTGTAATGCCAAGAAGTTTCATACTATAAAATGTTATTATAAGGTCATAAATGAGTCTAGGTGGGTTTATGAATGTTTCTTATGTACATATAATAAGGAAAGTGGCATAGATCAAGAATTTATAATGTCATGACCACATTGAATTAGTTATCATAAAAGTTAGTTATCAAGAATGTAGTTTTTCATGTACATAAGAAGAATTGAAAGAGTTTTTGGATAGTATGAATGTGGTAGATTATTAGGAAGAGGAATATTTTAGGAGGATAGTGAGGAATAAGTGAAAAAAATGAATAACCTTTTGCTCTCTCCATGGTGACAATATTGTCAATGTAAAGAGAAGGAAACAATGAAAGATAGCATGTTTGAAACATATATTTTTGTGCCTTTGAATAGATTTTATTTTATAAATTAAATTGACATATTTAAAGCCTAAAAAACTTTTGGAACAATTATTTTGTTATGTAATTTGTATAGACTGTGACTTGGAGGATTGTAACAAGGAGTTTGTGTAGGTTTCATGAACTCTGTGAGACAATGAAGAAGGAATCTACCTAGTAAGATGTTGACATGTCAAGGAGATATTTAGGAGTAAATTTTTTTTGTTTAATATATCTTTAATTCATATAAAATTTATTTTTTTTCTAATAGAACAAGGATTCAATTTGAGAAGCTTGTGAGTGTCATGTCCACAAGTGATAGTCAAGAAACCTGTATATGTTCCCAATAACAAATTATAATCATGATGGAGGTTGGAGTGGTGAGAATATGGTCGATAAGGACACTGTGGTGTAATATAACCAATTAATTATTGTGTCAAGAACCTTAGGTTATCATAATGTGCATTAAACACTATTTTTTCTTACACAAATAAACTATGTTAATAAAATCCTGAATAGCTATTGATCTTAGTGTGATTAGAAGTTTTTAAAGAGAAGCTAAAGATTTAAAATTCTGAACCTAGGGAACACATACCTTATATAGTTCTTTTGAATTTTTAAAATAAAAAAAAGATTCATTAAACCAATTTTGAACCCTCTTAGGTCTATGTAGAACAAGGAAACCCCAGGTTAGGGTGAAAAACTAGAAAACCACTTTTTGGAAGGTGTAACTAATTAAAATTAATTAAAATTGGTATTTTAATGAATTTTAACATGGAGAAAAATATTATTAATGTTTTATACTAGTAAGAACCTGTACGTACATAATTTATGTGAATGTGTATAAGAAAGGAGCAAACAAACCTAGTTATGTCTAAGGAAGGTCTAGAAAGAACATGTAAAAGTTGAGTTGGAGTAAAAGTGATCAAAAAATCAGAAGTTTTTGTTGAAATATATTTCAAGAACACAAATAATAATTCTATCTCTGAGAAGAGATAGTTTATTACTCACAAAATTATAGATACAAATATGTGCCTATCTCTGGGAAGAGATGTCTGATTTGATTTTTGGGATACATCTATTTTTATACATACTTTGAAGTTAGAAGGAGGATGTATAATGTCACCAATATCAAGGGACATGAAGTGGTTAGACTTCCATGATTTAAAACAACACAAAATTTGAGAACTTACTATTTTTATAAACTTTCTATTTTTAGATAGCACTATTAAAATTGAAATTATGGGCACTTCCATTGGGTTTTAGGGGGCCAAACCCATTGAACATAAATATATGCCATCTCATTGTTTCCTCCTCATTATTAAATTTACAATGGTTTTAATGGGGATTAAAATGGAGCTATGATTCAAAAGTTATGGCTCTCGGAAGTTATACCACTAATTGGGGTAGAATCGTCACCTGAATTTAGCACTTGAAGTGTTGCCCAGATCAAAAAAAATCATGGAAAGGAGGATAAGGATAGAGTGTGTCAAAATATAAGTTTATTTTCCTGAGACAAGGATTGACCTAGCTATACCAAGGAAAAAGGCCTAAAGAAGGCTACTGTAGAGTGAGAACAAGAATAAAAAGTGATCACTGATTAAAGGGTTGTGTTTGAAAGTTATGTGGTTTGGTGAGAAGGTCAAAGTGGGATAGAATAAGGAGATGGTTCTAAGAACCTTATTTGAGTCAAAGTATTTTGAATCATGTTTTTGGGTATTTTAACTTATGAATATTTATATAAGAAATAATAAGTTGCATAAGAAATCTTAAGGAAGAAAGAGGTTTATAATTAGAATGAAACAAGGTAGATATGATCAAAGAGGACTATAGAAGGAAAATTAATGTGTCAAATAATTCTGGTTAATAATTTAAGAACATGAATCATCAAGGATGAAAAAGAGTGATATACTTAACATAGGAGATAGTGAAGAGTGAATGCATAAAAGAGATAATTGTAAGTATCAATGTCAAAGGTGGATAAATAACAGAGAATAAGGACTTTATGCATCAAAAACCCTTGGTAGGAGACCCATCAAGTGTAGTTTTTTAGGACCCTTATAAGTCTTTAAGCTTATGTCTCAAGTAAAATCATCTATTAGTAAAATGTATATGTCCCTAGTGGAAATCAAAATATCCATTCTCATCATATCCTCTTAGAAAAGGTTTACTCATATCAACCTATATAGGTGTAGGGAGAGATATGAGTTGACACTCAGCCAACATTAAATATTTAAATATTTTTAGTAAATAATTTATGTTTAAATACTTTTCCAGAGTGGTTACTTTTTGCCTCCTCATAAAATGAAACATTTTAAAATGTTATGTTATTTTACTAAATTCTTTATTCATGTTCAATTGGTGATAATTAGAAGTAAATCCATACCGATAAAAATATTTAAACAGTGTCAAAATTCCATTTCAAATATTTTGATTATTTTCTACATGTCTAAATATCTTTGAGTCTAGATAAGGTCCTATACTCTAACCATAGGAATAACAAGAATCCCTATGACATTTAACAAAATAAACCATGCCAAATTTTGTATATAAGTCCACCTCTAAATCAATTTTAATGACTTCTCATGCATGTTCAGATTTTTTTATATATTCCAATTGAACTACAATCAAATGTTCAGAAACACATTTCATACTTAATATAACTTTGACCAATTCATGTTCCTCTGATATTGAATTAAATAACCACAAACCATTATGGTAGTTATATAGGTTTCATCCAAGAATTCCTAGAAGTGTAGATCTCTAATTATGGCCTATAAATATGATTTGTTTCATTTGACTAAGACTCAAAATAGAAACAACTACCAGATGGTTGTGTAGTATTGACTAATTATTATTTTTATTAAACCTCATGCATATGCATATAATACAATGAACTAATACATCACACAATATAATTATCATAGTGTCACTCTATGTTGCATCCATCTAATTTCCATGCCTCTCCATAAATGTGAATACAAAAAATTAACACACCTTTATGTATATGAAGTACAACATCAGTAGTTATTTAAAATTGTGATAGGAATCCTTTATTTGGTCATTGAAATTATTATTATATTTACTCTATACTACCAAAATAAGATATGGTGGACATATTGTGAATCTAGTAATTTTTTTGCATAATGCATTCTATAATACATATTGATGTGGCATTTTCATGTTCATTGTCTGATTGGTATCACATTTTGGTTCATTCAGATTAACTTTGTAAGATGGATTATTCTTAAATTTTTTATTGGATGAGTCCAATATAGTAGCCCCATACTTTATCTTGTTTAATGCAAAGAGTTTCATTTCTCAATCATGATCAAGGTTACCCTTCATGTTTATCATAAGTAGGAAAGTTTAATGACACAAAGTATGATGGAAAGGGTTGAAATAATACCTGTAATGAAAAAGGATTATGCAATACAAATTATAAATCAAGCACATATTTGGATGCTTTTTAGGTGTTCTTCTCAATGAGAGAATTTTTTTCCTCCTCTACTTTAATCATTTGTAATGAGGATTGTGAAATATTCCCACATTGGTTTAAAGTATTCATTGAAGTTAACATCAAGGGGGGTGATTTATTCCCACTCAATGTACACTCAATGTCTGATGTGATTAATGGACCTAAAAGAGGAACATCCTTGGTATTGGTCTCTATTGTATTTGATATCTGACCATGTCATGTGTCCATTGTGTTATAAGTGTTTAAATTAAACTAATAGAGTCACAAGTGTAAATTCAAGAAAGGAGACTCACTATCACATGTATTTTAATTAGAAAATTTTATCTCAAAGGTATTCTAGGGGGCCAAAAATTAAGGAGTCAAATCCTTATTAGACAATTAAATCATGTAAATTAACAAATATAAAAAAACTTATTTAATAAAAACAATTATAATAAACAATAAAAATTGTAATTATTTTAGTATTTCGAAATTATGCGTATTATTTATTTGTATTTATGTTTAAATATTTAAATATTTTTATTAAATAATTTATGTTTAAATGTTTTTTCAGAGTGGTTAGTTTTAGGCTCCTCATAAAATGAAACATTTTTTTAATGGAATGTTATTTTAATAAATTATTTATTCATATTAAAGTGGTGATAAATAGAAGTAAATTCATACAAATAAAAATATTTAAACATTTTCACAATTCCATTGCAAATATTTTGACTATTTTCTACAAGTCTAAATCTCTCTAAATCTTAACAAGGTTCTAACCTCCAACCATAGGAATAAAAACAACCCTTCTAGCATGTATAATTCCATCTCTAAATCAATTTTTATGACTTGGCATGCATGTTTAGATTTGTTTAGATAGTCCACTTGAACTACAATAAAATGTTTAGAAACACATTTCATACTTAATATAATTTTGACTACTTCATGTGTCCCTAATATTGAATTAAGCAACCAAAAATGATTATGGTAGTTATATAGGTTTCATCCAAGAATTCTTGAAAGTTTAGATCTCTAACTATGGCTTATAAATATGAGTTATTTCATTTGACTAAGACTCAAAATAACAATAACTATCAGATGGTTGTGTAGCATTGAATAATTATTTTTTTTAGTAAACCTCATCCATATGCATATAATACAATCAACTAATACATCACACAATATGATTATCATAGTGTCACTCCATGGTGTATCCATCTAGTTTCCATGCCTCTCCATAAATGTAAATACAAGAAATTAACACACCTTGATGTATATGAAGTACAACATCAGTAGTTATTTAAAATTATTATAGGAAGACATTATTTAGGCTTTGAGAATATTAATTTAGTTTCTCAATACTACCAATAGAAGATATGGTGGACATATGTCTATAAAAATTATTCATAATCAACTTAGGGCCAACCATATTCTATATGACTAGTGACATAGTGAGATAGAAATATTGAAGGATGTGATCAGCTTCTTTTGATTACATGTGCCTTATGATCAAATAATTTGAGGCTAAGATTATATCTATGTGTAGAGTTTCAATACAATAATATTATTCAAATAATAATAACATAAACAAAATAATTACAACAAGGTCAAATGTATGTATGTATGTATGTATATATTTATGTATGTATATATGTATGTGTGTATTATGTGAACATATTAATATAATTTTAGGCCAATGCAATATAGTTGTACAATGCCAAATAGGTATATATTTCCATATAGGTATACAATAAAATTACATAAGACATATCCTAATCATAAAAAAGCCTCCCTCTCTTTCCTTGCTCATAGAAGGCTCTCCCTTGAACACCTTGCTAAGAGATGGAACTCACTTAAACACTTAATATTCCTTTAAGTTCTAACTACAGGTCCTCTTATGCTCATAACTCACCTCAGTAGCTAAATCTATTCATATACATATATTGTCAAAAACTTTGCATACTAGATACAATCATGGTCATGCAACTAAGTTCAAAAGTAACTTTTAAAATGATATAGTTTTTTTAATTTAGATGAATTTACCATAATCTAGTGGTCATCCTTAATTTTCCTTAGATGCTCAATAGGGTCAATCACAAGTTGTATCTCAGAAGCAGTTTGAAAGTAAGAAAATACTAGGATTCAGTGCCCTACTCATGATAATAGAAGATGTTGGATCCTAAACATGTATATATATAAAATAAAACTTCAAAATTAACTCAAAGTTATTTAAAATTAAAATTTTAAGTGCATATAAAAATTTAAATTGACTGACTAATTAATATAAAGTAAATAGATAAATTAAAATGAAATTATCTTTTACCATGTGTTACCTTTGTTAATCATTTAAACATGAGTATCAAATTTCATGAAAAAATCTTATGTAAACAATATATTCACATTATATATTTATACAAGTACTGAGTAAATTTATTAAAATAAATCCATATTTACACTTAAACATAATTTACAAGTTCTCACATCTTAGTAAGTTGTTACACAAATTAAATCACATTAACAATGCCTATGTCTACTCCTGCCTGTATAGATGGAA
>JARHVA010001625.1:2612500-2622500 GCA_037957365.1 Torreya grandis
AATTATGGGTGCAAACTTATTAGTATCTGAATCACCCTACAATGCTTTAGTCTATGATAGCTTTCCCAAGAGGTATTTGAGTTAGTAGGTATAATTTTATGTCACTTATCTTAATTACCATTTTATGGTCAAATTCATCTCTAAATATTAGTTTGTAAATTCAAGAAAGGTGACTCGCTCTCATAGATATTTGAACTAGTAAATTAAATTATCTCAAAGTTATTCTAGTGGGGCCTAAATATGAAGGATTCAAATCCTTATTAGACAATTTTATTATGTTACATCTTTAAAAAATGTGGATGAAACTCCACTTATTATGTAAAATCATATTAGTTATAAATCATTACCATCGATTCTAAAGTTCCATGATGATAATTTTACTTCTATTTCCATATTTGAACTCTATAATTTCCATTGTATGGTCTTGTAGTAGATTATTGAACATTTTCTAATCTTGATGATCCCCTAAATGTGATCCAAAACCCATGGTAAGAGACCCATCAAGTGTAATTTATTGCTATGAGTCTATTACTATTTTATTGGAATGAAATTTCCCAAATAATACAAATATACATGTAAGTACAATCTATAAATGTCAAGTCTATATATATAAATACTATATATAGTAAGTGTTCTAAGGTATAGCTGAAGTGGCATCGATCATCTTTGGATGTAACAGTTAGTTATCAAAATAACCTTGAAGAGATTCCCAAAAGATATAATTAAATCTTGTGTTTCATCTATAATTTCTATAATCTTGATAAATGAAGTTTTTATGATTCTTTTATTAAAATTTTTTTTTAAAGAGGAATAATGTTTATTGGCTTACTTTATTGTTTAAATTTAATTGATTTTACATGAATGTGATTTGGCCATGTATTTTTGAACCTATTATTGGGATTCAAAGTTGAAGTACTTATTTGTTGGCTAAAATGTTTAACCCTGACTCTATATTGAGATATCACTAACCATAATTTAGATAATCACACAAAATCTTCTCCCAAGAGGTCATTGAGTTACTAGGTACAATTTTATGTCATTTATTTTAATTACCATTTTGGAGTCAAATTTGTCTCTAAACATTAGTTTGTAAATTCAAGAAAGGTGAATCACCTTCACATGTACTTGAATTTATGAATTAAATTATCCCAAAGGTATTCTAGGGGAGCTAAAAATTAAGGAGTCAAATCCCTATTAAACAATTTACTTATGTTACATATTCAAAAAATGTGGATGAAACTCTACTTATTATGTAACATTTTGGTTCATTTAGATTAAATTTTTAAGATGTATTTATATTAAATTTCGTATTAGATGAGGCCAATGTAGTGGCCTTAAACTTTAGCTTTTTTAATGCAATAAGTTTTAATTTTTGGTCATGCTTAGGGTCACCCATTTGTTTCTCATAAGTACCAAATTTTAGTGACACAAAGTGTGGTGGTAAGGGATGAAGTGATACATATAATTCAAGAGGGTTATGCAAGACATATTGTGAATCAAGCACATAATTTGGCTTCTCAATGAGAGATTTTTTTCCTCCAATGCTTTAATCATTTGTAATGAGGATTGTGAAAAATCCCCATCTTGGTTCCGTTATCTTGATTTACAATATTTTATCTCAAATACAAATATATATCTAAAGACACCTATAAAAGGAAAGTCTATATAATAATATATGGAAATCTATTTATAGACATATTTTATAAAAATAAAGTGTTCTTATGATATCGAGAAATGATATTGGTCACCATAGAATGGAAAAATTAGTCATTAGAATGCTTTAGAAATGATTTCCAAATGATTCCATAACTAAAAATAGAATTGACCATCTTGGGATGTACCAGTTAATATTCAAAATACCCTTGAAAATATTCCCAAATGAGTCTGTTGCAATTGTATTAGAATGAATTTCCCCAAATTATATAGATCTACATTTAGATATAATCTATAAATAAAATGTCTATATATAGAAGTAATATATATAGTAAGTGTTCTGAGGTAGCTAAAAATGACATTGATCATCTTGAGAAGTACTAGTTGATTATCAAAATGCCCTTGAAAAGCTTTTCAAGAGATATAATTTAATCTTGTGTTTCATCTATAATTTTTGAAATAGTTTTTTCAAGAGGAGTAAATTTTATTGAATTAATTTCCTATTTAAATTTATTATATTTTACATGGATGTGATTTGGTCATGTATTTTTGACCCTATTATTTGGATTCAAAGTTGAAGTACTTATTTGTTAGCCAAAATGTTTAATCCTAACTTTGCATTGAGATAACAAACATTGTTGTTATAAATGAAAAGTTAATATTTATAGATTGATATGGTGTAGACTATTTATGCCCTCACATAACTATATTTAGATAAGCACAAAAAACCTTTTCAAAAGAGGTCATTGAGTTACTAGGTATGATTTTATGTCACTTATTTTAATTGCCATTTTGGGGTTGAATTCATCTCCAAATATTAGTTTGTAAATTTAATAAAGTCGACTCACCCTCAAAGATATTTGAATTGGTGAATTAAACTATCTCAAATGTATTCTAAGGGGTCCAAAAAGTAAGGAGTCAAATTCATATTATACAATTTAATCATGTAATTTAATTAACAAATATAAATAAACTTTTTAAATAAGAATAATTATAATAAATGATAAAAATTTGTAAATATTTTTATATTAAAAAATTATTAGCTTATTATTATTTTTATTTATGTTAAATATTTAAATATTTTTATTAATTATTATATGTTTAAATGTTCAAATATTTAAATATTTTTAAAAAATAATGTTATATGTAAATTTTTATATAAAAATTTAAATTATTGTAGAATTAAAAATTCCTGCATGCTTCAAAATTAGGGTTAAGTTTCTCTTTTTTCTCTTTCCATTATTTTCTCTCCCTTTAGAAGGATAAAAAAAATTCTTTTATGGATTGTTAGGTTAACTGTGGCATTAGTTGTGGAAGCGTTGACCCTATTTTTCACTTTCATTTTTGTAGGTCCTTCTTTTTAGGTATTTAATCTATTGTTTTACTCTATCTAAAATGTGTGATTTATTTGGATTGACATGGAACTTTTATTCATTTTTTAGAACCTTAAGTTATGAAATAATTGAGATTTAAATAGACCTAGATTTGTGTTATGAAATGGCAAAGATTAGGATTGTTTAGCACTTGTATTCAATAGGGACCCAAATGTTGAATACGAGGGGAAAGCAAACATTTTTTATTAGCTACAAGAAAATAATCATAGTAAAAAAGTACCATGATGTGAGAATATTTCAATGGTTCCACCTTGTCTCTATCATCTCACATCATTCATTTGTTAGCTTTATTTGGGATATAGATTTTTTTTTTTCCATTTTATATTGAGTTGAAAAGTCATTTTTTAGCTTATTCCAGGTTATTATTATTTAGGATGGTGAACTTTTCCCTCATGTTTAATCATAAACTTTAATCAATGAATGATTGAATAACACCTAGCATTATTCTTTGGGGTGGCAAACTTTTCCCTCATGGTTCTTTATTCTTGGGTAGAGGGCTACTATGCATCATTATATATTAAAAATTTACTTATAAAATAGTTTCACCCTTAAAATAGAAGCAACTAATTTTTAAGTATAATTTTTTGAGGGGTGGGAAGCATTAGGGAGATGAATATTTGTATGGTTGTTCCTTTTTTTAGTTGCCAACTATCATTTACATCAAATAAATTTTTTATTTTTATTTTTCAAATAAAATTTTTATAGTAAAATGTTCTTAGTTTCTCTCAGTAGCATGTATTGCACAAGAATTTAAAAATCATGAGACCAATAATAAGGAAAATACTCCTATAATTTCTCAGTAGTGCCCCCTTAAACATAATTAACTAGGCCCTAGTATGGGACCCCACTCTAGTCCCTCATGGCATGGATTTTCGAGAATTTTAAATTAGTCATATCAAATGCATGAATACCTCTACACATGAATCATAAAATAAATGTTGAGTGTGCTATAGGGCACCCTAGGTCTACCCGTACCAGGCATTGTAACAAAAAACTCTATTACCTATGCTCCTTGTGGTACTTTGTACAGTAATGTAGACTAATGACAAATGTGTGATAGTTGGAACTTAAAAACCAATGAAAATTTGATACGTATTTTTTATTTTTATTTTTTAAATTATCTAATTCTATCATTTTTAGAGTAGCCTAAGTTTTCAATTTAAATACATGTGCATGAACAAGGTTAAAATGCTCTATCAAATCATGAGTATAGGGCTTGGGTGTTGTTTGTTTTTACCTCATGTACAGAGTCTTTAGAGGGATTTTTGATTATGTATAATAAGAGTGACCCCTTTTCAGATATATACATCACTCATCCAATGTTTATGCAAATCAGCCCTAAAACCTATGTTCACCATGTGATTAGACCCTTTATTTCCTTCCATGTACATATGGAATAGTGAATCCTTTGTATGTGAGGAGAAAAGTCTAAAATTATTGAATCCTTAAATAACATCTAGCATCAGATTTGTCCCTCATGGCATGGATTTTGAGAATTACAAATTAATCATATCACATGCATGAGAGGGGGTTTTCATTTTATATAATAAGACTGACCCATTTTATGAGATCCACATCACTCATCCAATATTTATGAAAATCACCCATAACCCCTATGTTCGCCATATGATCAATCCCTTTATTTCCTTCCCTATACATGTGGGAGATAATGAATCCTTTAAATGTAAATTAATTCAATTTTGTTGGAATGATTGTGTGGTTACTACCTTTAGTATGCAAGCACACCCTACTGTAGGGTCAATAGGAACTCAGTAGTAACATGATCTATCTAAAATTTCTTCATTGTTATGATGTAAATTGATTTGAATTTAGCCAATTTATTATCCAAATTCTAAATAAATGAGTATTTATAGTGAACATTAATCTAAAGTGATTCATGTTAAAAAAAATTCAAAAAGGGAAGCACGGTTGAGAAAAAAAGAAGGTTTGACTTGAAATAACAAAGGACTAATAAATTTCCTTTAATTCTTCCTAATAATAGTGAAAATAAAGCTAAAATTTATGATATCCTAGTGCTATACTCAAAATATCATAAATTCAATGAGGATTATAGGGTAAATATAATGCATATATTTTAAAATTATGATTAAAAATAACTATCTACAAAAAATTGATTTTAAACACATTTATTTGTAGGGTAGAAGGAAACAAAGCATACATAGAGAGACTTTATTAGCATAGCAGGAAGCAAAAACTAATAGGATGCATTGAGGACACTACTATCATACTTAACCATTAAAAAATGAAATTATCTATCATTAGCAAAGCTTGAGAAAGAATAAAATATGAAAGTAATGAAACAATGAACAAATTGCATGAATTATTCTCCATATTTATATTAATTTCATGAAAGTTTTGTTCTAAGTAGAATTGTAGGGGAAACCCCATATAAATAGGCCATTTTCATGCCTAAGATGATCACATAGGTTAAAATAGAACCAAATACATGACATATATCAGTTGACAAAGTCCCTCATGTCCTAAAAACTAAAAAATATTCCCTATTCAAATAAGGGAATATTTTACAATATATTGAGGGGAATTAAAACATGACATTCATCAAAAGAAAGCCTCATAAGTGGTTATCTTGCTCCTAAGGTGCCAGGATAGAATCCTATTAGTGTGGATGATGACGAAGCTCCCATTTTATAGTGTAGGTATTAGAAGACCTTAGGGCTTACTTCAGTCCTATTGGAATGATTATGTGGCCACCATCTTTATCCTACAAGTAGGCCCTACTATAGGGACAATAGGAACTCAGTAGTGACAATTTATCTTTTTTTTTTATTGTTATGATGTAAATTTGAAAATCTATTTTGCCAATGTATGCCTAAACTTTAAAAAAATAAGTGGATATTTACAGTGAGCATTAATATAAAGTGATTCATGTTAAAAAACTTCAATAGGGAAAGCAGGATAGAGCAAAAAAGAATGTTTTTTTTGCAATAATAAAGACCAATAGATCTCTTTTGGTTCCTTCTGAATATAGTGCAAATAAAACTAAATTATATGGGATCCTAGTACTAGACTAAGAATATCATAAATGAAATAGGGATTCTAGGGTAGATACAATACATATATTTAGAAATTATGTTGTAAAATAGCTACCTACAACAAATTACTTTAAGCACATTTGTTAGTAGAGTAGAAATAAAATAGAGAATACATAATAGACATTTTTATAATAGATAAAAACATAAACTAACAAGATACATTCGAAGAACTATTATCATATTTAACCATTTGAATAATAACATATGAAAATAATGAAATAGTGAGTAAATTTCAATAATTATTTCTTCTCTTTACATTATTTCCATAAAAATATATTATAAGGTATAATTAATGGGAGCGCCCCTATATATAGGCCTTCGAATGCCTAAAAAAGTTACAAGATAACTAGATATATGACACCTATCAGTGGACAAGGTCTCTAGTGTCCTAAAACTTAGAGAATATTCCCTATTCAAATAAGGGAATGTTTTACAATGCATTTGAATGGAATTAGGACATGATTATCATTAAGATAAATATAAATAGATGGCTATCTCATTCCTAAAGTGATGGGCTAAGATCTTGCTGGTATGGTCGATGATGAAGCTCCTAGTGTAAAGGAAGATGGATGCGAACCCACAATAGCTGAAGGAGTGATAGTGATAGCTAAAGAAGAAGTTATTCCAAGAGGGGACAAGGAGGTAGATGTTCTTATGATGATATTTTTTGTCCTACTACTTGCTTGTTTCTCAACTTCTATTTGCCCTCTCCATGCTTCAAAACATCTCTAAGAGTTATTATCAATCAGTTTTAGATCAATAATAGGTTCCTTCAGTAACTTAATTATAAGCCATGCCATTGCATCATGCTTGCTTAGGAGTGGTCATATAATTTCATTAATTAACATAAACTTTTATATTTTTTGGTTGGTAGATGCTACCAAACTTATCATCTCTTGCCCAAAATTCAATCCCCTATCCATGGCTTGCTCTCTAAAATTTACAATAAAGTTATGTAATTAGGCTCTTAAGGCATCCTTAGTAATAATGGAACCATCCTTGTTGGCAAGGTATGTGATCTCCACCTCCTTTAGCAAATTTATGACTCTATCACCCTATTGGGTAAGAGACTGGACCAAGGATCTCATTTTGTCAATCCACTAGTTTAGAGCTTTCCTCTTGCCAATTATATAGGACTGAAAAATTCTCAAGTCCTCCAAGGGGATCAAATTCAAGTCCTTAAACTTCTCCATCCTAATCAACTTCACTAAGTTGATTATCTTGATGCCATATTTCCCATATGCAGTCTTTGCCTTGAGGATCCTATTGTATATTTCATCACCCTTTACCTTGTATTTGGCCAAGGTGTTCAACATGTCAAACATTTATCTCATAGCCCATTTTACCTTAATTTTGATTTCTTCCATTAATTTGATTTTACGTTTATTTTCCAAATAATGTGTTCTTTGTTTCACTCCCTTTATTAATTTATAAACCACAACACCATATGACTTTATATTCAAGAGAGAATCCTCATATTGTTGTTATTAACTGACCTAGCTCTTTTCTTCTTAGTTAGCTTGAACAGAATCTCCTCTCGATCATACATAATCATTTGGTTCAGATGGGTGACCTTCCTCTTATCCAACCTCTTCATTTCTCCATCCATCCCATCAAATTCTAAAGTGACCTATGGAGGATCCACTATGACCAAATATTGGTTTTCTGATGTAGCCAACTACATCTATTTTATCCATGATTTATCTAATGAACCACTCAAATGATGAGTAGATGAAGGTAATTTCTAGGCTAGATTAAATCCTTAGAAAGAAGACATATATGAATAAAATTTGGATGTGACTATGAAAAATGTAGAGCTTGGGGATGAAGATGGAAGTGTCATTCCTAAGGATAAAGAAGAACTAATGCTAGCTAAAGCACTAGTTGTGAATAGAGAAACTTGGACGATAAAAATAGTGGGCCTCTTCTTAGGTAATTGGGGACCTGGTCAAGCATAGGCCCAAGTAGAATTGAAGGTAAATTTCCCATTATTGAGACCCTAAAAGTGGATGATATGATGAATGGTTTGATTATGGGTAATGGCAAAGTCAAAGGATTAATTATGGGTTTAGTGAGGGGATGGCAGGGTAAGAGGTTCATATGATCTGGAGTCAAGGGATGATATAATATGCCCAAGGGTTGGTTATAAAATAATGGAGGTAAAAAAACTTGATCCTAACTTATGATAACTATTTCCTATCTAATATGAATTAGGGGAGGCAACCCTGATGATGAGGTTATTGGTGTTGGAGTAGGCATAACTAATTCTTCCACTAAAGGCCTTATCTGTACTAAAGTAATGCTTTATGCCTAAGATGGGATGCTAGATTTTCATCTTAAAATATAATATTTCTCAGTGTGATTTCTTATATCATATCCTCCCTTCTCCAAAATAGGAGATAATACCTACATTATTTTTCAACTAAGTTATGGGTCAGTCAATTTTTCCTCCTTAGTACTAGTAGCATGGACTATATATGTTGATGTCCATGCATAAGTATCCTCATGCTCAAAAACTTGGTAAAACCCTACATCATCTAGAATTATGTTTACCTATGGGATGTTGGCAAGCTTTAGTCTCTACTTCACCTCTATGTCATTGGTTACATTGATTTAGAATTGGTCTTCATCTTTAGGCTCATGATGGTATGTGATGCTTATAGCTGCCCTATACTTGCTATAGTGTTTGAATGTTATGTGTTTAGGGTCCCACTCCCTATTGGCATCCTTTTAAAAATCAAAGGTGAGCCTTTGATTGGTAGTTTAAAATGACCAATATCAGATAAATGAGGATGATCCAATCCTCTTTTCTTATTTTTGCACAATCCATCTACCACTATGAGTAGTTAGAAGGCAATTTCTTATTCAACCATCTTGTATAGCATATGTTAGGCAACCTAAAAATGGTTATCTTGATTCCTACTACCCTTAATACCATTCTATGTAGATAATACCACTATGATCCTAGGTTGTTGAGTGTTATTCTAATTTCTTTAGATAAATTGGGCATGGGCCTCTTATGGATGGCCCTCTACACTACTGGATATAAATGGTCAACAATGGCCTACATTTATTTCTTGTAATTTTATATTCTTACCTTAGAGAAGATGTGGGGCATGGTCCACTTCATGTTCAAATCCAAATTGGTGAATTAGGGGAACATATGGGTAGTACAGATGGTATCCACTAGGTAGGACATCATATAGAAGTGATCTCCATGGCTGGCCATGACATTCTTAATATGATGTACCAAGTTGTAGTATATGATTTATCCAAAAGGGGGAGTCTTGGCATCATCAATGATTATGGATATAAGTGAAACCCACTTCTCATCTACATGGTCTATGTCTTCATCCCCATACAACCTATTAATCATATCCATCCCCATTCTTACCCCCTTCTTGAATTGGGTGATGGGGATCTGGTTGATCTTGGATTTGAAAATGAATCTCCCCTTATTGTTTTCCTAGTCCCTTAAGACATCATTGATGTTATGTATTTTAATTGGGAGAAAGTTTCTTGATTGTAAACAATCTTTGGTTTAGGAAAAGCATAATAATCCTGAAAGGCTAGACTAGATATGAAGACAATGTCATTACCTAAATTAAAATACTTAATCATATTCTATACACACCTAGATTGAAGAAACATTTGGTGGACTAATTCCACACAAGGGAGTACCTCTAGGTTGGATGCAACCTTATGTAATCCCATAGACTTGATTGCCATGATATCTGACCTATATTTTGCATCATATCCTTCCTCATCATAACTATCTCTATCTACAATATTTTATACATGTTAGAGTAGATCATTATAATGCTTACCTTTAGTGGCTAGTGTAACAAAATTGAAACTAGTGTCTCAGATATTACATCA
>JARHVA010001625.1:2627500-2705000 GCA_037957365.1 Torreya grandis
ACCAGATATGATTATGCCTTGTCTTTTCCATTATTAGTTAATATATATCATGAGCCATATAAATTATTTAGTTGAGTATATTGTAGTCTTTTGATAAATATTGGATAGTATATTGCATATGACTATGTTGTTAATTTGTGTATAATTCATACTATGGGTGTATGCATAACTAGTTTTTATATATTAATGCTTTGAAATGCAAGGTTATTCCATAGTTATGACTAAGTAAAGTGATTCATACATATATGTACTTGATGGAATTATAGAATCATATAGAGCAATTAGTATATTGTCATCTTCTCATATGCGAACCATATACAAAAACTATGTTGACATGAAAACTTGTGTATGAAGTTTTGTATGAAAATCTGTTTAATTAGAGATAAAAATGTGAAAAAGAATTATTTTTAAGAGTGTTTTATCTTATAAATATTTTAATATACCTCATGGGCAATGAAGTTCCAAGTATTATTATAACTATAGGGATTTCTTGATAAGTATCATAAATAAGGAGTGGTCTAGTAACTGCACATCAATTGAGTACTTATACAGTATGGGATATAAGAACTCATAGATACTTAAAGTAAGGAGTGGTTAGTCAAGACTTAGAGATTCATAGGAATATATAACTATAACCTTATTAAAACAAACTTATAGAAAAGGATTGAAAAGTTCAAATGAATGTTAAACAGGTTATGAGGTCTATGTTTCTATGTAAATGATTGATTCACTATTGGTAAAATCTATTCAATATTTAATACTTGTTTGCAGTACATATTATGAGGGTGTTAACATATATAAATACTTGGTTATATTTTTCATCTATTGGTGCATTGTGATCCATGCTTATATGTTATTTTGCTTGGAAGGCTAATGTGCAATTTAATTCTAGGGTATACTCTGGTGGTATAATCTTGTACCTTCTTAATTGTTATTACATATGTGAGTCACTTGATTCTTGGAATCATAAGTTTGTATTTTGTGTCATTATGTAGTTTGGAACCTAAGATAGTATGGAATATCATAAGGTACTATAGTATAAATGTATGTTATACACAGATGGTACGTACCATAATTATTATACCTAAACACATATCTATATTTGACTAAATTACCATATACATGTTGTTTATTGCTATGAATAACATGTTTTGTATCAGTTGGTAAGAATTTATGTATTCATGCATGAAAATTTTGATAGTTTAATTAATGTTGTGTTTGTATGCTATTTTTTTTCATGGGAACTATGACTTGATTTGTTATATATAGTTACTTGTGTTTCCATGATTTTAAGACTGCTTTATATAACTATTTTGGGAAAACTAGTAGTTGTGTCTTAGATGAAATAAATTGTGGAAGATAAAATCTATAGTTATGTATATTTTACCCAAGTGGTATAGACTGTATTCATTATTTCTAGGATGGGATAGAAATTTATGTAAGATTCATTCATGCATTTGATGGAATAAATATATGCTTTGGTTACTCCTATGTATAGCATATTATATGATGTTTTTACTAAGTGGGATGTAAAATGAATCCTATGGTTGACTTATATTTGACCAATATGCATTGTTGATATAGAGTAAGAAGTGAGATGGACTTCACTAGCTTACTAGTCTCACAATGATAGATGAAGGTAGTCTGATCAAGTGTGTATGAAATTGATTGATTTAGATCATTATTATTTATTATTTGTAAAACGTTGGACCAAATTATGTCGATTGAGACATTATCATTTCATGAGTATTATTCACATGTTTGTGTGATATCTTGAAATAGAATAGATTTATATGATACACTATATTTTTAGTTTAGAATCATACGACACATGGGTACTTGCTTATCTCTATGGATTCTCACATCATCACTATCTACTCATCCATGAAGGGAGGGATAATCCTGATGGGATTAGTACATGGGATCTTTGGTCCATGGTTGGTGTGTAAAATTACTCAGATGATGCTCTTTCTCCCCACAATAGTAATCCTTATCAAGATGACACTTGAGATTGTCATAGATACTTGAAGTTTGGGAACTGTGCTATGGAGAAGCCAAGTATCTTATTTTTATATTATAGTATACTATACTTATTATTAAAAAAATTCATGAGTAGTTGTAATTATAGGTTATTCCACATTGATAGTGGTGTCTATACATTTGTATCAGTTTTTGATGAGTTGTTATGTTTACTTTCTATGTTCACATTATGACATGTACTCTCATGATATTAGAGATTGATATTATGTGATGTATTATGATTATTTTTATAGTCACCTTGTATATTTATTATGGTCTCTATAAATTTTTATGATGTAATCTATATTTGGTATATGTGTTTAATTAAAAAATAAATTCATGTATTTTTGTCTAACCAAGTGGGGTTATTATATCAGAAGATGATGTTCGTTCCATAAGAGTAGAGGAATGGAACTTGCTTTGGCTTGGTGGCTCTAGATGTTCCTGCTTCATCCATGGTTTCTAAATTTTTTTAGTAATGATCTCATGGATTGTCTTGATGTCAAATGAATTCACAAGATTCCTTATCAAATAACATAGAACACTTCAAAGTTCTTTAGTAGATAAAAATTGAAAGTAAATTTAATGCTTCAAGACAACAAGCTTTAAACTATGGATTTTTTAGAAGTTTGAACTAAAATATATGAGTCATAAATGGAAAGTATCTTTAATTTTCTATGACTTAAAGCCTGGGTGGTTCTTCATTTTTGTTCTAATAGCTTAAAAAATCTAATTTGAGGATTCAACCAATCATTACTCTTGGTTTATCCATGTGGCCTTTCATTCTAGGGTTGACTTTTCCCTTGTGATGACTTAGATTTATAATCACCGAAATGAGCCCCATTAGTATTTAATTCACACCAAAAACCAGTGATTTGTGGATATCTATATGCCATTACTTGATACATTCTCGACACTTGGTGACTTTTCGAAGTGCTTTGATGAGTGTCATTTAACACTTCATTTAATCAATCCTTAAGATTAATGTCTATCAAACTAGGGATGGTATCTAAAGTTGTCTGCAAAAAGGATTATGATGGTAGATCTATAGATTGATATTTGTGGGGGGAGGGGGTGTTTGGTGACTCTATTATAATGATTCTAATGAAATAAATGCTTATAAACTATTTGTTTTACACTTGCTGAGAGAAAATATTAACCATTGCATTAACTAATTCAATCCTTTGCTTGGAATCAAAACACTATTAATCTACTTCACACTTTCTTGGAAATGTAAATCTAAATCTAATTCACACTTGCATGAAATGTAAACACTTAGCTAGAAGTATAATTCTAACCTAACTCACTCCTTTGCAGTAAATCAAAAGAAACACATAGATTAAGTCACACTTGCTTTGGAAAATAAAATAAATATTAGAATGTGACTCTTAAATTTAAATTAATAATTCATGCAAGTATTTAAGATATCTTGATTATCTATTAATTAATAATGAATTAAACATAAATATAAATATAATATATAAATTATTGGTTCCAAGGAGAGTGGGCCCTTTCTCTTCTCAGATTCAGGAATGAAGTTTACTCAGTACTACAAGCTGGAATAATATTGCATTAAATTATGAAATATTGAACATTTACAATATGTATAAAACTCAATATATATATATATATATATATATATATATATATATATATATATATATATATGTATGTATGTATTATTCTCTCCTCTTAAGATGAAATAATTTCACATTTATGATAATACATTAAATTAAATATAGTATGCCAAAACATAGGACTAATAATCAATCTATTTCCCCTAAAGATAGGAGATTTAGATTGAGTATAATCCTAGAAAATCCACCTATCATCACAGGATTAGTTATACTATCCCTATAATATTTTTATGCTCTAAATATGTAAAAATTATATCATGATTGAATCCTTTAAAATAGGAAGTGAGTATATCTCTGATGTGATTCTAGATGGAGCAATTCTTCCTTTCTTGAACTACCTACAAATTCTCTTGCTTCTCAGACTTTGGACCTACATAGTATGTTATAAATGGTTGAGTATGTCCATAGCTTTGGAAGACTGGGATCAAAACTAGAGCTTCTCCAAAATGATGCTTCTGTCATCTTTCTTGTGTGTTCTTCAAAATCAAAACACTAAAACATGCTACTTGTTAGGTATAAATGAAAAAATAATAAGTCAGCCTTTGGCTTGACATAAATGAGATAAAGTGTCTATTTTCCATGAACAGTTAGCTAAAATTCTATGATTTGCATAGAATTTTATCCTTAGAGAGATGAAATGAAGGAAACTTCATATTAATAATGAGCCATATTTTGGGCTCATCATCTCCCCCAGGATTTACCTTTTGTAAGTCCCATTCCAAAAATTCATCTAGCTTCATTGGCTCTTGATCTTTTCTCCATGCCCTTACTTAGATCATTGTCATAAAATTCATATATGATATGATGATCTATATTTATTGTAAATCATTTATACCTTTTAACCATTTGCTTCTAGATGTTAAATTGTTCATCAGATTGAGGTACCCAATTTTACCATCCTGGTATTGCTATAATTAACAAAGGGGGTCTGTATCTCATTCCAATCCACATATACTCTTCATTAGAATTCAATACTAACACAATCTTGTCAAGAACTGATTCAACTCTTCTCTTACTTCATCTTAAATTTTTAGGAGATATAACCTCATATCTCTTGAGAGAGATTGATAATAGATCCCATCTTTTAACACTTTCTACAACAACTGAATCAAAATTTTTCTTAGTGAAAAGGTCAAATGAGATAGTGCAGTTATACAAAGTTTCCAAATAATGATTTTTCACATTAGAATTCTGGTAGGAAATTTTGAATTTTTCTTTTACCAATTTGGTTATGTAAAAGTTTGGTCTCATGCATAACCCTGTAGTTTTAACATGCTCTATATATTCTTCAAATATGATTTTCCAATTCAACTAATTGTTGAATGTGGAATGGAGTTCTCTTAGTTAAAATCCTACATGTAAATTGATCAATAATTTATTGCGGTCATGATCTCCTATTGTCAAGTCATGCAAATAAAATTCACAAAGGACATCTTGATAGTCAGGCTTAAAACTATAAAATATTTTTTAAAATGCAGATGGATCCAAAATCTTGTAAGGAAGATGGAAAGATAGTCTAAGAATTTTACATATATAGAAGTATTCAAATAGAAACAAACTATATGCAAGAGAAGGGATTCTGTAGGTCAAAAGAGCTTGACATAATTTACAATCATTCTACAAGTCTTCTTCCAAAGTCTAAGTTTTAGTTTCTAATATCTATTTTTCATTTTTCAATTTCTTATTTATAGTGACTAAAATGTTATTATTCTATTTAATTATTTGATATTCCTCTTGAGAGTAATGCAACATTTCTAATGGAGGAATGTATGGATGGTTGGTTTGACATCCTTGATCAACAAATACTTTAAGAGGAGTAGGTTGATTACTCTTTTCAAGGGTAATAGTAAGAAGTTTTTGAGAAAAATTTAACATTATCTGTTTTAATAGTTTATTTTTTTCTCAAGACCCTTTATATATACCCATGAAATGACTTCTTCCTTCTCTTTTTATTCTATTTCATTGATTTTCAAAGCATAATTCAAAGATGTTGTTTCTAAATTTTGTACTAATATAAAATTAAGTTGATCCTTACTATGTAGTTGGTTGATCAGATCTATAATATCTATTGATTGATGCTGGATCAACTTTTGAGCTTTAGAAAGTTTCAGTGTTAGCTACATGATAGGGTCCATTGGACTAGATGATTCACCTTTTTCAAATATACATGGAGATTTTCCTTTGTCCAATGGAACTTCAATTTGATATTTTTATTCTTTTCTTTTGTTACCTTTCTTAGGTTCTGGTTCCCTTGTTTTGGCTGGAGAGCTTTTTGATTCCTCCAATGGTTGTAGGATAGGGATTTCCACATGTTCTTCTATAAGAGATATTTTAGGAGTCTCCCATTTTTCAATATTCTACTATTATAAGGATTTAGATATTTGTTTAAGACTATCCAAAGTATTCACTACTTTTTGTTCATCTTCATCCAAAAGAATCAACCTTCATCTTCTCTTAGTTTTGTTGGCCACACTTGATCTTTCTTTTATTGTAATAGTCAAGCCCTTAGCCTTCTCAGGTTCTGATGAGGTAGTAATTTGACTTTTTAATTTCCTTCCTCCTGAGTAGAGGATTGGTTCCTCAATAGGTTCTTGTGGAGGCTTTAAAACAGTCAGGGTTTGAGAAGCTTGAGATCTTGTGACCCTTCTTGAAGAGAGAGGAGTTTCCTTCATAATTGTAGACTGTCTTTGCTTTTTCTTTCACATCATTTTTTTGGTGGGTGTAGTAGTTGTAAGAGATTACCTTTATGATTGGATTGAATCTGATGTTCTAGTTTCTTCTTGTACAAGTAGAGCCAAAATTTGTCTAATGAGCCTATTTTTGAAGGCTTCCAAAACTTCTTTCCCTTGTTGTAGGACATGATGTTGAATAATAAGGTGAATGAGTTCATGATGCCTAACAAAACCATTAGGGGTTGTTGTCATCACTTAGATGGAACCATACAAGAAATATGGAAGGTTAATTTCTCACTAAGGGTTTTGCCTTCCATGTTTAAAATGTATCAAGATTTTCATGGCTTCTCCTCCCAAAAGACTACATTTCCCTTCACAGGGGATATACTTGATTACCCATACTTCCATGTCTCTATAAGTAAATCTCTATGGATCCCCTTAACTTTCCCTTTTAAAGTAATCAAGCATGCAACTCTAGTCTATTTATTTTCATTGAATTGAGTAATCAGGTCATTAAATGGAATTCTTCATGTTACTTTCATTCTTTCATCTAGGATTTATATGATTTCATTAATAACCTGAATAAATACTAGAATAACTACTCCAATAATAGAACAATTAGGAGTATGTTTTTTTATGAATTCTCTTACTAGTGTCTCATGGAAGACCTAGAATTTTTGGATGAATGGTAGCTATCCATTTGCCTCAAATACTACCATAGAAGCCCTATCATGAAGGAATTTGGTTACCTTTTTCAATTCTAACCTTATCTTTTGCCCCATTCTTTCCTAAATTTATGAATGCCAACCAAATTACCACTAATTGTGGAGAAATTTTCCAAATTTAAACTAGGGTTTACACTTATTTTCTTTAATAATTTGTAGAGGAAAGTATCTGATGCACTTCATAGAGTTTGGTAAATTCTACGAGCATATTATGTGTGTGAGTTTAATTCTCTATGAATTGATGGTAGTTGTAATCATTATTTTACATGAATTTTGGCTTCACTCGATTTATATAGAGTGCGACTACTGACTACTGAGGTGATTTGAACACTGTCATGACCATTTGAATCATGGCATAGCATGATGGTAGTTTTATTATTCATATGGAGGGGACAGTTTTTGCTTTTATCTCCATAGGCTTTTGTCATATTTGATTAATATTGATTAGAGACCCTTTATTTTGAGGCTTTTTATAGGATGATGTTTTCATAACAATAATAATGATGCAATTGATTTCATTGGATATATTTATCCATTATGACATGTGTTCCCTCATCTCTTTCTTTTGCATGCTATGATTATTCCTCTCTTTAGAGAATAAATGATTGTCTAGTTGTACTTTTTCATCTCTATAGTATTTAACCTTATTTAAATAAAAAAACCTCTAGTTCACTAAAATATGAATAAGTAAAACTCATCACTCACTTATTCTTACCTCAGATCTTGTTCTTATTTTTTCATTTGTTCTGTACAAGTAAATTTGCATGAATTAGCTACGATATTTTAAAGGAACAATTTGAAGTTTTATTGCATGGGGAAATCAATCAGGATTAGATGATCAAATTCCTTTTTTTTTGCCCCTTGTCCAACCATTTCTATTTTTTTACCCAAGGCCCTTTATGCAATGCATGACCAACCAACAAGCTAGTTTTTAGTCATGCATTGTCAATAGCATCCTTGAAAAGATTTTCACTATTGATATATATATATATATATATATATATATATATATATATAACCAAAAGAGAGAAATCACTAAGGAATAATTTTCGTAGAAGAAATTGGTTCCTCCAAGAAAGCTACATGACTTTACATTTTTTGTACAATTTTTTATTTACTGGGAGGTTGTTGGTAGAGTTTAAGTCTATGCCCATTGATCAAAAGAACTCTTATATTGTCATCAATGGGAATTAACTTAATAGATACATTTTCAAAGACCTCTATTTGATATGGTTCCAACCACCTTGTCTGTAGTTTCCCTTTAAATTGTTAAAATTTTGAGTCAAAGAATAATGCCAGTCTCCTTTCTAAAATTTTCATTGTTTGATGTGTGAGTCAAGCCAAATTTTATTCTAATTTTACACCAATTCAGTCCTCTATAATACTTCAATTCTTATTTTATCAAGTTGATTGAGCTACATGAGTCTCTTCTTCTATGCTTTTTCCAATTCAATTCCCACTTCTAATTCTATTTTCAATGTTTGTAATTCAAATTCAATGAGGAATAGAGGTTTCTTACCATAAAATAGCTCATAAGGTGAGAAGCCAATAGTTTTTTTCTAAGTAGTATTATAAGCCCAAACTAATTTTGGTACTTTAGCTTCTCAATCTTTGTGGTTGGTACTAACAATATTTATTAAAATGATTTCCAATTATTTGTTGATGACTTCAACTTATGTTTTGGCTTGTGGATGACATGGAGAGGAATTCCTATGTTGAGTTTGATATGCTTTCATGAAGTCATTTATCATATTCAACATGAATTAGGGTCCTTGATCTGAGACTACCTCTCTTGGAACACCAAATCTTTACATAATTCTAAAATATAGGAAATCTACTACAATGTTTTCTCGAGCATGGGTTAAAACTTCTACTTCTACCCATTTGGTGACATAGTCTGTGTAAATGAGAAAATACTCCTTTCCTCTATAAGGGGGTCTATAGGTCCTACAAATTCAATTCCCCTTTTCTCAAATTATTCCAAAACTACTTGAGGATGGAGGGGTATCTTAGCTAAAAGAGTGGGTTGCCCCATTCTTTGGAATGCATCACATTATCTAACATACTTCTTCACTTGTCTATGAAGAGAGGGCCAATAATAACCTAATCCTAGGATTTTGTGTATGGTTCTTGGGGTTGAGTATTGTCCTACTCTTGGTTCATCATGATAAGCTTTGATGATGTCATATGCTTCATTTTTTTTCACATACTTACAAAACACATGATCAGGTCCAAGTTTAAACAAAATTCCATTAATCCATTTAAAATAACGTTTTCTGATTAAACATTTTCTTTACTTTTGTGAAAAATGTAGAGGAAACTTACCTATAGCAAGGTAGTTAGTTATATCAACAAACCATGGAGATTATGTTAAAATGGAAAATAATTGTTTATCTAGAAAATCATCTTCCAGTAGTTCTTCTTCTCCTGAAGTTTTGATTCTAGATAATAAATTAGAAACCACATTAAATTTCTTAGGTTTATCAATGATAGTGATATCAAATTCCCATAAAAGCACAAATCATCTGATAATCCTTCCTCCAACTATTGGTTTGTTTTTAAGGTACCTAATGGCTAAGTGGTCTGTATAGATAAATAGCTTGTAGCCTATAATATAATGTCTAAATTTGTTTATTACATAGACTACCACAAAGAATTATTTTTCAAATGTGGTGTAATTTATTTCAATAGGACTCATGTTTTTGTTGATGTTGTAGATAGTATACATATAATCATTCTCATCTTTTATCCCAAAACTACACCCATTGATGTGTTGGAGGAATCTATGTATATGTTGAAGGGTTGTGTCCAATATGGTCCTCTAAACACTATATCATTACTAATATTAGCTTTGATTGTCTCAAAAGCTTGTTTTCAATCATCACTCTATACAAACTCACTATCCTTTGTAAGCAAGGCAAACATTGGAGAAACTATTTTGCTAAAGTTATCTATGAATCATCGATGATAGCTAGCATGGCCTAAGAAACTCTTGAATTATGTTTGTGTATGTGGAATGGGGAAGTTGGATATTATCTCAATCTTCTTTGGGTCTACCTGAATACCTTTTGCAAAAACATGGTGTCTTAGCACTATTCCCTGATCCATCACTAACAAGCATTTTTCATGGCTTCATGATAATTGATGTTCCTCACATATTATCAAAAATCTTTCCAAATTGATAAGGTCTTCCTCTTATATTTATCCATAGATAGTGAAATCATCCATGTAGACCTTTACACAGTCATTTTTGAGATCATAAAATACTACTAAAACTACTCTTTGAAAGGTTACAAGAGCATTTCAAAGTCCAAATGGGAGCACTCGGTAAGTAAATATTCCCTAAGGGTAGGTGAATGTGGTTTTGTCCTGATATTTAGCTAAAAAATTGATTTGTTTATGTCCACTAAATCCATCTAGAAAAGAGAAATATTTCTTCCCTGCCAAGTTGTCAAGAACTTGATCAATGAAAGGCAAAGAAAAATAATATGTTAAAGTGCCCTTGTTCAATTATCTTTAGTCCACACACACACATGTCACTTCCCATTATTTTTTGGTACAATCACCAGTGATGAAACCCACTGGTTGTCTAAGATGGGGCAGATGAATCCCACATCCAGTAACTTTTTAATTTTTGTTTTCACTATGTCTTTCAATGATAGATTTATTCTTCTTTGTGCCTATCTTACTAGTTTTACTGATTCTATGTGGATGTAATGTGTAAAAACACTTGGGTGAATCCCTTTCATCTCGATATAATCCCAAGAATAATCCTTGGTGTGTCATTCTACAACTTCAAATATTTGAACCTCTTCATCATTTGTCAACCAACTATTGATGTTCAAAAAAATTCTAGGTAATACCATGAGAGGTTTTGTGTCTAGATGTTTGGATTCAACTTTTTTATGTAGGGAATTTAGAGGAAAAGGATGAGGGAATAATATATGTAATGTGGTTGAATTTTTGACAAACCCATCTCCAAGAGGAATAGCTCATGCTAATGGGTAATTGAATGTACTCAAGAACTGTGTTTATTATGTTTATGCACAATCCCATACACTTTCTTGGATCAAAATATGGTCATATGATGAAAAATCATCAAAAATATTGAAAGAATATGCCACTAGTAATTTTGCATAGATCATAGATTCTAGATTGGCACAGTCTATAGATTCAGGACTGGCATAGTCCATAGATTCAAGATTTATTTATTCACTCAATTCTTTTAAATGTTTTTTAATTATAATCATGGCTAAGGTTGATAGGTTGTTTATTTTTTTATCTAACTTGTCTACCCAAAGTTTTTATATGTATTTCACTGATGGTTTTGTAGGAGGATATAAGGAAATGCATTTAGATTTTAGACCATTGGAAATGGTCATATATCCTGACCTACAATCACTGCTACTACAATAGCTAACCATGGTCTTCTTAGGATTATAGGGTATCCCAAATTCTTTTTTTTGAGTTACAACACCATAAAATCAATGGGATATTTCCAAGACTCAATAAGTATAACAACATGTTCTATAGTTCCTTCTGGTTTGGTTACAAACTAATCTAAGATTTGGAGAATGGTAGATGTAGGCTACACTTTTGTGAAAGATAGTGTTTAGAGAGTATCAGTTATTATAACATTAATAGCTTCCCCTAAATCCACTAGAAAATTAGGAATTTCCTTTTCTCCTATTGTGACTATTATGACTAGACTACTTGGGTCTGAATACTTGGGTATTAACAACTTTCTTGCTAACAAGTCAGTTACCTTACCATAAACATGTATGGTTTTTGGGTACTATTTATTTCTTCCAAGTATTTTAACACACAAGTTCTTGATGATTTTATTCAATTCAGGAATGTCCCTAATAGCTTGTAATAGGGGTACCTCAATGTCAATCTTTTTTAGTTCATAGATCAAGTCTGATTCTTGTTTGATTTCAACATCTTTCAATCTTTAAAGAAAAGGAACTACTGGTGTAGTGGTATTTTCCTTGGGTTTTCTAGATCTTTCATTGATTTCCATTTTCTTGTTGTTTGACTGAGACAATTTTGTTTCTTATTTTTGGTTAGGTACCTCAAAAATGAGAATTGGAGGTTCTTTTATAAATTTTCTTGATCTTAACTGAACATCATAATAATTAATTGCTCCTACATTCATTGTCTCCTTGTTCATTGACATAAATAGGTGATGGATTCTTATTTTTTGGATTGGCTACTAGTTGTGCAAGCATTGGAAGCTAATTGACTTGTTCTAGATGTTAGACAATAGGAGGTGGAATTATGGTCTATTTTTAGGTTGGTATTCTTGGTTGGTTGTATTTTTTATGTGGAGTCCATTGAAGATTCCAATATGGATGTGGTTGTTGTGGAGGCATCCATGGTTGAGGTGACACCCAATCTTGTCTAGGCCATGACATTTGAACTAAGGGAATTTTATTTTGACCCCATAGAGGTTTTGTAACATTCCATGGTGCCATCCATGTATTGGTTGGATTTATTGCACCAAACTATCCTTGGACCTGATGTTGTGGAAATAAGTTATGTCTTTGGACATAGTTCGCCTCTTCAATATTTTTACCTATTTTTTCAAGGTAGGTAGGAGGGTACAATGATTTGTGTCATGGTATAGTCCTTCACATATTTCATAAGAACAAATGTTTGTTTTGTCATAAGGATATTGTTTAAGAGTATGTTTCAATCTACACTTGGGATAGTAGATTGCCAATAGTTCTGTGGCATTGGATTTAGCCTACAAACCATCCAATGTGGTGTTTAGTGTAACCAAAAGGTCTATCTTTATATTATCAAATTCTTCCATTAATTTACCTAGCTCATTTGATTTCCCTAGTTTTCCTTTCCTCATGTCTGGTTTGGTTCATGAATAGTTAGTACAGAGCTATGAGATCTGATGAAATAATAGTTTATTTATGTCTCCTCCACCCATTAAGTTCAATCCATCAATAATGTCTTCATCTAGTCCTTTAAGGAAAAAAAAATTTAGGATTTAATCAATAAGTAGGTAATTTCTTTATTTGTAAGTAAAAAAAATCTATCCAAATAATCTTCTAAGGTTTCATCTTCATTTTGTTTGATTTTAAAGAATTCCTCCTTTTTTCGCTCACCTTGAAATAATCTTGATACTTATTCAAGAGTTTAGTTTCCATGTCCTATCATGTAAAAATGGAATTACCTTGTAAACCCATGAACCATCTCATGGCTACATCTTTAAGAGTTGATGGAAACAATTTAAGTTTATGATTATCTATTGTGTAGTCATACGTTTGACACAACACCTTGAATTCAAACAAAAATTGCTTAGGATCTTCAGAATATCTTTCCCAAAAATTTGGTAAATTGGTAGGAGAGATGTTTTTCATGGTAGTTTTATCATTGGTATCTATAACAATAGGAAAGGAAAAAGTCCTTCCTGGTTGTGCAACTTTTTAGTCTTGTTGATTAGCTATGTCTTCTTCTTTGGATGGTTTCTCAAAGTTGGGATTGGCTTCCCAAAGGATGTTTGTATGACTAGTAGTAGGTTGATCAAATTATTTAAAAATTTACTCATCTAAAATGTATTCAAATGCTTCCTCTAAATATTTTATAGCCTCTAGATAGTCTTTTATTTTGAGTAAGTCTAAATGAACTCTTCCTATAAGACTTAATTGTGGTAATGTTCTAGTTCCAAATACAATTTTAGGAGAATCATAAAGATGTGATTCAACATCTTGTTCAAGACTCTTAGCTAGAGATGGTAAATGCATTCTGTCTCTATGTTTAGAAGAATGACTTTCAACAAAATATGTTGAAGGACTTTATGTTTGTGTTTTTGGAGGGAATCTAGGAACAAATTGTCTTTTTGAATCTCTAGGTCAAAACATAAATTAATTGATATTTTTGGAATTTTATTGATTTTTTTTTTGTATTTTTAATATAGATAAATAATATTTACCTTACTAATACCTAAGTTCCCCATAAATAATGCAAAAAAATATGAGTGTTGTTTAACTCTTCATTTAATCAATCATTCAGATTGATGTCTATCAAAACAGGGCTAGTGTCTAAAGTTGTCCGTAGCAAGGCTTATGATTATAGATCTATATATTTATATTTTTGGGGGTGTTTAGTGCATATATTATAATGATTTATAATGAAATAAATGATTTAAACTATTTATTTTACACTTGATGAGAGAAAATATTAACCATTACATTAACTAATTCAATCCTTTGCTTGGAATCAAAGCACACTTAATCTACTTCACACTTGCTTGGAGATGTAAATGTAAATCTAATTCACACTTCCATGAAATGTAAACACTCATTTGGAAAGATAATTTTAAGATAACTCACTCCTTTATATTAAATCAAAAGAAACACTAAGATTAAGTCACAATTGCTTTGGAAAATAAAATAACTATTAGAATGTGAATCTTGAATTTAAATTGCTAAGGAATGCAAGTATTTAAGATATCTTGATTATCTAGTAATGAAGAATTAATTCAACATAAATATAAATACCATATATAAATTCATGTTTCCAAGAAGAGTGGGCCCTTACTCTTCTTAGAATCAGGAATGAAGTTTACTCAATACTACAAGATAGAATAATATTGCATTAAATTATGAATGTTGGAATGTTCAGAATATGTCTTAAACTCAAAATGTGTTTTTATATATTATATTCTCTCCTCTTAAGATGAAATAATTTCACATTTATGTTGATACATTAGACTAAATATAGTATACATAAACATAGGACTACTAATCAATATATTTAGCCCAAAGATAGGAGATTTAGATTGAGTATAATCCTATAAAATCCAACTATCATTATGGGATCAGTTATACTATCCATATAATAGTTTTAGGGTCCAAATATGTGAAAATTATATCAATATTGAATCCTTTAAAATAGTGAGTATTTATCTAATGTTATTCCATTTGGATTAATTCTTCCTTTCTCAGACTATCTACAAATTCTCTTGCTTCTCAGACTTCAGACCTACATAGTCCATAGATAAGGACCTGCAAAGTTTGTAGAAATGGTTGAGTATGTTCATATCTTTGGAAGACTGGGATCAAAACTAGAGCTTCTCCAAAATGTTTCTTCTACCATATTTCCTATGTGTTCTTCAAAACCAAAATACTAAAACATGTTACTTGTTATGTATAAATGACAAAATAATAAATCAACCTTTGGCTTGAAATAAATGAGATAAAGTGGCTATTTTACTTGCATAGTTAGCTAAAATTATATGATTTTCATAACATTTTATCCTTAGAGAGATCAAATGAAGGAAATTCCATGTTAATATGAGCCATATTTTGGGTTCATCACACTTCAGTCTTCTATTTTGAATATTGGGCTATTTGGGTGGATTACATGATATTCTTACAAGTGTAATATTTTTATTGGATCACTCTTCATTGGGATCTATGTGGCATAATATCATAGGATTGAATTTTTTCATGAAGTGACTTGGATTTATAACCATTGAAATAAATCCCACCAACATTAAATTATCACCTACATTAGATATTTCATAGATAGTTATGCACCACCTAAGTGTCATACTTGAAACATGCTCAACACTTGACACTTTTCTATGTACTTTAGTCTTCTATTTCTAATTTAGGGTTATCTAGGTGGATTGTGTGATATTCTTCCAAGTGTCATATTTTTATTGGATCATTATTTATTTGGCTTCTTGGTTTCTTTTGATCTTATTATTATTGCAAGATAGGGCTCCATGTGTCCTCAGCATATTGGTCCCAACTATCGAGTGGTTTCCACATAGTATCTAGATATACAAGATTTAAGTGACTATATACCAAGTTTCATCTTAACATGTGATCAAATTATTGAGATATTGAATATTACACCTTAGCTACAGGGGAATGAAGGGTATAATTGAGTACCAAGTGGCATGATGTGATTTTATCACTTTGTCACATGACTTTAGAAAGTAATTGGGGCCTTAGAAATATGAATGGGTTCCATATGACATGCTCTACTTGGGTTATAAATATTTTGTGGGATGAAATGTAGTGATTGAATGACAAGTGGAACATTCCAATTGGCTCACTAGGTTATGAACTTTGTAACTTTTCTTTGGACTTGAAATGTCATGAATGGGTGCCAAGTGGCATGATGTGATAGGATCATGGGGTTGTGTTATTTTAGAAAATAATAATATCCTTGGAAGACCATGACTGGGTGTTAAGTGGCACACTTTCATTGGATCATTAGGTTGTGAGAATTTTTAAAGGCTAAGATATGTAAGATAAAACTCAAAAATTTGTGTGGCTGAGTGACTAGTGCATGAGACACTCTCGCATGTCAATTGAGGCCAATTTGGTATTAGGTTCATGTATAAATGAAAAAGTGAAAAATTAATACCTTCATGAGTAAATTTAAGGTATCTCCTAGGAGATACCTTTAAGGAGAAATCCACTCTTGTGTATGTTTGAATGGTGTCTTCTAGGAGATACCTTGAAGTTATTATAAGGGCCTTCAAAATATCACCTTGTAATGCCTTCTAGGTAAAGTAAAATTCCACTCATGCATGTTGAAAGTATCTCTTATGAGATACCTTAAACGTTCCCTTTAATGTATGAAAATACCCTTTGAAGTATCTCCTAAGATATTCCTTCAAGGGCCTTATAATTCATTCACATTACCCATAAATGTATTACAAGGCCCTTAAAGGAAGCTCATAGTAGATACCTTGAAGGGTGTTGTCATACATTTAAGGGGGACATTTAAGGTATCTCCTAGGAGACCTTATACACAATAGTCAATGTATTGATAACTACCTTTTTTGATTAAAACACCTATTTACTCATTAAATCCCTTATACACCTCAATAACGTTGGGTAAGTTCAACCTTGAGGTATCTACTAGGATAATCCTTCAAGGGCCTCCTAATACCTTCATGGGTAACTTGAAGGTATCTCTTAGGAGATAACTTGAAGGAGAAAATGACTCTTGTGCATGTTTGAAAGGTATCTCCTAGGAAATACCTTAAAGGTATTACAAAATCCTTTAATTTATCATCTAGTAGTGCCTTTAGGGTCAATAAAAATTCCACTCATGTGCATGTTGAAGGTATTTCCTAGGAGACACCTTCAACTTTCCCTTCAATGTATGGCAACACACTTTGAAGTATCTCTTAGGAGATTTCTTAAAAGGCTCTATAATTCCTTTAAGGTATCAAAATGCCTTTGAGTTTAATTTTTGTTCAATATAAAATGATGTAATGAAGGATCTAGTAGTGCCTTTAGGGTCAAGGAAAATACCACTTATGTGCATTTTGAAGGCATCTCCTAAGAGATACCTTCAATGTTCCATTTAGTGTATAATAATTCCCTTTGAAGTATCTCCTAGGAGATTCCTTCAAGGACCTTGTAATTCCTTGAAGGTATGGAAATGCCCTTGAGTGTAATTCTGCAATGAAGGATATACCTTATTCAAATCTCTCTCAATGATCTTATGAGGACTATAATTTTTATGGGTTTCACATTAAATCTTGGAATTAAGACACCTTGACAAGATATACAAAAGACCTTATAAACAACAATAAATGTATTGATAACTACCTTATTTGATTGAAATACCTATTTACTCATTGAATCCTTTATACACCATAATAAATCTGTCTAAGTTCAACCTAGAGGTATCTACTAGGAGATTCCTTTAAGGGCCTTATAATACCTTAATAGGTAACTTGAAGTTATCTCCATTAGGGTAACTTGAATGTATCTCCAAGGAGATATCTTGAAGGAGAAATCAACTCTTGTTTATTTTTAAAAGGTATCTCTTATGAAGGTTTTCTCATTGGTAAATTTGTATCAGGAACTTCCCTTTCAAAAAGTTTCACTTTGGGAAGTTTCATGTCAGGAGATTTCATGTCAGGAATGGGAATGGGAATGGTTTGGATGTCATGTTGACTAGGAAGGCATAGTATTTAGTCTTTACCTCTCTTATTTTTCTACATGTTCCTAAAAAAAAATTCAATAAGTGCATAGATTTGGCCTATGAAGGTGTGCATGAAGAGGTTTGGTGAGATAATAAGGTATAGTTATGAATCCTCACATCTCATTCATAATAATAATAATAATTCCTCTATTGGTGGTGAGAAAATGCATGGAAATTGTAGGGGAGGAGGAGAGTCTGATGTAGGGAATAAGTAAATCTAGTTTGTGTTGGATTTGTATTTAAAGCCATGGTAGCCTATTAATATCCTCCTATAACAATCCAATCCAACTCAAATCAAGCTAAAACAAGCCAAGCCATGGGCAATATAGGCATGCTAATTTTGGTTTTATTTGAGGTATTTCTGGTGTGGTCAATTTTGTTCCACTGTGCCACCCGCATCCTAGAGTTTTGAGAAGATAAAATCAAATGTCTCAGTGAGACTAAAAAATAATTTAAGGACCCAAACCAATCCTTCTTCATAGGGTGGTTTGGGAAAAATAGCATAGGCTTGCTTCATCTACAACTTTGTGGGAATTCACTGATGGCACAATGATAATGGTAAAGTGTTGAGAATTAATCTCCCTAGAATAAATCTAGAAGGAATATTTCCCAGTGACTTGAGGTACTATTGTATCATGACTTACTTGGATGTCTTTGGTAACCGTATTTCAATGTAAATCTTGAAGGATCTTTCCAAATGGATTCCCTTTCTTAATTAATTAGATCTTTATAACAACTAGTTCATAGGACCCATTCCCACCCAAATCACTAATTTCAGCTATTTTAATCTCCTTCATCTCAATGGTAACCAAGTTAGTGGCTTGATCTTATAGGAATTAACATGGCTCAAGCACCTTAATGACTTCAATTTTCAAGATAATTTTTTTACAGTTAAAATACCTACTAAATAGACCACTAATAGCATCGACATTTTTTAGAATAACCCACTAAGGAAACCTTATAAACAATAATAAATGTATTGATAAATACCTTCTTTGATATAAATACCTATTTACTCATTGAGTCCCTTATATGCCTCAATAACACTTGGCAATTTCAACCTCAAAGTATCCACTAGGATATTCCTTCAAGGTCCTTGTAATACCTTCATGGGTAACTTGAAGGTATCTCCTAGGAGATAACTTGAATACATTATAAGGACCATCAAGGTAAAGGAAAATTCCACTCATGTGCATGTTGAAGGTATACTAGGTGATAACTTGAAAGTCCCCTTCAATGTATGACAATACCCTTTGAGGTACCTCTTAGGATATTCCTTCAAAGGCCTTGTAATTCCTTAAAGGTATGATAATTTCTTTGAGTGTAATTATTATAAAGGTAATTATTTATTTATAAAACTATTAAAATAACTCTTTTAGATTCTCTATGTAGAAAACTTTCTCTTCAAAAACATTCACATCAAAAACATTCTCTATGGAAGGTTTTTTCATCGACAGATTTGTAACGAGAACTTCCCTTTCATAAATTTTCACATCAAGAGATTTCACTTTGAGAATAGGAATGGGAATGGTTTGGATGCCATTTTGACTAGAGAGGCAGAGTCTTCAGTCTTCACCTCTCTTGTTTTTCTACATGTTCATCAGAAAAAGAATCAATATGCACATGGATTTGGCCTGTGAAGGTGCACGCAAAGGAGTCTACTAAGATAATAAGGTATCATAATAATAATTCATCTATTGGTGGTGAGAAAATCCATGGAAAATTTTAGGAATTTTAGTAAAGTCTGATGTAGGGAATAATTAAATCACTTTTGTATTAGCCTTATATTTGAATCCATTGTAGCATGTTGATATCCTCCTCTAATAAGCCAAACCAAGCCAAACCATGGGTAACATAGGCATGATAAGTTTGGTGTTATTTGAATTATTTATGGTGTGGTCAATTCCATGCCACTACATCACCCCCATCCTAGAGTTTGGAGAAGATAATTTTAGATGCCTTAGTGAGACTAAAAAAAAATTGAAAGATCCAAACCAATCCCTCTTCACATGGAAGTTTGGGAATAACAACATAGACTTGTTTCATCTAAAACATTATGGGAATTCAATGTTAACAAAATGACAATGTAAAATTTTGAGCATTAATATCTAATAATGACACTAGAAGGAGTATTCCCTAGTGGCTTGAGGTACTATGATAGCATGACTTACTTGGATGTCTATGGTGATAGTCTTTCAAGCCAAATCCCAAAGGATCTTTGTAAATAGCTTCCCCATAATGTGTAATTAGATCTTTCTAACAACTAGTTCATATGACCCATTCCCACCTAGCTCTCTAATTACACCTATCTTAATCTCCTTCATCTCAATGGAAACCAACTTAATGTCCCAATCCCATGTTAATTAACATAGCTTGAGCACCTTAATGACTTCAAATTTGTAGATAATATGCTTATAGGGAAAATACTAGCTAAGTGGGCTGCTAATAACACTGACCTTTCTTAGAATAACCTACTAAGGAGACCATATACATAATAATCAATGTATTTATAACTACCTTCTTTGATTGAAACACATATTTACTCATTGAATCCTTTATACACCTCAATAACCCTAGGCAAGTTCAACCTCAAGGTATCCACTAGGAGATTCCTTCAAGGGCCTTGTAATACCTTCATGGGTAACTTGAAGGTATATCTTAGGAGATACCTTGAAGATATTATAAAGACCTTAAAGGTAAAGGAAAATTCCACTCATGCATGTTGAAGGTATCTAGTAGGAGATAACTTTAAATTCCACTTCAATGTATGACAATGTGATAATTATTCAAATATAAAACTATTAAAATAACTGATCCAAAACTCACAAGTTTTGGTTGATGAAGATTGCAATAGCATAGAAACAACACAATAATAATGAATTCCTTGAGAAGAGACATCGTATTACTTAAAGATCAAAATACAAATATAGGTTTATCTCTGGGAAGAGATGTCTTGCCAAAACATACGCTTATCTCTGACAAGAGATGTCTACCTTCCCCTTTCAGGTTATAATGCATTTATACATATTTTTGAAAATAACCTTATGAGATTGTGTGGCTTGAGGAATTAATAGGTGATGATTTAACGTCCCAGCATTAAAACCATACAACGCTCGCATTAAAATAATACAACACTTGAGGAATTATTGTCACCAAACAGTCACCTCGAATTGTTGCCCAAATCATTCCTCCCTCCTTGAAAAGTAATGGTCCCTATTGCATCACCATTCCCATTAGGTGTGGTAGTTGTGTCTTGATTTGATTCCTGATGCACACTTGGAAGGGACTGTGGTTTATGGAACTATGCGGGGCCCGATTATTCACCATTTCTATCTGACCATCAGTCTGTGGATGGAAGGCTATGAACTTCTTCAGCACGGTATCTATTTGCTTTTATTGTTGTGTTTCCAGGGCTATAACATCAGCCCTTTTGGATTCCTGTGGCTTGACCATCATGAAAACAAATTTCTTGGTGATAAGCAGAGAGATAGATGTGCAAGGTGGTACTTTTGGTACCCTATAGCACCGTGTTCCAAGAGTGAGAGTGATCTGACTAGTTCTTGATTCGTATATACCATGTAAATCATACATGAATGGCTAACCAAAGAGTACATCACAAACATCTAGATTGACCACATCACAGAAGACCTCATCTTAGAAAGGTTGTATTGCATATGAGAGAAGACATTGGTGGGTGACACAGAGGTCTCTCCCTAGGCTCAACCATCCAATACTGTATGGTTTTGGGTGAGGCTTCATGGACAAATTTAGGCTTTTAACAACATTAGTAGAGATTAAATTCTTTTAACTTCTGCTATCAAGAATGAAATGCAGAGGATTACCTTTCACCCATAACTTAGAGTGAAACAACCTTTCCTTGTCATCTAGCATCTCATCATGTGTCTGTGATGAAGCTACAATGGCTTCAAGATTAGCATGTATAATTTATTCTTCAACCTCTTCGACTGCAGGGTTTGTATGAGGTAGAGCAGTAGATGTTGTGGATGGTGACTCAAAAAGCAGTGATTTGATAGCTCGACATTCTTCTTTGGAGTGAGTTCTAGATTTGTGATAACCACACCACTTCTTAGTCTTTCCTTCCTTTTTCCTTCGAATTTTGGCCTTGTGTTTGACCTTCTTTATCACTTTTCCATTTCGAAGACTGATTCTTTATATCCATTCTTCCATGCTTCTGCTCAATCTTTACTACAAATTTGTATGCCTCACTGATGGTTTCCAAATTGAAGAGATCCATTTCCCCACACATTTACCATTATAGTCCACCATGATATTTGAGATTTTTATGTTTCTCACTTTCTTCAATGCCCAATCTTGTAGACAAAGAATGAAAAGTGTTTGTGTAATCTTGCACAAATTGGTCCTTGCCTTGGCAAAGTTTTTGCCACTGTATGTATAGATCATCATACACACTGAGGGGATAGTATTCTTCTTTTACTTCTTCCATAAAATCATCCCAAGTGGGTTCCACCCTAAGGCCAATGATATCCATACTGAACCTCTTTTTGTACACTTCCCACTAGTTTTTCATAGGTAATGATGATTTCAAAAGAGAGAAGGTGATCTTTTCTCCATCGGTGAACTTATTTATAGAGAAGTAGGATGACAAGTGATCCAACCAATTTTCCACTACATCAGCATTGATTTTTCCCTCAAATGTGGGAATATCAAAATTTACCTAAACCTTGAAGGGTTTGGGGCATTGAAATGAAGCTCCCTCGATGAGGAGCCCAGATGTGTAGCTGTAGAGTCATAATTTCCCATCAAAAGTGTTTGAAGAATTTAAGCAAATTGTTAGAGCATCTATGCTTATTTCCACTGGAGGGCTTCATTCACCATTTCTTTGAAAAGATCAGATGTCTCGGTCTTGTCCACCATTTGAGGTCATTTGGGGCACATAGGTGGAGCATTTGGAAGCTCGGTCACTTCCCACCCAAGTTTCCTGTATCCTGACCTCAACCTCAGGAACATACACTCTCAAGACAAACCACTCTGATACCACTGATCCAAAACTTAGAAGTTCTGGTTGAAGAAGATTGCAATGGCACAGAAACAACACAATAACAATGAATTCTTTGAGAAGAGACATCGTATTACTTATATATTGCAATACAAATATAGGCTTATCTCTGGGAAGAGATGTCTTGCCAAAACATATGCTTATCTCTGAGAAGAGATGTCTGCCTTCCCCTTTTGGGTTGCAATGCATTTATACATATATTTGAAAACAACCTCAGGAGATTGCATGGCTCGAGGAATTAATGGGTGATGATTTAACATCCCAGCATTAAAACCATACAATGCTCACATTAAAACAATACAACGCTCGAGGAATTACTGTCACCGAATGGTCACCTCAAATTATTGCCCAGATCAATAACCTCATTCCATACAAAATCATGCATGTTTGATCTAATTTATTCAACTCTCTTAAATTCTCTGCATCAAAAAATTTTGCATCAAAAATTTTTGTGTCAGAAACTTTCTCTGTGGAAGGTTTCACTCAAAGAAGTTACATGTCAGGAGCTTTATATCAATAAATTTTTTTATGGAAGGTTTCTCATCGGTGACTTTCATATTTGAGGAATTATTTTAGAAATTTTAAATTGTGGAAACTTTACTTCAAAAATTTACTTTTGGAAAATTTATGGCAAAACTTCAATAGGTTTTTCAAATGGAATCTTTCTTTGTAGTCTTAATCTCCAGGAGCTGTTGTATTGGGAACTTTTAATTTGGAAACATTCTCTCTAGGTTATAACTTTAGAGGATTTTATGTCAAGAATTTACACATTGAAAACTTTCTATCGAAAGCTTGCATTTCATATACTTTCCATTAGAAGGATACTTTTTGGTAACTTTTCTTTTGTAAACTTTGAGAGCAAATCCTTCTGAAAGGAATTCTATTCTTCAAGGTCTTTAGGTCATTGCTAATTATAACCAACATCCCAATTTTCAATCATGGACTCGATTGAGTACACTGATATTGTGTTCAATTCCACTATTTTCAATTATCAATATGCTAAACTATTAGATCTATGGGATGCCATTAATGTAGTTGATACCCACTCCCATGAGGATAATTTAATGCCATCACAAAGGTAATTATTTTTAGACCTACTTCATTTAAAGTGACAAGGGATACACTTTGTGGAGTCCAAGCCTAAAGTGATGCCATGGACAGACCAACTATGAGATCTCTTCTTTGCTAGCAAGGTGACAGGGATGCCCTAGTACACCATTTGAATCATAAGACCATTATGGTATGCATCTCATGAGATTTATTCCATAGGTACTTATCTTTACCAATTTCATATACTACTCATGATTTACATAGGGTGGTAAGATAGAAGAATAATAATTCAATCAACAAAACACTGAGCAAGTGGCTTATCACTAGTAAAATTATCATCCCAAAGGAGAAGAACCTCATACCTATCACTAAGTTCAAGATGGGGGTCGCATTTTGATCTTTATGGAACTAGATTCCATTTTGGGGCATGAGTTGAAGGTATGTATTTTGAAAAACCAAGTGGTGGAATAGAAGGTTAAGCTAGTGGGTTATTTAACAAATTTTTTGGGTAGACGTGTAGTTTCTAATAAAAAGTAAAATCACTAAGTGAGACATATGGTTCAAAGACTAATATTTGGAGGGTAGATCTAAAATAAACTTGAAAAAAATGGAAGGTTAAGGTAGAGAAGGATTCTATGTCTTTGAATAAGAGATTCTCATTTTGTCTCTTTAGTAGACAAGTCTATCAATGACCAATGTTTGTTATTTTCAATTGTTTCTCACTTACAAACAAACATGGTTAGGAGTCTAGGTAATCAGATACAAGGTGATTCTAGGTCTGAACTAAAGGTTACTCTTTTCATGGATACTATTGCATACCTTTATAAAAAAGGTTATAGATCAGACCAAAAAGTTATCTAAGGTAACTATTGCCTAATTATAGAATATTGTATTAACTGAGACACTTCTACACACTTTAGAATAATGATTCAACATTTACTAAATATAAAAATCAATGTACATAAAAATATTTTGTATTTATAGCACATATAGGATTAATAATTCATAAACACAATAATCAGATTCATTCATAGTGATTGCACACATCAGAATTATTAAATCATTCATAAACTAGAGAAACTTCAAATTCATGAACATAAAAGGGAAGAAGATAGAATAAATAGAGTTTCATGACATTCAATATTATTTATTTCTTCTTATATTCCATTCAAAACTTTAACCCTTTGAAAGAGGGTTACAAATCATAAATATAGATCTTGGGGAAGAGGTTGCTTCATCCTCTAAGACTATAATGTTTTGTTTACATATTGATAGACTATAAGATAAGTTTGACTTACATAATGATGCATTACAAAGAGCCTATCAATCTAATGTAATCATGATTATCAAAATTTAGTTTAATTATAATATATAAATGCAAATAAGATGTTACTAATTGGTTATGTCAATTACATTCAAAATAGTATAAAATTAGCCAATCTAAATTGGCTATTGCTTGACTTGTCTTAAGACTATTGTGGGAATTATAGTAGAACTGGTAGTAGCTACTATAATGACTGGAAGAGAAATTGAAGAAGCAATGAATGTTTGAACTATCTTCACCATAAGAATAGTAGTCTAAGTTGGCATCAATGTGGCAATTGTTGTTGGTAGTGGAATTGGTGGAGTTGGCATGGTAGAACTAACAAATTGAGCTTGCTAAGCAAATTTCTTATTTTCCTCTAAGTCTTGATAGTGCTTGTAGACCTTGGCATGTTATTCTATAACTAGACCCATATCTAGAAGAGATGGTATAGTTACCATACTAATCTTGTTGATTAGCTTATTGTGATCTGCCTTGGTCATTCTAAAATTAACTCTGAATACCTCTACCTTGATGGATTTATTATTTGCTATGTTTAAATTAACCTCTATGTTTTTAAGGATCAAACCTTGTAGGATCTATTTGAAATTTTCGAAGGATTTTTTCATCATCTAATCAAATATAGCTCTTCTCACTAGCCTTCTTATATTATATTGAATAGTAGCTAACTCTAGTTTAGACAAAATCTATTTGGCCTCTTTCTCCTATTCAACTAATTTATTAAGGAATGCCTTTGAAGATAGAACCTAGTTTTAGGCCTCTTGGGTCCCTATTAATGCTAAGTTGAAGGAATTTTATGCCTTTAATAAAGTCATGAAATCTAGATGGTTGAAAACCTTATTGGGTGTATACAACACTAAGAATTTCAACTTTTTTTCATCTTCCTTGAAGGCTATGAATAATTTAGTTATGATATAAAACATGTGGAGCCCATCTGACTCTTAAAGAATGAATGGAATCAATATTTCATACAATCTAAAGGTAGCATCCTATACATCATATTCAATGACCTAAGGAAACTGAATTACTATTTATTTCTAAGTGTTTCCAACTCTTCCTTAAGCTCTTTCCTAGCTATTTAAGTTCCTTGATGTATGGCCAAGATAGCTTCCATGTGGGTCTCCATATATGTTTTCAAGTACTCTATGTAAGGGGACTAACCATTCTACCTATTTTATATTTTTCTTAAGGAGTATACTTCCCCCATCTTTTTCATGATTAGCCTCCTACATGATCTATCTTATATCTTTATCTTTCTCACCCTGTGTACTGATCCAGTGGCTTTTTCAAAAAGGGAGATCACTATTGGCAATTCTATAATCTTTAGATTGGGCCTCTTAGAGGCAAAGGCTTCAAGTTCCTTATCCTAATCTATAAGAGTTAGCTTTGAGGGATCAAATTGAAATGCTACCAGTTTAGAATTATCTTTAGGCTCTTTCTCAGTGGATGAGGGAAGATTAGGCATTATAGGCCAAATAATATTTGACCAGTCTATGATCCCAAGTTGTGGCATTAGATGAACCACATAGACTAGCTACCTCCTAGCTTTTATCTTAGTTGTTACCACTATGATTACTATGGTGGGAGTGGAAGAAGTTAATGATGAACTGAACTAGGTAGAAGGGCCTATAGTTGAAGGCAAGAATTGCGTAATGGTTAGGATGGACAAGGCTAATGTTGATTAAATGTATGTTAATAGAAGGGAAATGAAAGGGACATAAACCATAGGGATAGAAATTAAAGTATTAGAAGGGGGGAAAAGATCTTTGGTTGTCAGGAGACTCATGGATAGGTTTAGGAAAAATAGACATGTTGATACTATCTGTTGAGGAACAAATGTGGAAAAAATAGGGCCAGGGGTGATTGAAACTATAGGTAAAGACAGAAGAGGGAAAAAACTCAATAGAGATTACTAGATGAGTCACCTATGATAGGTGCTTTGGCCTTGAGTTCTTGTAGGCTTAGAAACTTTTCCTATTGTAGCTCCTCCATGTCTAACCCATAAGTTGGATAAGCCTATGGTATGTCCTTAATCTTTATCTGGTATATATTTATTGTTCTCTTTGCTTGTGGAATTATGGGATGTGATTATAAGAGAAGAGGGAATAATGCTTAGCATGGAGGATGAAGTAGCTAGTGTTTCCTCTTCATCTAAGGAATCTAATAATATAACCCTAGCTTCTATTAGTTTTTCCACTTCTGCTTCCAATTGTGTACTATCTCCAAATGTAGTTATGATGTAGCCTCCTACCACAACTCCCTCAATTAAAAAAATCCATTCATAAATGCAATAAATATAAACATTAATATTCTCTCAAATAAACATTATATTTCTCATTAATCATCTCAAAATATAAGCTTTCTCAATAAATCTTCAAACTAAATACATAACTTGACAAATCCCATGTCAAGGAGGCCTTCAAAGGATTTTCCTCTAAGACTATCCCAAACTCACCTAATTTAACAAAATATGAATACAATCATATATAAAATAATGAGAAAAAAAGAGGCAATAAGGAATTAAGCCCCCACACTTCACATAGAGGAAATATCATGAAGGAAGAATGGTCAACCAAACATCTACATCCCACATCCACTTTGGAGAATCATGATAAAGCAAAGAGTAAAGACTAAGAATGATATGACATATTCCACATGGGAGGTGTTGATGACGAAAATTGTGCTTGATCTTAATCAATCAACAATGGGAAGTTTCAAGCTATGGGATAATGCGGCTTGAAACAACCTCCAGATTTTAGAGAAGCTCGTCTCTTCTTTTGTATCATGTGTTTGGGGAAAAGGGATAGGAAATTAAATAGAAATGCAAGTGCAGGAAATGAAACCTAACTATGGCGATGCACCTGAGTGTAATCCTAATCCTAACTTGATCATAGTGAGACTATATGTAGGATTCAATTACATTTAAGAGCAGACAAGTGCATGATCAATGTAAAAGATTGAAATAATAGAAACAAAGGATTACAATAGGGAATTATTTTGCTGAGATATAAAAAATGTCAATAAAGACATAGTGTTCAATCTTCTTATAAGAATCTTCCAATCACATAAGAGGCACAAAAACACGTACAGTTATGTAGAAATTCCAACTCAAGAAAATGAGACAAAAGTAAATGACATTCTTAATCACAAATTCAGAGAATCTACAGTATAAACTACCTTTGAAAATGACACAAATAACATCAACCAAGGCATAGAGTTCAATCTTCTTGATTCATTCAGCTTCATAAAAGGCACAGAAACATGCACAATTACATTAACTTTACAACTCAAGAAAATGAGACAAAAGCAAATGATATTACTAGTCAAAATATCTAGAAAGTCTAAAATATAGAATGTCCCCCTTTAGATTTTACAATTATTCTCCTTTCATAGCCTCAAATGTATCCTTACATCAATCTATTTCCTACACAATTCTAATCCATCTTTAACTCACAGGGGACAAACATATGGCACTTTCAATGCCTTGGATACATCCTAGTCTTATCAAGAACTGCCCTGACTACAGCATGGTGATTCATGTCTACTACCTCCCTTTGCACCTAAATTTCTTGTTCCATCACCTTCTTAGCTGCTCAATTGTCTATTCTGCCTCTGCTTATAGGGGATAAACAAACGGCCCTTTTAATGCTTGCAAGCTCCAAAAATCTACTCGATGAACTATTCCATCTACCAAGAATAACTCCCATTGAGTTTCCCTCCATCTCACTTTGTTGTAACAGGTAGACGAACACTCTATTCTATTGAAATGGAAGAGGAAACTTAGTTAATCCCTAAAAATTCTCTATATTGCTTAGAAAGCATTAGAGAATGACACTTGGCACTTTTCACCTGCTTTATCGAAGACATACGACATTTTTTGCTCTCTATATTCTACTCAGGAACACTCCACCTTCGACACCTATCACAATCCACTTATTCGATACTTAGCAGTTTTAACAAAATAAAACTCATCGGGTTCCTTTCCTGAGTAGCTTTTAAAAAGGGAATGGATGCATGTGGCAGTCTTTACAGGTTAACACTTGGCACTCCCATAGACCTTTGAAGTATCACCAGGGACCCACCACAATCTTTATTTGGCAATGAAGCTTGAAGATGGTCTCTCAGAATTTGACACATGGTGACCTCTACTACTCCTGGGAAGATACATGGCATCTTCTACCTCTCCTACTAGGGGTATGTGGTGCCTTCCACTATTTCCAGGGATGGAGTAAAAGGAGGCTCAAAGAGTGACACTTGGCAGCCTCCACTACTCTTCGATACTTAGACAAAATGGAATGATGCTTCTCTTTAGCTATGCTGTAGAATTATCCAAGGCACATACTAGGCTTCTATGTATGGTGACACTTGGTGACTTCCACCTTCATCTCAAAAAGGTAGTTCAGGGCCTTCCGCAACTGCCACCTGGCACTTTCCATTGCTTTGTGTTACTTAGCCTATTGCAACCCTTTCATTGAAAAATAGATGGAATGTGGGTGCTGATAAGAGAATCGGATGCCAACATGTGGTACATTCTGCTTAGCTGGTATTAGATACATGGCATGATCCATGACTTTCCTAAAAATTATGAAAAGTGTCTCAAACAATGCCAGTTGGCTAGCTCCATATTTTGGAAAGTGACACTTGGTGGCTTCCACTCAAATTCAATACTTGGCTTCCACTCAAATCCAATACTTAGGCAAAATGGAATGAAGGAAATGAAAGGGAGAAAGAGAACCCATGCTCAGACATCACCACTTGGCACCCTCCACTACACTTTGATGCTTAGATGAAAAAGAAACCCGTGCTCTGCTCTAAAACTTTGCCGCCATGACCAAGGTATGTGGGAACCAAAATTGCAGTACACGACTGAAAATTTAAAAACAACATAGAGTAAAAAATTACTCTATAATTACTGGCAACCCCAAGGAATTTTTAGACTTCTCAAAAAGAAACCCGACTCCTGCTCTGTCAAAATTTCAAAATTTTATAGCTTCAAAAGTGTTGTTTGGTAGATGGACCATTCATAGTCAGATAACCCTTTCTTGTTTTGCAATTCAATGAAAGCCAGATCTAGGTTAATGATATCCTTGTGAAAAAAAGTTTGTAGAATCTAGACTGTAGCTTTTAGTTTGAATTCTAGCTGGGAAAATAGAACTAGAATAGCTTCAACTTCTGAGACTAAGGAATCATTCTGCAGGCCCTAAAAAACTATTTGATCCCTCTATTTGGCCAGAAGCAATGGTTCAATTTGATCAACCATTAGCACCATGTTGTTGTCTAAAAATAGAGAAGGAAGGCCTAGTTGCACTAGATCTTCAATATGTTGTCTCATCTCACTGATGCCTTCTTTCATGACTTCGAGAAGCTCTTGGCATGGTTGGCCATGGCATTGCAACTCAACACCTCATTGACCTATTTCACGGTGACCATTCTGTCAAGGATTCCCACAACTGCCAATGTTGCATCCTTTGCATCATAGAGTTTCTATAGCAAGGTTTGGGAGTTCATGACTCTGTTAGAGACTGTGGCTAGAGTGTTCTACATTGAATCTTCCACCTTCTCACAAAATTACTATGCATTGAGCATGAAGGTGAGAGATGGCCTGAGTTGAATAATCTTCAAGGAGATTCTTTCCCACGTTGATTCATACAGCTCCTTCACCAATTTTATCACTCTTACACCTTGTGGCCTATTAGCTAGTTCTAGCGTTAGTTGTGCTGCTCTCTATTGCTCTACTTGGAATTGGGCTTGAGAAGCCGTAGCCTTATTTTGTTCATCCAATAGTTTTTGTTGCAATTGGGTAACCTCTAGTTGAAGTCCTTTGACTCTTCCCTGCAATGCTACATTTTCTTGCCTAAGGGATATTGCTACATCTTTTGCAAGTGTGAGCTCTACTTTTAGTGAATCATTCTAGGCCTAGACTGACCATTGATTCTGAAGGGAAACAATATATTTCAATTGTTTATGAAGACTAGCTATTTCATTATCTCTCTTATTTATTTCTTCGGCCAAACTGTTTTAGTTTGCCTTTTCTTTGGCCAAATCAGCCTCCATCTTCTGAAGTCTTCTTGATTTTTCAAATAATCTTCTATGACTATAGAAGTGGATTATGTCAGTAGCTCAACTCTATCCTAGGGCTTGAACAGGGACATATCAATGGCCACTGCGTTTATTATATAGTCCTCTAGCTGCATTTGCTTGCTCGGCTTGACAATGTTGGGTGACAAATGGATCACCGTCAACTACTGCTAAATAGGGTCAAATTGTGACCATAGGCATGGGACAGCCAATGCTTTATTTTCTTTGGTTTTCTTCTTCTCCATTTGGGCTTTTCTTGCCTTCCTAACAACATCATCCTGCATCTGGAAGGTGAAAGGGGATGCAATATGTCCTCCCATAAAAGGATAGCCTTGTGGTAGGCCATATTAGATAGCCATTGGTTGGGTAGGGGCGAGCTGAAGGGGCATCTTTCTGGGAATAGAGGGGGAGAAATGGGTCAATGTTAGGTCTTGAGGCACCAATGATGGGGTGAATTGTGAAATGGGGATGGCAAAGGTGATATGAGGTGTCATTTGGCTAGGTGGATGCACCATGCCGATAGGGAAAGGAACAGACTGAGAGGGAGGAGGATGAGTAATACTTACTTGAGGGGAATCTATAGTGCTCTACACTTAGCACTGTGAAGGCTCCTCTTCCTCATCTGAATCAAACTACAATTGCACCCTGTTTCTCTTCCTCAGTGTCTCTAATTTTGGCTACGTCTGTTTCCCTTCCACCTATATTTTTTCTGGTGGTGCTTGTAGAGAACTAGAGATTTAAATCACTTTTGATGATGGGGAAGATTTTGGTGGTGAGGAAACCACACTCCTTTGTTATTCCATGGTGCTGAGAGGCTAGGGCTAGGCTGATGTAGTGACTGCAGCTGCAGCTTGCTCTGAGGCCTACGGTTGCTGGCGTGGTCCCACTCTAGCTTCCTACTCTATCTCGAGTGTCAAAAATTTGCTTGTTTTTGGGCTAGATGCAGGGGAGGGATGACACTCATCCTAGAGTTCCTCCCATTTTTTATTTGAATCCACGCTTTTGAAAGTGTGGGTGGTTTGATAAATTTCCTGCCTATATTTCCAATAGGCTTCAATCTTCTCCGCATCCCAACCTTTGTTCTTCAATGTCCTTGTCAAACCATAAGTCATCCTGACTTTAGGATCATAATCCCTCTATTTATCATATAAGGTTTCCCATGGCCTATTCTGTGGAAGGGGCAAATCTGTCAATTTAACATAGAGACCAGGAACATCTTCTATAGGGTCTTTTCTGGTCTCCCAAAAAGGGTGGCCTTCATGTGCAATCCTAGCCCCAATCCTATTGTTCCTTACTATAGAGGCTATGTAATCACTTGGGTCATAAACCCATTTGTCTTTGACTAGCATGAACCTTAGGAAGGCTAGTTTTCTCAACAGCACAGTCTCAGCATCTCTAGCTTCTAAACTCATGTTGCCTGCCATCCATGGGAGATTGTACATTTTTCTCTTCTTCTTCCTGGAACCATATTCATAGTCAACTACCGACACCTACCTGGTGACTTCCAAGAATGCCAACCTAGGGGTTAAAGTCTTCGGTAGCAACACTGGTTTCCCACAAAAACCATGAATTCTTATGATCATGTGATGGGACCCAAAATAAAAGTCACACGGGATTAGACAACTGACCAGGAGGTTTGAAACACTTGGAAATAACATGTTTATGATAGGTTCAGGGTTAAGGAAACAAAAAATAGGGGTAATAAATAGTTCCCAGAAATCATATAGGTCACTAGTTCTTGATAAAATGTGTGTCCATGCAGACATAGGAATGGTCCTTTGGGGGTCAAAAGCTGGGTCATATAGGTTCAGATTCATATGTCAGGTGAAAAGGTTAGGGTTTTGATGTAGTATGAGATGGAAAAAATAGGAGGAATACCTAAATACCCCTTTTGATCTGAACTAGGTCAGTTGTTCCATTATTGAAAAGGTGATCTACTCTGAGAAGTCAAGTCGATACTCTTGCATCTTGTTGACTATTTTCAGCTTGAAAATGATGGCCATTTTTTTTGCATATACCACCATGTCATCCTTCATGCCAAAGATGAGAGCCATCATTGACAGCGCATCTTAGCTAGTTGGCATGAACTAATTTCTTGGTGTAGGGAGCGTGGGTACCATTGTATCACCATCGGCCATTTGTAACTTAGACCTCAAAAACCTTGTTTGAGTGTTGACATTCACCCACATCCTTTGCATCCTATCAATAGAGGGGAATGTGGCGGTATTGTCATAATGTAGGGCTAGCATGTCCCTAAAAGCTTTTGGGGTGATTTGCAACATGAAGGGACCCTATTGAATGGTGCAAGATGGTGCATGGAGCAAGTCTGCACATATTTTGATCACATTAGGGCATGGATGCATAGCTAGGATAATGAATTGAGCTAGTTGTGAGGTCCATATCCTCATTTTGAACATCTCGTATTGCCTTGCTCTAGCTCTTTAAAGACACCTTTGGTGTGACCCTTCTCTAAGATTCTTGCTACTAGTTTTTTTCAAGATCAGGTCCATGATTCCATTTACGTAATCCTTTACATTTGATGGGTCACTGGCTTGACCAACTTCCAAGATTCTAGTTCTTGTATAGGTTCTTGATAGTTGTGCAGGAGCTGTAGCATATGACTTACTAGTGAGTAACCTATCAAGAGATCCAAGTGTCCCTGCTCCTTGTTGTGAAGATGATGTTTCCGCCATCTCTATGCCTTTTATGTAAAACTTGGTATGAACCTTGTGCAAGATAGAAACACGTTTGCTGAAGCAAATTTTACTAGGAGCTAACAATCACAATGAGCAAGATATTTTTATAGGTGCAGGAATGCTTGAGTGTTTGTAAACTTTAAATCTTGCTAAGAGATATTTATGGACCTATCAAGTCTCAAATAGCATTAAATTCAAATGAACGTTAGCATATCCTACTCAATCTTTGGGAAACAGTGAGGTGAACATGGTATGTAAGTTGCGGTGTAAGGTACCTTAGAGATTCGAAGTATTTTTAGAAGCATTTAATATGGCAAAAATTTAAAGAATTAAAAACTTTCTAAGCTGCCAACTCTGTGTTTAAAACACTTATTTAAAAGGAAAGTGGGAAAACAACAATGGAAAACAAAAATAATGAGGGGATGGGAAAGTACCTAACTACATTAATTAAGCATCCTTATCTCCCTCTGAGATCAAAAACAAAATTTCTAACATCTCCTTCATGACAAGCCAGCCTATGTTGCCATGCAAGTGATTGAAATGGGTATATCTTTGGTGAAATTTCCTCTGTGCAGGCCACATAGATTCACCTGTATTCAAACGAGTATGAGTGAAACATGCTATCTGTTGTTCCCAAAATCAGCTGTGCTTATTTTTTGGAACTCCCCTGCGAAACTTGTTTGTTTCGTCTTTTCGTCCCCCTCAGTTCGTTCTTCGAAATGAATTTCGAATTCGCTCCAATCTTGGCCTCGGAACGAGAAGTGGTTACCACCTCGCCCCTACCCAATTTTTTCCCTCCTGAACTCCTTCAGGAATTAGTCTTTCCTCCCTTTTCCCCTGTGCATGAGCGGCAAAAATCGCCGCCTCTGCACTTTTTATGCAAGGGCGGCAAAAATCGCCGCCTCTGCACTTTTTATGCAAAGGCGGCAAATTTTGCCACCCTTTCCTGTGTTCTTCATCTCCTTTTCGCCGCCCTTGCAGTGGACGGTAAATTCCCCGCCGACTACCGCTTCTACCGTCGTCGGCCGATTTCTGCCGTCGTCGGCATATTTGCTGACGTCGGTGGTTTTCGTCTGCCGTCGTCGGCATCTTTGCCGACGTCGGCATTTCTGTCTGCCGACGTCGGTCGTGTTAGCCATCCGTTCCTCCGCCTCTGTAGAGGCGGCAATTTTTGCCGCCCTTACATCTAGCACTCGTGTTTCTCCGACTCTGATCAAACCTCCATTCTTTCCGCGCCCGCTCCCTTCTTCCTCTGATCACACAATCATGGTTCCTGCTGCGTTTTCTGCAAAAGGTCCCTCTTCGTAGACGTCTTCTCAGCAGATGTTCTTCCGAGCCACTAAAGTTTCCCTGAAGCAGTCCAAGACCAAGGAGAACACTGAGAATAAATACTGGCAGCTTGGAGAAAGATCTTGACAGAAGAAAAGGAATGAAAAATCTCATGAAGAGCACTTTGATGTCTGTTGGTACCATCTCCAAGTAAAGACTCCTATGTTAAAATCAAGGAGTCACTGATCTTCAAAATCCTGAAGATATGATCCAGAACTTCAAGAAAACAATCTGAAAAGATTTTGAAGAGACATCCTTCTCAATGTCCTCGGTGGACAGCATTCTAAATGCTCGGTTAACTTTGGGGAATTTAAAATCTGGGTTAACTGGCCACTCTAAAGCCATCACAGCATTGGAGGACGTGCTGATCAGGGTTAGAATCATCTCCAAGAACACAGTTGTGCCAGACAGCATAGAAATTCAGGCATCGATCACCATGTGCGATGCCCATTTGAAGAAGTCCGGCAGCCAAATTTGACACTTTCTCTCTTTCTTCTTCTATCCTTATGCATTTCTGTTTTCTACAGAATGCATGTATTTTTGTAAAATGTAATTACAAATAAAATATTTTGGAAAATATCTAAAAGTCAAAGATGAGTCATCTTTGACCAAGATATTTTATATTTTATTATTTTCCTTTTTTTTGAGGATTTTCTCCCTATATATAGTGGAGACCTCATTTGTAAATGATCTTGGAGAAATAGAGAGCAAACACTCTGCTGAAATTGAAGCAACTTTTGAGACTTTGTGCTCAGATTTGTAAATCAGATTTTGTCAAATGAATGAGAAGCAAGTGATTTCAGACTTTGTGTTGAAGTTATCTGTGTCATCTAGGAAATAGTTTCTTATGTACTCTTTCCTGATAACCTCTTGTTTATCTGTCTTAATAAGCAAAGTGAATGTGTTGATATTATCTAAGGGCACTTTTCGAGGGTAGGAGATAGACTTTGTGCTACTTCTACTTTTGAGATTCTTTTATCTTTTGTAGTTTCAGGTGAAGACTTTGTGCTTCACTTCATTCTACGGTTATACTGATTCCGAATCTGTGGAAAGGCTACGGAAGACTTTGCGCTTGCGTGAGCGTTCTTGTGACCTTGTTACTTCAGGTAATCTCTTGCTCTTCGTTTGATATCATTCCTGAAAGAAGAGGAATGCTATTAGCTTAAAGACTAAGATTTTCTCTGTTTTGTTCTTTGTACATTACCTCTGAAAGAAGAGAGGTAAATGCTGTTATACCACCCTCGTGTGTTATTTTCTGCTTAACCATATATTCAGCACGTAAATATTGATAGGGAACCTCCCCTTAATGAGAGGAGAGATTTACCTCGTCTTGATCTGGTAAAGCCACACTCCTCGTGGTGTAAATCTCCCTTATGCTGTGGCTGATATCCTCATTTTGTCATCAGTTAGTTGACGACAAAATATTCACCCAACAGTTTTTTGGCGACTCCGCTGGGGACTCGGATGTGCAGTCTGAAACCTCAAGTTTTAGATTGAAGTAGTCCTTACCCTTCTCCATTACGTAATCTGGCGACTCCGTTTCATGTCTTACCCATTATCATTTTAGCTTTACCAGTTGCCTCCATTATATTATCTGGTCTGCAAAACCAGAGCTGCTGGGAAGAACGCACATCTTGGAGCCTCAAGCTTCAACTTGAAGTAGTTTCGATCCCTTTTCCATTTTGAAAATCTGGCAACCCCACACTACACCAGAAGTCAGAGATCTAAGGGTGTTGTCGACCCTATGTTTGAATTGGCACAACAAAGTAATTTTGATCTATTTCCTCCATCATCTTCTCTTCAACGGTCCAAGAGTTTTCCTTCCAGCATTGTCAGGTTTCCACCACAAGGTAGAACCCCTTTTCCTGCTGTCAATCGCCGCCTCCCTATAAACACTCCACCAAGGTTTGTTATCCCACCTTTTCATCCCCTTATCATAATGGCTCAAGGCCCGTGGGGTAATTCTTTCGGTCCCCTTAATTTAACCCCACCTCTGCATGAACTACCTCGTAGTTCTAGAAAAAATTTCCCTAAGTTTTTTGGAGATGGAAAGGTTCATCCCGATGAGCATATTGCCGCTTTCTCCATAGCATGTGGTGTAATTGGGGTCGAATTTGAAGATGTGGCAGTGAGACTTTTTGTGGAGACTTTGCAAGGTGCTGCTGTAGATTGGTTCTATCACTTGCAGGCTGGGTCAGTAACAAGCTGGGATACGCTCAAGTCCAAATTTGAAGCCCGGTTTAAACCCGCTGAAGATGCACATGCTTTGTTAGCTCAGCTAACACAGATGAAAAAAGAATCCCAGGAACCCATGAGGGATTTCATAGCGAAATTCAATAAGTTGAGAAATCAAATTCCAACCGTGGCTCAGCCCACGCCGGAAAATCTCAAGTGCTTTTTCATCAACTCGCAACTTCCTGAAGTAAGTTTCCTGTTAAGGCGAGCTGGCCCGATGGATCTAGCATTGGCTCAAGATTTGGCTACTGAGATTGAGGATGATCTTATCCTGGCAGGTAAGATCAGAAAAGACTCAGGTAAAAATAAATTCCCTTCATCTGCTGAGAGCTCTCCTACAGCTACTACAGATCCTATGGTACAAAAGTTGGCAAATGAAATGCTAGCTCTCAGAAGACAGATGGCCCAAGTTATGTCTACTTCTCCTAATCAAGATATGCCAAGGAGGACATTTCAGAATCAAGCGTACCAAGGTAATGCTGCTAGGAATCAAGGGCAGCCAAATCGTCTTCCTCCCCCACAGAGGAACCTCGCCCTTGAAGCCCCTCCAACCAACTCAGCAGTTGGATATCTGGAAACAGAACACGCTTCCCCTTTCCAACCTGAGTTGGACCAACAATATGATGCTAATCTCGTTGGAGAGCAGGAAGAAGAATTAGCTAATGACTCTGTCATTGGCTACCTGAATTATCAAGATGAACCCAGGGGTGAAGGGAATGCAACTGAGGGATCATATGCCGTATTCACCCGGTCCCAGAAACAGTCAGCCCAACAAGCTGATAAAGAGAAGACAGAGGAACAACCTCGGATAACAGTTTCAATTGCCAAGTGGGGAACCCCTCTGCCCTTCCAACTAAAGGACCCGGTGACTATTGAAAAGGTACGTACCCCAAGCATCCCTGCATCCTCTACTTCAACTTTGCAAACCAGCCTTTCCCATCCCAAAAACTAGAAGAGTGATCTCCCATCCTCCGTGCCTAGTCTAATACCGACATTTGATATAATTGAGCATGTCAAAAAGACTAAAATCCAAATGTCTGAACTTGAATTTCTACAAGCCCATCCTGAACAGTTGGATAGATTGGCAAAATGTGTGAAAGGTACAGCCGTCCCTACAGGACAAAATTTTTTTAGGGTAACTCATGATCTTTCAAAAGATATATCCACCCAGAACCATCTGGTCGTGACTCCTCCAGTTGCCCCTGGAAAAATAGAACCTTTCTATGTTTCCCTGTTAATAAACGATCGCAAGCTGAGCAACTGCATCATCGATTCGGGTGCATCTGACAATGTTATGCCTGCTAAAGTAGCAGAATCTCTTGGTCTCACATTAACTAAAACTTTTGGGAGATGTTTCTCCATGGAGAACAAACCAGTATCACTATTGGGGCAAATCAAAGATGCCCAATTTGCATTTGCAGCATTCCCTGACAAGATGATCAAGATGACAGTACTAGTGGCTGACGTCCCAGCTTCATATGGCATTCTACTTGGACGAAACTTTTGCAGAGATGTCGGAGGAGAATTGAGCATGGACTTATCCCAGGCAAAGATTCCTGTGAAAGGTGTGATGCAAAGGTTGCTTCCTGAGAAAGAGGCAAAGTACGTGGTCACCCAAACATCATCTCCTGCGGCTCAGATTCTGTTTGAGTCCTCTGGCAGGGGTAATTATCTCCTGACCACGGAAGACGTTCATGAAGATCCTGTTAAAACCCTTGAGAATGCCAAACAGGAATTTGGTTCAACTGAAATAATGACAAGTGGACCTGATAGTGCCAAACAGTGGCGAGTGTCAAATAAGGACAACCAAATCAAGTGCTGGATAGAACCAGAAAAACAACCAATTATAGTATCTGACCATTCTATTGCCCGTCATGATCAAAAAAAAAAACTCTTCGCCAAGAAAATGAAGATTCATGGTTTTCGAGTCAAAAGACAGATCTTGCTGTGGGGCAAGAAGAGAAAACTAAAGGGATGGCACAGGAAGTTGTTTTTCTGGTGGAGGTTTCCATTCACACATCGTCAATTCTGGGGGGAAAATGGCCTCTTGCTGGTTTATCAAGACAGTGCGTCATCGTCGCTGCCTTTAAAGGGGCAGCATCTGAGGTGCTTCATTTCTTGAAGTACCAAATAAATTCCCCTGTATATTTGTATAGTCTTTAGCTTTGTTTTATTTCATTTTTGTTTTCGTTGTTTGGAGCCTTTCTTTTTGAGTAGCTTGACTCCGTGGCCCAATGGCACGCTTCTAAGGCACTGGAGATTTTGAATTCTACTCCCTTCCATCGCTTTTTGCAATAGAAGGCAGTTCCCCAACAGGAGCCAGCTGTTGTTCCCAAAATCAGCTGTGCTTATTTTTTGGAACTCCCCTGCAAAACTTGTTTGTTTCATCTTTTCGTCCCCCTCAGTTCGTTCTTCGAAATGAATTTCGAATTCGCTCCCATCTTGGCCTCGGAACGAGAAGTGGTTACCACCTCGCCCCTACCCAATTTTTTCCCTCCTGAACTCCTTCAGGAATTAGTCTTTCCTCCCTTTTCCCCTGTGCATGAGCGGCAAAAATCGCCGCCTCTGCACTTTTTATGCAAGGGCGGCAAAAATCGCCGCCTCTACACTTTTTATGCATGAGCGGCAAAAATCGCCGCCTCTGCACTTTTTATGCAAGGGCGGCAAAAATCGCCGCCTCTGCACTTTTTATGCAAAGGCGGCAAATTTTACCGCCCTTTCCCGTGTTCTTCATCTCCTTTTCGCCGCCCTTGCAGTGGACGGTAAATTCCCCGCCGACTACCGCTTCTGCCGTCGTCGGCATCTTTGCCGACGTCGGCATTTCTGTCTGCCGGCGTCGGTCGTGTTAGCCATCCGTTCCTCCGCCTCTGCAGAGGCGGCAATTTTTGCTGCCCTTACATCTAGCACTCGTGTTTCTCCGACTCTGATCAAACCTCCATTCTTTCCGCGCCCGCTCCCTTCTTCCTTTGATCGCACAATCATGGTTCCTGCTGCGTTTTCTGCGAAAGGTCCCTCTTCGTAGACGTCTTCTCAGCAGATGTTCTTCCGAGCCACTAAAGTTTCCCTGAAGCAGTCCAAGACCAAGGAGAACACTAAGAATAAATACTGGCAGCTTGGAGAAAGATCTCGACAGAAGAAAAGGAATGAAAAATCTCATGAAGAGCACTTTGATGTCTGTTGGTACCATCTCCAAGTAAAGACTCCTATGTTAAAATCAAGGAGTCACTGATCTTCAAAATCCTGAAGATATGATCCAGAACTTCAAGAAAACAATCCGGAAAGATTTTGAAGAGACATCCTTCTCAATGTCCTCGATGGACAGCATTCTAAATGCTCGGTTAACTTTGGGGAATTTAAAATCCGGGTTAACTGGCCACTCTAAAGCCATCACAGCATTGGAGGACGTGCTGATCAGGGTTAGAATCGTCTCCAAGAACACAGTTGTGCCAGACAGCATAGAAATTTAGGCATCGATCACCATGTGCGATGCCCATTTGAAGAAGTCCGGCAGCCAAATTTGACACTTTCTCTCTTTCTTCTTCTATCCTTATGCATTTCTGTTTTCTACAGAATGCATGTATTTTTGTAAAATGTAATTACGAATAAAATATTTTGGAAAATATCTAAAAGTCAAAGATGAGTCATCTTTGACCAAGATATTTTATATTTTATTATTTTCCTTTTTTTTGAGGATTTTCTCCCTATATATAGTGGAGACCTCATTTGTAAATGATCTTGGATAAATAGAGAGCAAACACTCTGCTGAAATTGAAGCAACTTTTGAGACTTTGTGCTCAGATTTGTAAATCAGATTTTGTCAAATGAATGAGAAGCAAGTGATTTCAGACTTTGTGTTGAAGTTATCTGTGTCATCTAGGAAATAGTTTCTTATGTACTCTTTCCTGATAACCTCTTGTTTATCTGTCTTAATAAGCAAAGTGAATGTGTTGATATTATCTAAGGGCACTTTTCGAGGGTAGGAGATAGACTTTGTGCTACTTCTACTTTTGAGATTCTTTTATCTTTTGTAGTTTCAGGTGAAGACTTTGTGCTTCACTTCATTCTACGGTTATACTGATTCCGAATCTGTGGAAAGGCTACGGAAGACTTTGTGCTTGCGTGAGCGTTCTTGTGACCTTGTTACTTTAGGTAATCTCTTGCTCTTCGTTTGATATCATTCTTGAAAGAAGAGGAATGCTGTTAGCTTAAAGACTAAGATTTTCTCTCTTTTGTTCTTTGTACATTACCTCTGAAAGAAGAGAGGTAAATGCTGTTATACCACCCTCGTGTGTTATTTTCTGCTTAACCATATATTCAGCACGTAAATATTGATAGGGAACCTCCCCTTGATGAGAGGAGAGATTTACCTCGTCTTGATCTGGTAAAGCCACACTCCTCGTGGTGTAAATCTCCCTTATGCTGTGGCTGATATCCTCATTTTGTCATCAGTTAGTTGATGACAAAATATTCACCCAACACTATCGACATCCATAAGCTCTTCTTGTCCTTGAAAGCTTGTGGTGTACTGATTCTTCATGCTGTCATGTCTCATCAAGAAATCAATGGATGTTGGTTCTTCACTCTTTATCCTTTGATATCCATCATCTTTTGGCTTATCTCCTTCTACCTTATTTTTGGGTTCCATTGCATCATCATGCTCCTTGATGACTTCCACCTCTTGAAAGGATAAATCTGAAAGCTGGCATCCCCTCTGCATAATTAGTTGAGTCTCAATGTTGTCTTCTCCACATTTGGCCAGTTCATAGCCTTCTTGAAGAATAGTGTCACCTATCTCAATGACTTGATCAAGGAAGTGTCCATGCTCTTCCAATCTTCTTACAAAGTGAGGAAAAAGTCAGAAATGATCTCTTCCTCATCAGAGGTTAAGACAAAAGCTTTTGACTTGTCCTCTTGTTCATCAAAGGGGGTACCTATGATGATTTCCTCTTCATTTATCAAGAAATCTTCTTGACTAGCCATGAACTGAGTATACTCTTCTTCATACTTATTTGCTTCCTCCAAAATATATTCTTTTTTAAAAAGGGATAACGAAGAAGGCTGTGCTAAAAAATAAGAAGCTTCTTGATGGAGGGTGGAAGGGACATGAGGGGAAAGTGAGGGTTTGGAGTCCTCTTCCCTTGCTACTAACATAGACTCGGCATTATTGGGGAAATAACCTTTACAGGTTTGATTTGGCTCATGAGTAGGGGTTGCGCATATCTGATATGAAACTTGTTGTAGTGAATGTGCAGGTTGATAGACTTGGTAAGGCTATCTCTCATGAACGCTTAGCTTCTCCTCTAAAAATGCAATCAATCCACACACATCTAGCATCTCATATGTAAGCCTTTACCAATTTTCTCTTTCAATGGGATCCCATTCACTTTTAATCAGATCTATTGCATCCCTTACTTGATGGATGACATGATTAGGGATTCCTTAGCCACATCCTCTTCTATTGTCAAGCTCTAACACATATTTTTTATATGCCAATAGTGCTTTTTTGAAGGTGAAAATAAGATTAGGTTGAGCATGGGATGTGACATATTGGAGAGACTGGGCATAAGACTGGTATAGCTCATGACAAGGTTGAGGCTAGTCATATCGGACCTATGAAGGGTGAAACTCATGAACATATGCATCCATGATTCTAGGAGAAACTTGATCTTGATTAAAAACATATGAAGGAGAATAAGACTCATAGCTATAAATAATATAATTATACATACCAAATGGTGATTTCTTGATGATACCAAGACTGCTTAATCGGCTGATTTGACTCAGAGTCACCGTTGGTGTTGATAAAGCAAAAACCTCCAAAGGCTAATTGGCTAAAGAACACACAAAAAATTCTTCAACTCCTTGAAACATTGGTCCCAACAGGAATGCCAAAAACTATTGATGATGAAAATTGTGCTTGATCTTAATCAATCAACAATGGGAAGTTTCAAGTTGTGGGATAATGCAGCTTGAAACAACCTCCATATTTTAGAGAAGCTAGTCTCTTCTTTTGTATCAAGTGTTTCAAGAAAAGGGATAGGAAATTAAATAGAAATGCAAGTGCAGGAAATGAAACCTAACTATGGTGATGCACCTGAGTGTAATCCTAATCGTAACCTGAGCACAGTGAGACTATATGTAGGATTCAATTACATTTAAGAGCAGACAAGTGCATGATCAATGTAAAAGATTGAAATAATAGAAATAGAGGCTTACAATAGGGAATTATTTTGTTGATATACAAAAAATTTCAACAAAGGCATAGTGTTCAATATTCTTATAAGAATCTTCCAATCACATAAGAGGCACAAAAACACGTATAGTTATGTAGAAATTCTGACTCAAGAAAATGAGACAAAAGCAAATGACATTCTTAATCACAACTCCAAAGAATCTACAGTATAAACTATTTTTGCAAATGACACAGATAACATCAACCAAGGCATAAAGTTCAATCTTCTTGATTCATTCTGCCCCATAAAAGGCACAGAAACATGCACAGTTACATTAACTTTACAACTCAAGAAAATGAGATAAAAGCAAATGATATTACTGGTCAAAAACTCTAGAAATTCTAAACTATAGAAAGTTGCCCCTTTAGATTTTACAATTCTTCTCCTTTTATAGCCTCAGATGTCTCCTTACATCACTCCCTTTCCCACACAATTCTACTCCATCTTTAACTCATAGGGGACAAACAAACAGTGCTTTCAATGCCTTGGATGCATCTTGGTCTTATCAAGAACTGCCCTGACTGCGACATGGTGATTCATGTCTAGCACCTCCTTTTACACCTGAATTTCTTATTCCATTACCTGATTATCTGTTCAACTATCTATTCTACCTCGACTTAACTGGGACAAACATACGGCCCTTTTAATGCTTGCAGGCTCCAAAAATCTACCTGATGAACTATTCTATCTACCAGGAATAACTCCCACTGAGTTTCCCTCCATCTCGCTTTGTTGTAATAGGTAGACAGACACTCTATTCTATTGAAATGGAAGAGGACACTTAGTCAATCCCTAGAAATTATCTATATTGCTTAGAAAGCATCAGAGAATGACACTTGGCACTTTTTGCCTGCTTTATCAAAGACACACGACATTTTCTACTCTCTCTATATTCTGCTCAAGAATGCTCTACCTTCGACACCTATCACAATTCACTTCTTCAATACTTAATAGTTTTAACAAAATAAAACTCACCACGTTCCTTTCTCGAGTAGCTTTTTAAAAGGGAATGGATGCACGTGGTAGTCTTCCTAGGTTGACACTTGGTGCTCCCACAGACCTTTGAAGTATCACCAGGGACCCACCACAATCTTTAGTTGGCAACGAAGCTTGAATATGGTCTCTCAAAAGTTGACACATGGAAACCTCCACTAATCCTAGGAAGATATGTGGCACCTTCCACAGTTTCTAGGGATGGAGTAAAAGGGGGCTCAGAGAGTGACACTTGGTAGCCTCCGCTGCTCTTCGATACTTATAAAAAATGGAATGACACTTCTCTTTAGCTATGCTATAGAATTATCTAAGGCACATACTAAGCTTCTATGGATAGTGACACTTGGTGACTTCTGCCTTCCTCTGAAAAAGGTAGTTTAGGGCTTTCCACGACTGCCACCTGGTGCTTTCTACTACTTTCTATTACTTAGCCTATTGCAACCCTTTCACCAAAAAATAGATGGAATGCAGGTGCCGATAATAGATGTGGATGTTGACATGTGGTACATTTTGCTTAGCTGCTATTGGATACTTGGCATGATCCATGACTTTCCTAAAAATTATGAAAAGTGTCTTAGACAATGCCAGTTGGATTTCTCTGTATTTTGAAAAGTGACACTTGGCAGCTTCCACTTGGATTCAATACTTAGGCAAAATGGAATGAAGGAAATGAAAGGGAAAAAGAGAAACCATGCTCGGACATCACCACTTGGTAGCGTCTGTTGCACTTTGACACTTAGATGAAAAAGAAACCCATGCTCTGCTCCAAAAATTTGCTTCCATGACCAAGGTATGCAAGAACCAAAATTGCAGTGTGCGACTGAAAATTTAAAAATAACGTAGAGTAAAAAATTACTCTACAGGAGGTATGATAACAAAGTACAAGGATCCACTAAAGGAAAATTGTGCCACCCTTCACATGGATTCACTATGCAATGAATAATAAAAGCTAATAACATGTGAAAATTCAAAAGTGAAGATCATCTCCTTAGACAAGGTTGGTCCACCACCATGTTCTCCATGTGCCTTAATATAATTGTGTCCCATTCCACATATGCAATCATTAATATTGCCATGACACCTCACTAGTGTGAATAGTGTCTACCACATCATCAATGAATAGTGTTGCATGAATAGTGTTTTGATGTACATCATTCTCCTCTAGTTGAAAACAACTCAACCCTCATGGGTTTCTATGATTGTTTTAAAGACAATTATTCATAAAAATGAAAAATACACCACTCTATTTTTGGGTGATGCAAGATTTCTCAAACCCTTGAGTGCACCTACATCAGACATATGAGGTAGATAATGTGCTCTATTGATCACATAGAGGGGGTGAGTGGTAAAACCATCCTTCTGGACATAAGGCAAAATGACCTTGGAATCACCTTATAATAAACCATGTGAACCCAAAAAAAATTAATTTCTTTCTTCTCATCTTCTATCATCTACATACTAGTCTCAAAATGATCCTCATGGGACCACAAACCATCCTCCTCCTCTAAAAATATATCCATATTGAAATGGATTTAGATGTGGACCAAATCCCACCATCATAGACCATCCTTATCCACAAAGATGCCTTAACATGTATATTAATTTCCCATGTGAGCTTAATCCCACCATTGTCCATTCACCTCCACCAAAAAATCCATCATGGCTTTCATCTCTCATCCAACCACCTATTGGATCATCCACACCAAAAACCATATCCATTGGAAGTTCCTCTCCCATGGCTGAAATAACATTATATACATTCTTATCATGTGCATAAACATTTAGGAAAATAAAAATACCCTTAATACTAGTTTATTCGTGCTCCAAACTCATTCTATCAAACTCTTCCACATGGTTACAATCTTGAATTTTTTGCAACTCTCCCTCTATCATTAAATCATCTTCTAGCTCCATGACAAACCTTGGATAATCAAATCTTCCCCAAATAAAATTATGTTTTTGTTATCTTTCCACACTTGGCTGAATATGAGCCTTCATATTTACATCTACTTTCACAAATATCTCCTCCATTTTCAACACTCCATGGCTGCAGTTTTCTATCTTCTGCAACTCTTCCTGGTTTCCTACTTCACTCTCATCAAATGTTTCACCCATGGAAACATTTTCCCACTCGTGGGTTTTCATACATTATTACCCATCATAAAACAAAGGGTCTCTTTCATTTGGTGGATAATACACCACCTCTACATCCTCTTGCATGAGGATTTCCTCTTCTCTTTGCAACTCTTCACAACTACAATCTTGACTATTCTGAAACCTTCCTTGGCTGAAAATTTCTTCAACATTTACCTCTACAAGGATACATTCTTCTTAAATCTCATTCCATACTACATGGATTCAATCTTCATATTCCTCCATCTCATTATGTGAAAATAATTTCACATCATATTTATCCCAAGCTTCTTTGCTAGAAACATACACTAATTCTTCAACTTTAGTAGGCTCCACATACTCTTCAATCTCACTATGGGATGACATTAAAATTAGATCCTCTCTCATATTGTCTTTCATGACAATATTATTCATCTTATCTTATCTCATTAAGTCAAATCTCATCTCTTTCCTCTTCTTTCTCTCAATAATCAAAATCATAGGCCACTTCATCCTCTTCTTCATTACCCAACCATTCCATTGAATCTCTTCTTCTTGAAAATGCTCCATCATCATGTCCAATTTATCCTGGATATTCATCATAAATTCACAATGTCCTCATTTTATGGTACTGATTAATTCTTATTTTCATTATTCATACCTAAAAATAAACATAAACTCACATTCTCAACTCAAAATTATCCTCTCACATCCCCTACCCAAGGAATCATAACTTACTCTGATACCACTTGATGTGGATCTAATACTAGATGATATGGAATCCTACCATAGATCCCTCACACAAATTCATTCATAAATGCAATAAATATAACCATTAATCTTCTCTCAAAAAAACATTATATTTTTCATTAATCATATCAAAATACAAGCTTTCTCAACAAAGTTTCAAACTAAATACATAACTTGAAAAATCCCATGTCAAAGAGGACTTAAAATACTTTCTCTCTCTAAGCCTATCCCAAACTATCCCACATTAACCAAATATTAATACAATAATATATAGAATAAGGAGAAATAAATTATACAACAAGACATTAAGACCTCACACTTCATATAAAGGAGAAATCATGAAGGAACAATGGTCAACCGAGCATCTACGTCCCATATACACTTGGGGAAATCATGATAAAACAAGGAGTAAAGAAAAAAAATGATATTCCATGTTACAAATGGGAGGAATGGTAATAAAGGATAAGGATCCACCAAAGGAAAATTTTACCACCCTTCACATGGGTTCACTATTGAATGAATAGTAAAAGCTAGTCACATGTGAAAAGTCAAAAGTGAAGTGCATCTCCTTAGATAAGGTTGGTCCACCACTATGTGCTCCATGTTACTTCATAGAACTACATATAATACCACATATGAAATCAATAGTGACATGACACCTCACTAGGTAGAATAGTGTCTACCACATCATCAATAAATAGTGTTTCATGAATAACATTTTACCACCACATCAAGTTTTCTCCTTAACTAAATCTTGAATGAGTTAATCAGTTCAACTATTGAGGGTTGAACTAGGATCACTTATGATTTTTATCTTGCTAAGGTAGGTAGTTATTCTTCCTTAGTTTATTCTTCTTCTTCTTCTTCTTCTTCTTCTCCATCGAGTGATGCATCAACTACCTTATATTATTGGTTATGAGGTTGGCTTTGAGCTTGTTTGGGATCATGCCCCTCACCTTAAAACTATTGTGATGGAATCATACTCTATAAATATGAGGATATCCATTCTCCATGAGGTATAATTTGTAACATTGATTCACTGAGTGTCAAGTATGGTTCTACTTGAATTGCTCTCAGTAAGTCCTCATTTAGCCCTGCATTGGTAGCTCTTTCCCTAACCTCATTATCATATTTAGACTTCAATAAGAGAAAGTCATGATAGATTGGCTCATGTTTATATTCACATCTGAGGGTGTGAATTTTATTTTGGACCATTTTGTGAGGCTCCTCATTTCTATGAAGGGTGGGTAATGCATAGGCATTCTTAGCATTACTGAATTCTTTGAACTATTTGTGAAAGGTGTACTACATTTGACCAATGGTTACATGAGACCCATGAAATGTGGCCTTATTTATTTCATAATATATTCATATATGTTATTAAAATTTTGATGAGCAATTTCCTTCTTAGCTGGCTCATCTGAAACAAAATTTTAAAGCTAGAAAAGATCTACTTTGTACCCCACCACCTTAATCAATGTGAAATATGGATATAGCCAGTAATATACAATGTTATTGTCCATTTTATAGGTTATTCTTGGGAAAATTATCAGTAATGGATCATCATGAATATCCATCCATAATAGAGGATAAATGTCCTCAACAATCTTGATTATGTTTCTTGCATATGAATAAATATGGATAAAGTTGTAGTAGTCACATATCCTCTTTTTTATGACTTGTCATTGGGTTCCCATAGGGAACCATTATTACTATACATAGTGCCCATGAATACATCCAATAGATAAGATATCATATAAAAATTTACCATAATTGTCACCTATCCTTCTCCAAAATCTTCTCCTAGATGAGTGCACTAATGATTTCCCCCAATGCGTAGGTATGATCTGAGGTAGTTAGAAGGTCTATAAGGGGAAGGCATTCTAGGTGTATATACTAAATATTAGAATGAACAAATATCCTATCCATTAGTACCATCCCTACATGGATTACCATTTTAAAACTAGAAATGAGAACTAGGCTCTTGGCATGTTCTTTCAAGGTGAATTTCTCCTCGAGTAGTAACCATTTTGAAAGAGCTCACTCCAGATGGTTTGCCTTTTTCCATGTAATTATAGTATGTAAATCATATATAATATCTAAAATAGGCAAGATTAAATACCTATTGAATGCTTCTCCATATATGCATGTGATAACAATGTCATTATCTATGTAATACAGATAACCTCCATCCATGATTCTTCCTTTGAAGAATAAACCATATAGTAAATTGATACATGACATCACTTCTAGTTTTGTATCATCATAGTATAGGACTTGGCACTTGAGTGGAAGCAAGTCTTTTATCATATGGTTATCCTCAACTACTATTTCTTCTTCTAGTGAAAACATATCAGCATCCTTGATTGCTTCTCATAATGAAAAATAATTTGAATAATGCCCCTCAAATGTATTAGGATCAAATATAGTATTGAGGTATCATGTAGAGTCCTTGATCGAGAACCTAAATGGTGTTAGGGATATCTTATAAGTCCTAAAATATGATGCCATGGTAGCTATACCGATTACTATTATATCATAATATTTTGATAATGGTGTTTCTTCACTTAGTTGAATATCACAAGTCATAATTTGTTGTGATATAATTTAGGGCTCTTGAGATTGCTTAAAGCTAAAGTCTACTCAAGTTCAAATGATTAAATGATGTGAACTTGGTTGGGTGATTGATGTAAATATTCAATATATTCTACATTGAGTTTTTATTTCATGCACCATTACTCATTAACATCTATGAGATCATCACATCTATTCAATTCAAATTTGACCACCCTATCCTAGTGTGCATTCCATGTAGGATTCCTTGTCATGTAGGAGCTATGGTGTAACATAGCTTATCACTGAAAAAATTATCATCATAAAGTTAAATAACCCCATACATATCACTAAGTTTAGGATGGGGGATCACATTGGGATGGCCCTCCTAAATATACTTTATGGTTTCTCAAGTATCCATTTTCTTCACTTGGAATGGGATTCACTTTTGGACATGTTGATGACCTCAGCCTTAACTTTTGCCCTAGGGGAAATAATTAACATCAGGTATGATAATAGGTTTTACACAAAGGATAAGTGACATACTGGTGACCACTTTTATATGATTTCATATCTCTTAGATGTGGTAATGGGAAATATATGTGTGTATTATGGGTTACCTTGAAGCCTAGTTTTAGATTGCATAAAAAATCACATTTACAATTTTTATTAATTCCTAGGAAATACCTTTAATATCCTCTTTTATGTATGCCAATGCCCAAGATATCTCCTAAGAGATAAATTAAAAGGAATTTAAATACATTTTTGGGTAACTTTTACTTATCTGTTAGGAGATACTTTGAAGTTACCCTTATAATTATTAGAAGGCCCTTCAAGTTATCACCCCTTAGAGATTTCAAGGTGAAGGAAAATTCCACTGATGTGCATGTTGAAGGTATATAATATAAGATACATTATATTTTAAGTAGATAATAATATTTTGGGATATTAATTATTACTCAAAAATGTATATTCAATTCCATTTACCATTCCATGAATCATGCATTCACATAAGATCAAACAGTGTATAGATAAATAACCATATAAGCATATTACAAGAGATTACATGGGAAACCATCTTGGGGGATAAAACCCACTAAACCATTCACATGTAATAATATCCTATAATTACAATATTTAACATTTATTTAATCACCCACTTCATAAGGAACACCAACCCCTACCTAGTTGAGCACCCACCCAACTAGTCTTCTGCAAGCTCTAACTTACAAGGAGGCTCCAATCCAATAGGAAATCAATAAAATATTTATATAAATTGAATATATAATAATTAATAAAACCTATTTTTTACTCTTTAAATTATTATTACCTCATTTTTTTCACTCTTTCCCCTTCTCTCTCACTCAAACAGCCTCTAGGGCTCACTCACTCAATATGCCTCTTCTAGGCTTATTAGGTCCATTGACTTATGCATCCACATAAATAAAATTTATCAGATATAAATTATTTATATTATTAACCATATTATGGTCCTAAATTACCTACCTTTACACTTTTATTTATCTCTTTCCTTCACTTCAGTCCACACATACACAACTAGTCCAAATAGGCTAATTAAGCCTTGCCTTTATATCACACACTTCATCTAACACATATTGGTCAAATAATATTTTTAACAATTTTTTTTACCATTTAAATAGATAATAAACACGTTAAATTAATGATATAAAATTTACATATGTCTGTCATAGTCCATAAAGACCAATTTCACTATTAGGCCTAATGGGAATTAGGCCTTCACACCCACACGTTACACTTCAGACTTCTTTAACCACCTTTTACTTTCAAAAATGGATTAAAAACATAAAAAAAATCCTAAAATATACATTTTATCACTCTCACATAGGTCCATTTCACATGTAACATCATTTCACACCTTGAACCAAGCCATTTTAGCCTACACACCATTAAGCCTGAAAACATAGAAAATTCTGTCTTACAAAACATAAGAATACTATCAATTTTAAAAAAAAACCCAATTGAAAAAAAATATTAGATAATTAATGACTTATAAAACCTCATAATTTCCATTTCACTACTTCACTCAGGCTCCAAACATCCAAAACCACCTCTGTAACAGGGCCACTCAGACTGGTCAAACATAGTCAAAGTAAAGTCAAGAGAATTTGATCATCAACACATTTATATATTAATTTAATTAATTAAAACACATTAATATTAACATAAAATACTTCCAAACTATATTTTAACTCATTTTATTCTTCGACTTTGGTTAAATAACTTCAAACTCACTCCTTGAAAATGACCACTCATAACTACTAATAGGCCTATTAACACAGTCATATAGAAGTTCATCTTTTATAAATTAAAGTATGCATTAAAAAATAATATTACACATAAATATATTATTTTATTATTATACATCAAACTTAAATAGTTATTTATCTTTTTATATCATCATTCAACACAGCTAGAGAAGCATTTTTGTCTTACATGGTTCAATCACTTAACCTATATTTACAGCTCCAAAAAATATTATATATTTCATTTAGGTATTTAAAAAAAATAAAAAATCATTATATTCATCACCACTTATCATGAGAACTCAAACACTTCACTTCCCTCAACATGCCTCTAGCAATTATCTTAGCTTCAAAACATAGTCATGGTGAACATGACTCCTAACACATGTGAAGGCAATTTTTTGAACTTAAAATTAATTAATTATATAATTATAAACCTTAATATTAACTAAAATAACAAATTTTTGGAGTTTTAATGCCACATAATAAACATATATATCATTCTATTAAACATACACCTTCACTATCTTGACTTATACAGACTGATCAAATTGAGAGCGCTTTATTGCTTGTGTATGAGAATAAAAAATACTTAAAAACCAAATTAAAATTATTTATATATCTTTAAAAAATATCCCAAATCATTTTATCTATCACTAATCACCTAAAACTCTTCACTAATCACTTTTTCACTTTGCCTAGTTATTTATCACTATTTTCATTGTTTGCGGTCTAATGATAGGATATTTTGATTAACTAAAATGATTTAAAAAATGAAGATAAATTTATAAAATAAATCTATGTGTATTAATAAAAATACTTGGCCTTAAACCTCCATCAACTTGTATGTATTGACTCATTCAACCCTACCTGTAATAACAAAATATTCAGAAACAAGCTCTTTTTTGTACCTTATGCTCACTACCTTAACACACTATTACAACCTTTAGTTTCCTATATTAGTCATAAAAAACATATAATAATCATACTTGACTTTTCAATCTATTTTGGGTGCTAACCTTTCACTTCTTTCTAATCTCTCTAGTATGATGGTTTGCAAGCACAAAAACTTCCTTACCTTCTTAACATTTGTTCATAAAGCCGAGGGCTTGGTTTCTCTACAAAATTATTCTAAAATATTATTATTAAAATTCCCAAACTACTCCAAAATCCTCAAGTTCATCATGAAAACTCTATACATTCCAATGAGCATCTCAACTTCCTTCTCAAGCTTAGAAACCTTAACTTTGCATGCATAGGAAACCTTCCAACATTGTTTCTTACTTTTTCTTCCTCTTCAAACCTAAAAATTGGTTAACACATTTTAAATACCATTTTATACCTCAATACATTCTCACATGATCTTCAACACCTTGGAAAACTCAATTTTACCCTTCATTTAGACCTTTCTAGGTCTCTATGAACATTGGGTCTAGAACCATCAGTCAAACATGGCTATTGAATGCAATTGGAACCTTTTTGTACTGATATAAAATCATCATAAATATTTCATATCAATTAATTCCATGCTTTCAATATTACCTCCATGTTCACACAGGTCACATGCTTCTTTCCTAAACAAACTACCAAGCTTGTTCCTTCACACTAGGTCTCTCATGCCAGAACTAGACTTCTCAAAGCCTTCTTATCACTTCATGATATATTCATCAATGACATAATCAATTTATAATTACCTTTTTCATCAATCACACACATTTTACAACACATTAAATATCCCTTTGAATGTATGACAATGCCCTTTGATTTGTCTCATAGGATATTACTTCATGGGCCTTGAAACACACTTGTAATACCATCATGGTTAACTTGAAGGTATATCCTAAGAGATAACTTGAAGGAAAAATTCACTCTTGTATATGTTTGAAAATTATCTCCTAAGAAATACCTTCAAGGTACCTATTGATGGGCATTTTGACACATATTAGAAACATACATCCCCCTCATCTTTCTCCTTTGAAACAAATGTTTGTGGATTCCTTTGCCCATTGGATTATATTGGTTGGTGATTGATATGTTAGAAATGTACAGTCAACTTTTATGCCATCCCATTTGAATTATTTTTACATCTCTCTACATATAATTTATTTTTGGTTTGATCATATATTATTATTTTAAGTGTGAGTTAGTGCATCTATTATGAAGATTTAATATGTATTTTGTATTATAGTTTAGAATTCACATTATTGATATACAAGTACTCACTACTTAATCATAAATAATTTTGTTAACTAATGTAATATACTACTTGTATTTTATAAAAGATCAATTTTTAAATCATAGCAATTACTTTGTAGAATGTCTTTGGGCAAGAAAGGAATTCCCACACTTAAAAGGTATAAGAATGACTCACTCTAAGATAATTTGGATATAGTAATATTTAAACTACAAAAAATTATAAATAAATCTACATCACCATATTCCATTTTATGATGGAAAAAAAATTCCTCTTGTTGATTAGTATTTTATGTTGTTTAGTCTGCCAAATATGCATGCAAATATTTATTTGTTTAGAACTTCAGGAAAAGAATCTTCTTGGACTGGAATAATCCTTACATGTCATAAGGATGAACTTGAAGATGCTATTCAATTCCAACTATGAGTATGGAACAAAGAAGAGGGAATTCTCCATCGTGCTACAACTAATTTTAATAAATTTACACCTAGTGAAATAGAATTGATAGAAAAATAATTTCTTTCCTTGTGAAACATTTGGGTTTCATTTGAATAACTATGACAACCTTGAAATGTCTAGGTTGATATATAGAGATAATTTGGTCATTATAATACAAAATATGTTAAAAAAAAATGAAAAAAGGGCAACAACTTCTTCTACTTACTACCATGTAAACATGTATTTAAGATACCCTATTGTCATGACAAAAAAACATTAAAGAAAACAAGATAGACAAGGGAAACATATTTGTATGTAGATTTGAAAAAGGTTATAAAATTACTCATAATAGTGGAGATAAATAAGATTGAACAAAAGGTTGATACACTTTTGTTGTCACAAAATTTTGATAAGACACACATTGAATTATCTACTGGTGTATTTCCTCTAGTAATTACACCTTTAACATTCTTGGAGAGATCTATGAATTAGGGGATGCTAATATCAAAATAATAAATCTAAATGAAAGAGGGGTGAATGTTATAATTCATTCATTTTTCAAACATAATGAGGTTCTGATGAAGGAAGCTTTGTTAATTCCTTTTGATATAAATAACCTTCAATGTATTATCAAATTAAAATAAGTCCTAGAAGATATGATGGAGAAAAAAATGTAAGGTTTAAAATTATAGATGGCCAACATACAATTATAGTACAATAGATAATTATTTTAGAGGAGGAATACAATTCACTATCATTGAGAAATAAATGTTTTTTTTAGAAGGGTAATATTTATGAAAACTTGTACTCCATATCATATTATTCACAAAACATGTAACCAATATAATGAAGCCAATGAAACAATTTATAAGGCTTCATTTGTAGAGAGAGTTTGATCTTCGCATGACCTTATCCAACTAAGAGGTTGGAAGAATTTTTAAATGGGGAAAATAATGGAAGAAATACATGAACAAGATAGACACTTGTTCACACAAATGAACTATTCAACATAACAACTAGATTGGAGAAAATGTTTTCTTTTCATGGAATAACTTGTTTGGGATTGTTTTGATAAGGTGTTTGATTTGTTTTAAAGTGGTAATTTACCTTTTTTAGATAAATGAGATTTAAATCTTATTGGTACAATAGTACTTAAAAATATTGAAGGGCTTTAAGATAAATAAAAAATAGAACTAGTAGATTTATTGAAAAAGGGGTGTATTTCCTTATTAAAAACCCTTGGGTACAACAACATGGATACTTGGTGCAAAAAGGTGAAGATATAAAGTAACATATTATCAAAAATTGTAGATTATTTCACCAACCATGATTTGACAGTACTAATAGAAAAAAAAATCACACCCAAAGAGACAATGGAGCATTATCTAATTTCTATAAAAAGGTTTGATGATTTATGTGTCATAAATGAAGGTGTTTCAAAAAATAAAAAATAGGAAGCATTATCTTCAAATTCAATAATCATATTGAGAAAATATCTAGATAGTGATGGAGGTTAGCTTCCCAAGATAGATATAGAGATATTCAGCTACCATTATGGCCCCCCATGTCTTTGGCCATCCATTTTAGAAGATTTTAGTGGAATGTTCATTATTGGTGGGAACATTGATTTGATAATTATTAATCTTCTGAATCTCATTGAAGTTTTTAAGGAATAACATCTATGCCTATTTATTTATGCATTGATTGATAAATTTATTGTTGGGAATTTCAATGTGTTCATCATTCACAAACTTGAACATTTTTCATAACTCTCTTAGAATCCATGTGTTGGTGATTTCTATTGCATGAAAAAAATGAGTGTCATACTTTGGGGTCCAAACAGTGATGAATTCAATTGGACTCATATTATAGGTATCAATTTTTCTCAAGATTCCACTACTTTTTAACTTAAATATTTCATCATCCATTCACAAAAAATTAAATTAGAGGAAGACATTGACATCAGCAAAGATGTACCAACATTTCAAATGATTGGTTCACACAAAATAGTAAGGCCATTCAAAAATGAAATAGATAACTTATTTTGGGAGAGACTTATCTCTACTTTGAAAAATTTAAATACATGTGAAGTGCTAAGGGTATATATAGGAGACGGATTGGTTCGTGCTTATACACAATTGTAAAGTAATTTATTTTGCATTATAGAAAGTGAAGAATTAAAAAAATTAATGTTTAATTTTAAATTTTTTTGACAAATTCAGATTTACCAATATAATAACCACTTTGATTAGTACCATGTGCATAATATTTTTAATTTATTTTATAATCATGCTTGATTTTTTAAATATAACATCTTAACAATATTTTAGTTTGTATGCTTTATTTTTCAAACCTAATAGCTTAACAATATTTTGGTGTGTAGTACTAGTGACATTGCATGCAAGTGAGGAAATAATAATAATGAAAAATCAATGAACATGAACATGACACATTGCAAGTTGAATAAGGTAAGATATGATCATGCAAACTTTTACAATTCTATAATTTTTTATTTATCAGCTATTTATAATCTACAAAAATATTTAGTTGTCTTTTATATCTCAACTAAAAAAATTCACAACACAACTCTATAACTTTATGTCTCCAATATAACAACCCATGACACAACTCTACAGATTGTTGTCTCCATGAAAATAACACAAGGTAAAAATATACAAAAAAGAACATTTTTAAAATACAAATATCAAATCAATTGATGATGATAATTTTTAGTCACTACATTATATAATACTTTACAGGGAATAAAAAACCAAACGTTCAATGAAATAGTGTGGTAATTCCACATTATGACTCATTACTGCCATGATATATCACCTGTCATAGTTATAAACATGTCATTTAAGATGAGAATTTCATGTAGTCTTAGGGTTTATAACTAGCCTAAGGTAAAAAATGTATAATTTTATCTCTATAATCTCATGTGAGTCTAAGTTAGCATTCTTTGTATGATGTTATAACCATTTGCATGTTTAGTTTTCATGTTTTTGGTATGTATAGGTATAATAGTGCCTAAATAAGATTTTTGATAAGATCTCATGAATATAAGGACATGCCATGAATAATAATTGATCATTTGAAGCATAGATATTGATTCTTTCAGTCAGCTATGAATTACAACAGTTAGCTATAGATTACAATAGTTAGCTACAGATTATGATAATTATGATTTAAAATCTCATATCTCACTATAGATTTAGCCACAACATGATCTAAAGAATTATAGAATATCGTTCACACATTCCATGATGATCTATGACTCCTTTTTATAGTTTCTATTTTTATACATGTCTATATATAGATTCTTATTTTTGTATAGCTTTCCATTTATGGAAGTTGTTATTACAAATTGTAACTCTAGAGTCAGAAGATATGGATATATTGTATGTAAATATTTGGTGATTAGATATGGTTAGATGTAGCAAGTGCAATCTCATGAGGATATTTTTGATTCTATGTAGATCTTATTACAATGCTTTTCTCTATTTTGGCTATACCAACTAATCTCTTTGAATATCTTCTTGTTCTAAGTTAGTTGACTTGTTACCTAGTTTCTAGGATAGTTTCTTTTTTATATAATAAAAGGGCATATCCATGATAGATCTAAAAAGAGACATAGATATTGTAAGTTTTTTTATTTTGAATACAAGAAGACCTCACAATAGATTACTCTTTCATTCTATGTGTTAAGATAGCATATTAAGACTGAGTTGATTTAACCCTAAATCCAAGGGTGAGCAAGGGTTCACTCCCCAAGGAGATTGGAAACATTACTTTTGGTATTTATTAGTTTATTTCTTATTTTTTTCAATTAGAATTAATATATATGCTCTGTTGGATTATATTGATAACCTACATGATAAAATAGATGTTAATGGTTCACTTTAAGATTTGAATAAGCATTTATCATTTCTTTAATTCCAGTAACTTTCATTTTACAACTTAGTTTAGAAGTGTGGGTTTGAGATTTGGTTTCAGTGTGTTTAATTCATATAATTATGTGATTTCTTTTAGAGTATTCAATTCAACATCTTGATGTATTTACATTTCAAGCAAGTGTGTTTCTTTTCAGCATTAGTTTAGATTTTTAGGAGTAGATATTTAAGTTAGTACAACACCAAAAAACCCCTAAGAACATTTTTAGATGAAATCAATAAGTACCTCACTATAGACAGCCTTAGACACTAGCTTTGGTAAGAAGTGACACCAACATAGATTGGTTAAATTAAGGGGTAACAATGACACCCATCAGTTTTTGGTGCCATTACCAGGGAATTCTTAAAAAGTACTAGTAAGGTAAACACTCAGGATAATAGTCAAAATATATAAATAAAACAATAGTATAAATTACTTTCTTGTCATATTTAGGTATATGAGTAAGCAAAGGGATTCACAAGGAAGGTTTGTTCCAAAATATCCTTATCCTTTGGATGAAAGAATCAAAGTACTTTCAAAAAAGATAGAAAGTTTGTAGAAAGAAATGAGTCTTTTAGAAGTAACTCTCGGGATCTAAAAGAACCTTCATTTGTAAGAATTTAACTTTCTAATATATAATGGTGATCATATTTTCATACATATATATATCAATTGTTCATGTTGAATGAGATTATTTCAAAGTTTCCAATGTTTAACATAGATAAAAACCAAGCTGTGTACAGGAGATCGACAAAGCGCATTAAGTCAAATAGTCAAGATGAAGATCAAATGATGAGTGATGAAAGGTAAATATAAATTTCCTTACATAATATCAATGGTGAATGTTTGATCTTAGATGTGAGGACATGAGATGACTGGAAATTATCTAAGGTTTAACTATGACTATTGGCATTGAAATATTCTAATTGCAAAGAGAAAAACTAGTGATTAGTATTTCATCCATAACTTTTGATCCAGGATGAATTCCTTGATGAAGTAAAAATAAAATTTATATAGGAATCTAAGGTACATATATTGAACCATTTTATAATGTTTTAATAGTTTTACAATCAAATATATCAAGATCTAAAGTTGACTATGTGTTTGATCATGTTCTATAAGTGACCCAAGAAGGATAATTGAGTATTTGTTGATGAGATATGGATGTCTCATGATGAAATATTCATTGGAGAGTGTTTTAAACTGAATAAGGATAGTATATGTGGTAATTGTATTTTTGAATAATATATATTATATATAAACAAAGATGTAGAAGTTGACTATGTTTGTTGAATGCACTAGTAGTTTGAGTGACCATCTTGTAGAGGTAAGTTGAAGGTGTGTTGAGCAGAGTTAAAGAATAAAATTAGCATGGAGATGTTTTATTAGTATATAATTATTAAGATAATCCATTGGTTATCATGATATGCCTTTTATTAGATATGCAGAGTCAAAATATCTCGACTATATTTTGATAGTATATGACCAGTCTAAGTGGTCATTTTGTGTATGTTGTTTAAAGTGTTTAGAATATGTATTGATGTGTCTAAAGCACATGGAAATATATATGATGTATTTAAGGGTTCAGCCATGTGATATAATCATATTTATATGTGAAATATTTGATTATTTGGCTCAAAAGTTTGAGAATATGTTTTCTATGTATGAAGACCTGAAGAGCTAAAAGACCTAATTGGTAGGTCCAAGTGTGAAGTTGGTGTTCCAGATGGAATGGAACCATGTGGGAGTGATAAAGTAAATATTGGAGATATGTTTGATGTATTTAAATCATTGGTAAAAGATTAAGGTGGTCTAAGTAGTCTCACATGGAATGTGTGAGTATTAAGGCCTAATTATTTTAGGTCTCATAAGGGCCTAATGGTGGTTTGGGGATAATGAAGCATTGGCTGACCTATGGAGTATGTGGTTATTACATGTAACATGTATGGGGAAATATTTCAAAGTAGGAACAACTATGCTAAGCTTCTTGGCTGACCAATATGGGTTACACCAAGAGCATGGTATAAGTACAAGGCCTATTTAGCGTATTTATTCTAGTTGTGTGTAATGTGGAGCCAAATAAAGGAGAAAACCTTTGAAAGAGAAGGTATGGGTTAGTGAGGATTATAAGAGAATGAATTGGATCGGACATGATTATCTAATCAAGGTGATGAAGGTGATCACATAGGTCATTAGACCTAATAAGCCTAGAAGAGGCAGAATGAGTGAGTATGCTCAAGAGGTTGTTTGAGAGAGTTTGTATGGTGAGTGAAGGCAAGGTGAAGGATGTGTGTGCCTAGTGGATGGGTTGAAGTAAAACATATGTTTATGATGGTGTGTATGAATTATAGGTCATATTTTTTATGTCATAATAGTTCTCTTATAGGTTTGAAGATTGAGTGTGAGCAAAGAATTGAAGAGTGAGGTTAGTTGGGATATTGAATGTGTCTTAATTGATCTTTGTGTGTTGGTTCAAGTATGTAATGTGAATTGTCCAATAGGGAGTGTTTTATGAAATATTAGAGGTGAAGAGTGATAATTAGAGGTCCATAATTAGGTGTTGAAGACATCAGTTCAAAGGTGGAGGTTCTCATGGGTATTGTTATGGTTTCTCAACATCTAGGGGGTTGTAGCCTCCTTGCAAGGTAAAACATGCTAAAGGTCTAGTTGTTGTGGTAGCTTAGCTAGATAAGTGTAGTATATCCTTGTGGGATTCTAGTCTGATTAAAATAAGGGATGGAATTTACTTGATTAGTTGTAGTTGGTTGAAATTGGTTCTTGTTATTATATGATAGTAGTCCAATTGTAGGTTCCAATGGGTTTTATTTTCCAAGAGGGTTTCCTATGTATGTCATGTGTTATGTGCTTGATATTGCATTATTTTTCTTGTATTGATATGAATGTGTGTATGCCCCATGAATTTATGTATTTAATGATTAAGAGTTTGAAGGAATTAGAATTGAAATTAGATTATCTAGGCTCATTGATTCACCCACCCCCCCTCCTTAGTGATTGTACCTCTAACAATTTATATCAGAGTCAGTCCTTTGGAGGAAGTTTAACAAATTGAAGGAGATCCTGAGTTGGTACAAAGATGGATAAATAATTAAATAATGATAATTAACAGTGGAAGGCTATGATCAAGGTACTTGAAGAGCAAATATATACTTCGATGAAAGATGCCAAAGAGGATGAGAATGTTATCAATGATTTGTTAGTGTAGGATTTATTTTCCTCACATTTTATTTTATTTTTCCTACTTAGATATTCCATGTCATTTGGATTTCCTATAGTTGTGGATAGTCTTTTTTAAGTGTACACTCATATGAGTTTATGTTGACCTTTCATATGTCATAGTAGTTATCTTACACCTCATTTATTGTGGGGGTTACTTTGTTGATCGGCTATTATTAGATCAAGGAGTTACACTCTATTTTGAGGCATCGTTGACCAACTTTCATGGAGGAGTTACATCCAATCCTATTTTAACTTTTACTTCATACAAATTATCTAATCCAAAAGTATTGAGTTAGATCCATTAACTTTGTTATGTGCAAATTAGTCATTATTTTTTCATAATTTGTAGCTATAACTGTTTGCGCAGATTTGACCTTCACGTAAATCATGTATCACAAAATTTTTGGTGCACTTCCAAGAACCAATAGATCTATGGCATCCCCGATATGGTATTAGAGCCACATTGGTATTGCTAGTGTCTAGTTTATTACTACAATTAGTTTTGAATTCAAGATTAATTCCTTTTGTAATAATTTTTTTTTGGTTATTGTGGTATTGTTATTTGTTGGTTTGGTTGTGGTTCTAGTTATTTGTCAAGACAAATAAATTTTTAGGTTTACAAGGAGGTTTCAAAAGTTCTTTTGTATTTTTTCTTAGCTCTATGAAGGATCTCCATGGCCCTCCCTATGTCCTTCAGTCTAGTAAAAAAATTAGACCATGTTTTTTTCTCTCTGGTGAAAGTTTGGCATCCCATAATATTTGTTTTAGGCATGAAATAGAGTAAAAAGGCACCTTGAATAGTTACAAACCCTTGGACAGATGTTTTTAGTCTCTAAATGCAACCTCAAATCTGTGGGAGGCATTTTTGAAGGCTTTGAATATAAAAACATCACTTTAGCCACTTTTTTGTACCTAGTGTTATAAAAAAATATGTTTTTTCTATATACAAGTCTCTGGTAACTACTCACAACCTTCCTTACCCTCCTAGAAACATCCTAGTTCATCTAGACCTATATTTCTCCTTTGGTGGTGCCCAAAATTAGTTATACCACTAGCAAAAGAAGAAACTAGGGTTTGGGTGCTTCATTTTGGTGGCCCCAAGTCAAATCTAATGTAATATTTCAAATTGTATTTTTTAGATATTTATTTATCATTTGATTTATATTTATATTCTAAAATTATATTTTATGATTTTATGAATTAAGTCATTTTTGAGAAATTAGCATTTAAGTCAATTTAGAGGTTTTTAAAGCTTTTTATCTCTGCTTAACGAAGATGAAAGGTGAGGCACGAGTTAGCAGAGGATAATTCTCCCTCAAAATAAAAACATCTACATTATACACTCTGAGCCAATTCCAATGATGTGTTGGAAGTCTAGTAACCCCTTAGCATTAGGGGTATTTTAATCATTTAGTGTAATTTTTTATTAAAAATGGGCTATTGATGGGAATTTGTTTTGTTAATATATTGTAAATGATAGCTTAAAATTGAGCACAAAATTTTACAAAAGTGTGTATTTTTAAATTTCCCATGTATCTAGCCCATTTACATTATAAAATGTATTGAATTATAAAGTGCCAAATTTGGGGGGGAACTGCTTGACCTAGTTTCAGGGGAATGTATTGTGGTTTGTGATTCTACTCTACAATTCTCTTCCTTCTGCACATTTGATTTATGAAAAAAAAACACATTAATATTAATTATATAACAGATCTTAGCACTATTAATGCACTCACATCCTTCAACTACCAGGAATGAAAAAGTAAGATTACAATGATTCTTAGGAGTAAAGGGTTGTGTCACATAACAATGGGGGTAGAAACCAAGCCCACATCTAATGTAGACAAGATAAAACGGTTTTAAAAATGTGATGAAGATTTTGGGATGTCATGTATTTAGTATCATCAAAACTCCTATTTCACATAGATTCAACAAAATATCCTAAAGAAGTATTGGACACCCTAGAAAACTTATTTGGAAAAGTTAACACCATGAGGGGTTGTGAGCTTGAGATTGAGCTAATTAGTCTGAGCCCTATAAAATTTGACATATTAGAGGACTTATTTACCATGCTTAATCATCTTATATTGTACTTAAAAGAGTGTGGAACTAAGAAAATAGATGAGAAATTAGTTTTTTCGGTGATTGTAATACTAAGACCTGATTACTCTGTATTTGTCTCTAAATTTTATTCTACCAAGAGAGCCATAGGAGCCAGATAGAAAATTACATCCTTAGATGATGTCATTTAATATTTTACTAAGGAATATGATATGTTTATCTAGATGGGAACCCTCAATTTTTCCAAACCTTCAACTTTCATTGTTGAGAATACAAAACAAAAAGCCTCTAGTAGCAAAGATAATAAATAGAAGATTAAGGATCCAAAAAATAAGAAAGAAGAAAAAACACTACAAAAACTAGCACTAAAACCTCATTCTCCAAAGGCAAACCTAAGAGAGATAAGGTTAAGTTCTCCTATTACAAGAGGAATGGGCATGATGAGCATAAGTACATGAAGAAATAGGTAGAACACATTACACATCTCTTATAGAAGAACAATATAGGGGTCCCTAAGTCTGTCAAACAATATTCATCGATTAAAGAATACTCTAAGGAAAAGGAAAAAGGGAAAGATAAACCTAAGGGAAAAGATTTAGTTACAGTGGCTTCCAAATCTATTTCATCTTGGGTTATAGACTCTAGTGCTTCAAACCATATGAGTTTGTCAAAGGTTGAGTTTCTTGACTTAGAGCCTGCATGTCCTCTATCACTTTGGGTGGTGACACTTTAACAATAGTTGTATGGAAATGGTTTGTTGAATTCAAAGTTGGAACATTCAAAAAAATTCTATGTGTACCTTCACTATCATCTAATCTCCTTTTAGTGTATCATATTACCCACATAGGGCAGGGCATAAGAGTTGAGTTCACACTAGATTCTTTTGAGATCAAAGAGCTACATAATAACTCTATAGTTTTATTAGGGAGGGATAATCACCATTCTAGGATATACACATTCCATTTTTCTCTATATGTTTCTCCTACCACATTTCTTATACATTTAGATGGATTTACAAAGATATGGCATGCGTGGTTTGGCCATCTTAACTATTGCTATCTTGAGCAACTGAGTTAGAAGGACATGGTTACTAGTTTTCTTAGAGTTAAATTATCTAAGGGACTTTGTGAGGGTTTTGACCTTGGAAAACATATTGAAGATAAATTTAACAAAGGAAAAGATAAAAGAGATTTAGTACCTCTTGAGTTTATTCATAGTGATGTCATAGGATAGTTTTGCCATCCTTCTTTTACTAGGGCTAGATACGTCCTCACTTCATTGATGACTTTTCTAGATACACATGGGTCTAATTTATTAGACAAAAGTTTGAAGTGTTTGATAATTTTTGAGACTTTAATTCTCTTCCTAATAATAAATATATAAACTACATCAAAATCCTTTGAATAGACATTGGGAGGGAATATGTCAACCATAGAATTCAATAGCTTTGTACCATAGAGGAGATTGATCTTCATTAGATAGTACCATACCATCCTCAATATAATGGTGTAGTAGAGTGAAAGAATCAATCTTTGAAGGAGATGAAAAACAATATGATTCAATCTAAATCATTAGCTCCATAGTTTTGGGTAGAGGCCATCAATTATCCATACTATATTCAGAATCAGGTTCCTCACAAAGCTTTAGAGGGAATCACTCCTTTTAAATCTTGGCATAATAGGAAACTAGAAGTGAAACATTTTAGGTTATTTGGATCATTTGTGATGGTACACATTACTAAAAATAAATGCAAGGCTATGGAGGCTCAATCCAAACCTTATATCTTTGTTGGGTATCCAAATGGGTTCAAGTGTTATAGGCTTCTCCACCTTATGGCTCATAAACTATTCATCAAGAGAAGTGTTAGGTTTTAGGAGAGTCCCACCCACTCTTTATTAGGCACTTCTCCATCTACATATATGTCACTCAATTTTTATGATTAGTTTGAGGATCCAGATTATTCACATCAGGTTTATGAGGTAGAGGCTTATTCTTCTTATTCTTCTAATAGTGAGTCTGGTAATGAGCAAAGTGATGGGGAGTCATCCTCATCCACTTCTAGGAATGCATCTGAGGATGAGGATTTATCACCTAACTCAAACATTTGAGTCCCTCTTTGGGCTAGGCAAACACTTTAGAGTGCAAGAACTTGCACAAGGGATCCATATGATGACAAATGTACTCGAGCTGATTTTCAAAGTGGACCACATGCCTTCTTTGCTTCCATGACTGATCCACATGATTTTATAAAGGTATCAGGCATACCTGAGTGTGATAGATCTATGTATGAGGAATATTATTCCTTAATTAATGATCATACTTTGGATTTGAATTCACTTCCTAAGGGAAGGAAGATGATTCAATGTCATTGGATATATTGGACCAAGTGTGCTATAGATGGGTCTATTGTTAAGTACAAGGCTATATTTGTATCCAAAGGTTTTTCATAGGTAGCTAACATAAAATACTTAGGGACCTCTGAACTAGTAGCTAAGATGACTTCAATCAGACTCACACTTGTAGTAGCTATCACACATGGTTGGGGTGTGCATCAAATAGACATGAAGAGTACATTTCTTCATGGAAAATTTGAGGAGGAGATCTATATGGATCCGCCACCTAGATTTTTTTGGGATTTTTTTTTGGTGTATAAACTTAGAAAATTTATGTATGGCCTCAAATAGGACCCTTGGGCTTGGTATACCAAAATAGATTCCTTCCTTCTTATTTCAAGTTTTACCTGATGCCATTTAGACCCCAATGTGTACTTATTATGATAGGATAATTCATTATTGATACTAGTTTTGTATGTTGATGACCTTTTGATCAATGGGAGTTCTTCTTCAACTATCTCAGTAGTGAATAAAACTCTTTAGGATAGACTCTCCATGATTGACTTGGGATTACTATAGTACTTCCTTAGTATTGAGATCACTTAGACCAATTCAAGGATTTCATTTGTATAACCTAAGTACTCTTTTGATATTTTGGCATGGTTTCACATGGCTAAATATAATCCATATATGACTCTATTCCTACTCAGATTCAAGCTTGAGGTTGAATGCTTCACTCCATTGATCGATGCTTCCTTATATCGACAACTTATTGGTAGCATTATCTACTTGACTCATACCAAACTTGACATCTCTTATGTCATTGGTATTATTTTTAGATTCATGTAGGATCCCCATGATATGTACTAGAGAGAAACTAAGAGGATATCACATTACATTTAGAGTTTACATAGGTATGGGACAAACTATACAATTATTTCATATTTTGACTTGGTTAGGTATATAGACCTAGATTGGCCTGGTAACACTAAGTTTCATATGTCCACTTCAGGTTATAGTTTCTCATTAGGTTTAGGCCTAATTATTTGGTCAAGTAAGAAGCATAATGTTATTTCTCATTCTTCCATAAGGGTAGAGTATAAGGGAGCTATTAAGATAGCTATTAAGGCTATTTGGATTTAGGGGATCCTTTCTGAGCTTGGTGTCTAGATCAGGTAGCCTACATTCATATTTTATGATAACTAGAGCACCATTTAGATTAGCAAGAATCCAATCCTTCATCATAGGACCAAACACATCAAGATTCACATGAACTTCATTTTGTAGTTGATTAATGAGCAGGTCATCGACTTAGTATTTTTTGAGTCTTCAGAGTAGGTTACTGGTAACTTCATCAAACCCTTTACTGAGAGCAAGTTCATTCATCTACAACATCTTCTTGGGGTGTATTCCACTTTAGAAGCTTCATCATATTTAGGGGTCCTTTTATCCTTTTCACTTATTCATTTCTCTCTTTTTGGGGGGATATTTTCCCACTAGGTTTTCACTTCTCTATGTATGTGGGATTGCATTATACATGAGTACCTGATCAGGGCTAGTTGTTGGGACCCATTTTTTATTATCACCCACATAAGTTGTGCTTATGGGGGTTGTTAGTGTAGGATTTATTTTCCTCACATTTTATTATATTTTTCCAACTCAAATATTCCATGTCATTTAGATTTCCTATATTTGTGGATAGTCTTGCTTAGATGTGTAGTCATAAGAGTTTATGTTGATCTATCATATGTCATAGTGGTTATCTTACACCTCATTCATTGTGGGGATTACTCTATTGACTGGATATTCTTAAATTAGAGAGTTACACTCTATTTTGAGGCATCTTTGACCACTTTTCATGGAGTTACGTCTACTTCTATTTGTACTTGTAATTTATACAGATTATCTAATCTGAATGTATTGAGTTGGAGACATTAACTTTGTTATGAAAAAAATAGTCTTGGTTTATTTATAATTTGAATATGTATGTGTTAGCCCAAATTTGACCTTCATGCAAATCATGTCTCACATCATTTCTAGTGCACTTCCATGAATCAATAGATCTATGGCATCCCCAATATGATCTCAAGGTGTAGCTAGTATATGCCAAGACAATCTTGTGGTCAAAATAAAAGGACATAATGTTTGATAAAGAAGCTTTCCATAACAATAGAAAAGATGAAAGTAAGGAATAAGAAGTTGATATAGAATATGAGCTCATGAGTGCACTTGGTGAACTAAAGGAGCAAAAGAAGAGGAATCATAAAATGAGGAATATGATCAAAGGTCTTGAATCATAAGTTAGTTCTCTTAAGGAAAATTTGTTAGGCTTGTCCAAAAAAGAAGAAAATAAGATCAAGAACAGATCAAGTCTATTGAAGTACAATTATATAGATTGAAATACAATGCCAATAAGGCCAAAGAGGATGAAGAGAAGATAAATATTCTTGAGGATCAATTAAGGACTACAAATGCAAATCTAAAAGTAAAAAAAGATGAGTGCAATCATCTAAAGGTTGAAATGAAGTCATTTAAAAATGAGCATGATTTTATTATAGTCAAGTTGGATAAGCTAGAAGATAATCATGAGAATCTTGATTATGTTAAGGAGAATGTAAGATTTTAAAAAAATATAAGAAGGTTCATTAGACAACCAAATGGTTCAAGGTATGCTAGTTTATTTCATGGTCATTGTTATATATGTTATAAGTATTGTCATAGAGATAAGGACTATAGAAGGAAGCTAGTCAAGTATGGACATTCATGGAGCCTTGGAAAAAGGAGTAATTGGTCATGGAAAAATCATAACTCAGATTAGTCAAGAGGTATGTTGAATGATATTGTTTTCTATAGTTGAAATAAATTAGGACATATTTCCATATTCTTCAAGAATAGTTTGAATAAGCAATCTACTCCTAAAAGTCAATCAATGGTTTTGAGACCTAAGACTATGAAGGATAAATTTTATCAAGTTGGACTTCTTACTACAGTAAAGAAGGAATCAGATATGAAGAAGATACAAGACTACCAAGAGAATTTTTCTTCTATCCAGATATAAAAAGAGGATCGCAATCATCATCAAGAATAAGGTATGAATGATTTTGTTTGTTTCAGTTTTCATACAATTGGTCACATTATTAGGTATTTCAAGAATAGGTTAAATGAGTTTCTAAAGAAAAATAAGGTGTATGGAGCTCCTAGTGTGTAAGGAAGAGGTCACAAATGGGTATGGAAATCTAAGCATGTTTGAAGAGATCAGACTGAGACCAAAGATGGTTTGTTTGCCATGATAGACATGAAGGAAAGTCAAGAGTTTCTATTAAAAACATTTATTGACAAATCTAAAGAAACTAATGAATTCAAGGATTTATTCAAAGTCAATTAGAACTGCAAGTCAAATGAGATTATGGAGATATGGGAATCTCTATATTTTTGGGACTTTTAGTCTCTCTATATCAAAGGGGTGTCTCTCTCTAAGCTTCAAAGAGAAACTTAATAAAAAGAGGAAGCATGGTGGATATTGTTTAGGTCTTGATTAATGTTGCAAGATAAAGAAGATCATGAGAAGATGTGTTGACTTAATGAGAAGTTGGCTTAATGAGAAGGAATTTTTTGATTATCAAACATGTTTGTCAAGATTCACTTTGGTTGATCAATTTGATTTCAAGTTTTGAATAACTAGCCCAAATAATGGAAGGCAGTGACTTGAGGGTTTGATTTCTACAAACCGTAAGGTGTGTGTTCATGATGTTAATAACTCGGTTTTGGTATAGGGAGCTAAGTGAACATCAGGTGGAGAATATGCAATGTTTTCATTAGTTGGTGACATGATTATAATGCATGGTTGAGCCCATTTTATTGTTATTTTTCATGAAATATTATTGATAGTTGTGCAATGCCCACAAATAGGGAATGGTAGTTTCTAGGTGTCTGATTAAGAATGATGTGCTATCAAAATATTCTATTGCATAATAAATATTACATACAAGGTTGATATGGAAGACGAGGAGAATGTGTTGTCTTATCTTTGATATCATGTAGAAGGTCTCTGAATTCCATAGATGATAATTTGTGTATTCCATGGAGTTAGGGGGAGCTAACATAGATAGCTTGAGTGGCTTGAGGAGCTATGCATAATGTGAGGGGGAGCATATGTGAGACATTCCAGTCATGGTGGAGATTTTAATAATTATTCTATGGATGTGAACTCAAGTATGTTGATATGATGAATTGATTAAACCAAGTTATTTTCTTTTAAAATGTATTGAATCCTCTTGCATAAACAAAGGGGGAGCTTTGTAATTGGTCAGATTCTAGGATCAGAGGATTGTGTAGTTTAATTTGAGAAATAAATTATGGAGGCAATTGTGTTGACTCGTCATTATTGGAAATGATTTGAAGAAGTTCAAAGAAGAGGTGCCTAAGCTTAGGGGACTTAGGGGGAGTCCTCTTAATGTTTACATGGTAAGTTCATGCAATTTCTATTGTTCATGTATGTTTCATAGAAATTATGTATGATCAAAGAAGAGTGGTGTCATGGAGCATGTTTGAGAAGTTGAAGGTGAGAATATTTTTGATAAATGTTAAGGGGAGTTTGTATCATCTCTTAGAGATGGTCTCATCCCATTATTTGTCCTTGATGTCTTTTTAAGTCCATAAGATCAAAAGTTTAGTCAGAGAAAGAACCTGAAGAGATAGATAGAGTCTATACATAAGATTTGTATTGGTGTTTGACATTAATGAAAAATGGGGAGATTATTGGAGGCTTGTAAATGATGTGTCGAAGGTTACCATGGATGTTGATAAGGTGTCATGTGTGCTAGAATGATCATGACAAAGTGTCCTTTAATGTGCCTCAGAGTTCCTACATGGTTATTTAGTGTTTGAATTAGTGATGTGATTAGGGATGAGTATGGTGATTCAATTATGTGAAAAGGTTCCTATCAGATGTCAAAGATTATTGGAGACCTTGTGTTCTTGAGTGGAATTTGCCTAGTTCTTCATTATGTTCATCTAGGCATAGTTGACTCTATGACATATAAATCTGAGTCACATTGATGTTGTAATTTATCACATGTGTGAGGGTTATAGGAGCTAATTGATATATTTATGGATTTTCCTTTGTGAGGAGATCACATAGTTCAAGTTTTAGATCATTTGACTAAGTTCAACTAAAGTTATTAAGGTACAAATTTAGTCCCTTAAACAAAAGTGCACTAGATCATTTATTATAAGATATAAATATGATCATATTTTTTTAAATATAAATATCAATGGTGTGTATTAAATGATATGGTTTCAAAGTATCCAATGTTTAACACAGATAAAACCCAAGCTACATACAAGAGATTCATGGGGTGCATTAAGTTAAATAGTCAAGATGAAGATCCAACAATGAGTGATGAAAGGTAAATATAGAGATCCTTAAATAATATCAATGGTTCATGTTTGATTTAAGATGAGAGGACATGAGATGATTGAAAATTATCCAAGGTTTAACTGTGATCATTGGTATTTGAGTATTTAAATTGTAAATAGAAAAACAAGTGCTTAGTATTTCATTCATAAATTTTGATCCAAGATAAATTCATTGATGAAGTAAAAATCAAAATTATAGAGGAATCTAAGGTGAATCTATTAAACCTAGTTAAAATATTTTAATGTGTGCACATTCAAAGATATTATTCTATAAATTTGACTATGTGTTTGACTATAGTTTTATAAATGACCAGATAAGAATAATTGAGTTCATGTTAATGATATATGGATGTCTTGTGATAAATTACATATTGGAGAGTGTTGCATACTTCATAGGGATATTTTTTAAATTATTTTAGGTTTCAATAATCTATATTATATATGAAAAAATATGTATAATTTGAATGTGTTTGTTGAATGCACTGGCAGTTTGAGTGACCATCTTATAAAGGTAAGTTGAAGGTGTACTTAGTAGAGTTAAAGAAGAAAATGAGCATGGAGATGTTCTATAAGTATCTAATTATTATTATAAGGAATTTTTTGTCATGATATGCCTTTGATCATATATGGAGAGTTAAAATATCTTGATTTTATTTTGATTGTATATGACTAGTCTAAGTGGTCATTTTGTGTATGTTGTTTTGAGTGATTAAAAAATGTATTGATGTGTCTAAAGAACATGGATGTATAAATGAGGTCCTAAAGGGTTCACACATACTATCTAATCATAGAACTATGTGAAATATTTGAATAGTCAATTTATAAGTTTGTGATTATGTTTTCTATGTATGAAGACCTGAAGAGCTAGGAAAGCTAATTGGTAGGTCCAAGTGTGGAGTTGGTGTTACAGATGGAATGGAACCATGTGGGAGTGAGAAAGGGTTTATTGGAGATAATTTTTATGTACTCAAAACATTGTTAAAGGATGAAGGTTGTCCAAGTATTCTCACATGTAACATGTGAGTATGAAGGCCTATTTGTATTAGGTCTCACCAAGACCTAATGGTGGTTTGGGGCTAATGAGGAACTGACTGACCTATAGAGTATGTGGTTCTTAAATTTAATGTGTATGAGGTCATATTTTGAAGGAGTAAAAATTGTGTTAATAATCTTGGCTAACCAAGATGGGTTATACCAAGATCATGGTATAAGTATAAAACCTATTTAGCTTATTTGTCTTAGTTGTTTGTAATGTGGAACCAAATAAAGGAAAGAACCTTTGAAAGAGAAGGTAAAGGTTGGTAAGGACTATTATATAGTGAAGTGTATCATAAATCCTTGTCTAATCAAGGTTATGAAGGTGATGACATAGGTCATTGGACCTAATAAGCCTAGAAGAGGTAGAATGAGTGAGTATGCTCAAAAGGTTGTTTGAGAGAGTTTGTATGGTGAGTAAAGGCAAGGTGAAGGTTGTGTCTGCTTAGTGGATGGGTTGAAGGGAAAATTATTTTTATTATTGTATTTATGAAATGTAGGTCATATTTATGATGTCATAATATTTCTCTTGTATGCTTGAATATTGAGTGTGAGTGAAGAATTGAAGAGTGGGATTAGTTGGAATATGAAATGTGTCCTCATTGATCTTTGTGTGTTGGTTCAAGTATGTAGTGTACTTTGGCCAATAGGTAGTGTTGGATTAAATATTGAAGGTGAATAATGATAATCATATTTCCATCATTAGGTGTTGAAGACATCAATTCAAAAGTGCAGGTGTTCATAGGTTTTGTTGTGGCTACTCAACATCTAGGGGGTTGAAGCTTCCTAGAAAGGTGAAACTTGTTAAAGGTCTAGTTGTTATGGAAACTTACCTAGAAATGTGTATTAGCTCCTTGTGGGATTAAAATCTCTCTAAAAAAAGGGATCGTAGTTATTTGATTAGTTGTAGCTAGTCTAAATTAGTTTTTTTATTATAGGAAAATAGTCCAATTACATGTTTCAGTGGGTTTTATTCCCAAGAGGATTTCCCATGTATGTCATGTGTTATGTTCTTGATCTTTCATTGTATTTCTTATTCATTACTATGAATGATGTGTATGCCTCATGAATTTATATATTGAATGATTAAGATTTTGAAGGAACTATAATTGAAATTGGATTATCTGGGCCTACTGATTCACCCCCTAGTGATTACACCTCTAACAAAATCAAGACCTAGATCAATTTATTTTTGAGTTCAAATTTCTTTCCCAAAACTATGATTACACTTTAGATAATAAAAATTTGAAGCTCTTTTTATATACATTGAAGGAAGGAGTAATGAGGTGGTTTATGGGACTAGTAGGAAACTCTATTAGCACTTGAAGAGAGATGGAAATAGTATTCATAAACAAATACCAAGAGTAATATAGGATCAAGAATAGAAAAGAATTTTTTTTCAAAATAAATTAAAATGAAGATGAAAACCTTTAAGATTACCTAAACTATTTGCTTTTTCCCACAACAGGTGTGGATATAAGCTATCTGAGGAAGTTATCAAAACTATTTTCCTTAAAATATTGGATTATTCCTCTAGGGATTGTTTGAACCTCAGGGGGAAGGGATATATTACCAAACTATACTTCTAAGAGATTACACGATTATGTACCAACTACTCTACGACAAAACCTAGTAGTGGGAGAGGGAAATTAGTCAAATATAGTGATGTAAGACAACTTATGGAGGAACTATCAAACTTTAAAATAGATATACTAGTTAAAATAAACATAATTTTAGATGGATTACAAGATAAGGTTAAATCTAACACTAAACCACTAAAAATATATTATCTAAAGTGTATATTAAAACATTCACTTAGAGATTGTCCTCTAGATAAAATTTAAATATGTGGAATATGTGATGCTCAGGATAATGACACATAAAATTGTAGTCACCTTCCTACTCTTAATAATTAGTTCAAACAAAATTTACAAAACATAGAATAAATAAACTATGTTCAAACATAAGGAAATCCCTCCCAACAAAACCAACCATAATAGTTTGTCTCAAGGATTCCTTTTCCATAATGGCATGATCTTCTATAAGTGTGGATAGTACCAACACATTGGGGTACCTAGGAGTGGATTCTATAATAATGGATGATCCCCCAACCTTTTAAATAAAATTGGATAACCCAAGGTCACCATCAACCATGAAAAAATCAACATTGAAATTTTGGTCCAAACTATAACCAACAACAACAAAGAATTTTTCCATAACCACAAACATTGATGGCTCCTCAAGGAAATCAAGCACCCCCTATAGAAAAAGTAAACCAATCTTAGCTACTTACCCAACCAGTTGTAAATCCAAAAAATAGATAAGTTTATGTAAATAAACAAGGTGAAACCATAGGGGTAAGTGTTATTGAATGTGTATACATAAATCTCATGTTAGGAAAAACATTAAAAGAACCTCAGATCATCATCACATAAATGCCTCATGAAAAATCAAGTCAATAGAATTAACCATAAAAAGAAGATAATTTAAGAGATAAATTGTAGAAATAGATTAATTCACCATAACTCCTCCATATATTCCTTTTCTAGAATGACTGAAGGAAGTGTAAGGCAAAAAAGAATCTAAGTTGATTTAGGAACTCAAAAAATCAACATAGAAATTCCATTATTGCAAGCCATTAGGGACATTCCAAAAATAAATAAGGTGATTAAAAGTTTGTGTATTAAGATACCTAGAAGAGAAATACAATATCCTAAGACTATACATGTAGATGGAAAGCTTGCTGATTTATTAGTAGGTAAGCTACTTTTACCTAAATATGGGGACCTAAGGAGTCTTGTCATTTCTATAAAGATTGGAAAGCAAGAAATAAAAAATGTATTGGTGGAATTGGGAGATGATACTAATTTAATGACTAAGGACACCATGAAAAATATCTCTCTAAAAGATATTCAAACCTCCATAATCTTACAGATGGTAGATCATTCCACTACCAAGCAAGAAGGTGTCATTGAGGACATAATGTTGACTATAGATTCATGGGAATACCCTACTTATTTTATTATACTCTAGTCTAAAAACAAAAAAACTGGATACCCATTGATTCTAGGAAGACCTTGGTTAGAAATAGTGGTAGCATTGATTGATTGTAGATCATGGGATATGACCATCTTGAATGGTCTTAAAGTAAAACACATTTCTTTATATCCACCTGCTCAACCGTCAATCAATCTTGTCAAATAGTTATGGGTAGATCAACATAAATAAAATAATGATATTATCTCCTCTCTATCTATGGTCACAATCATTTATCATGTGGAATAAGTAGAGGATGAGTTATCAAGAAGTGCTAGAACTGTTATAGATATTAATATTCTATCTCCAGATTTTGATAGTCTAACTATAATTCTTGACAGTCTAGCTAGAGATTTTGATAAAGGATCCTATCATGATGACATTTCCTATCCTTATGAATAGCCATCCTTTTACACCTCTTCCATCATGTTGTAAAACCATAAAGACATTCAACATAGTCTTATGCAATGGGCACATGAAGGTCAAAATTCATTTTTAATAACCTTTCATTATCATTTTGCTGGAGTGATTTATATAGAGATAAATTTGTCAAAGATTCTATCACATTTCATATGTTGTTACCACATCCCTATCCTCTTAAATATTTTATTAGTGAATTAAAATAAATATAATCTTCTCATCCAAGCACTAAACAAATCACAGTAGCACTAGGGAAGATGCTCAACATAAATAGTTGGTTGATAGATGCTGAGGAAGTGAAAGTCTTTGATGTACTTAGAGATCATACTCAAGATTTTTCTTAGAAATATCAAGACATTAAGGGAATACATGAAAGTGTATTCACACACCATATCTACATAAAAAAAAATTAAACCAATAAGTCAACCTCAAAGAATAATTAATCCTACCTTAAGAGACATTATGAAAACTAAAATAGAAAAGTTGTTAGAATTGAGATTCATTTATATATTTTTGATAGGAAATGGGTATCTCCTTTGGTTATTTTTCCTAATAAAAATGGTAAATGGAGAGTAGTGTATAATACAATTAATTAAACAAAGAAACCATGAGATATTACTTCCCTTTACCCTTTATTAACCAAGTACTTGACAACTTGGCAAGGAAATGATATTTTTCTTTCTTAGATG